>NQII01000424.1:645133-725377 GCA_002778355.1 Clitarchus hookeri
TTTTTTTGCCCTCCCTAAAACTTCTGAAGTTGCGAATTGAATTTCAGCATCTTTTCAACCATTCTGGGTGGTGCTGTTCCATTATTTATCTTGCAATAATAGAAATTGATTTATTTGCATTACATGCAGTTTTGTATATTTTATGTACTTAAATTTAAAATAAACCTCATTAGGATGTATTGTAAGTTGTAACTTTTGACAAGCATAGACAAAAAACAAGGACCTTGTGCTACATCATATTTGATTAAAAAATATAAATTAAATTATAAGTTTGAACTACAGAGTATTTTTAGCAAATTGTGTAATATGTTTGGCTTAGTTTGTTCAGCTGCATAAAATATAATGAATTAACATAAATAGATAACTTTGTTGACTCTGTTTTCTATGACTTGTAAATTTAAATTAATTGATGTACATAACATATTTACAGGTGCTAATACAGACCAGGATTAGTTACATATTAGTGTGTGGCAGGAAACGACAGATGGAACAGGCATCATGTCGTACCATTTTACAGTATGCTTCTATGACATACCTGTTGTTTTCGTATTTATACGTGCATAAATGGAATAAACATCTAAATACGTGCTTTCTCGTCATGTGATTGTAGGTGTGCGCATGTATGCTACAGAGATATATAATGCACTAAGACAGGGCTGCCACCAGCCCTGAAGCTGAAATCCAGGTTCTTGTATATAAAAATCCTGTAAAATCTTGGAATAATGGGTTAAATATTGTAAAACCCTTGGAATTAGAATTTGGCAAATTATAGTAAAAAAGTGGATATGAAGGATGTTTACATATTTAATGTAATTATTTTTGTTTGGAATGTACAAACCATGGTAATTCTTTTCTCCACTCACATTTATACTTTTGTTTGATACGACTGGATCTGCAATAATTTAATTTCCTCTCCATTTTGATATTAATGCCAAACGCAAAACACAGTCACCAAATTCGGATTGTGTGTGCAAAAATGGCAATACGCGGCAAATGTTCTTTTCATTAATGGTCTTGGTCTTTGCTTATGATCATACAGCCAGGAACAGAAATATGTAGATAACTGAATACCCGTGCCAGTGAATAATTAAATGAAATATTTTGGATATATTCTATCGAAGCAATGGCGTATGTCCAAAATATTTAGCTTAATTATTTACCTCCGTTGCAAGAATCTATCAAACAAAAGCATCAGTGAAACTGACACACTTCGCTGCGGGCGCTAGTGTTGCATGTACGCAGCAGCCATTTTGAGTAAAGTGCTGTGTGCACGCACAATATATTTTGGCTCGTAAAAAAAAAAAGGAGTTTGTGTGCTTTTTTTGTTTATCCACAGAACAGGAATAGTATTAGAAAGCTCACCCAAAAGTGGTGGACTTCAAAACCATAACATGCGCCACTAACTCTCGTGCGGCCGTGGGGAGAACTACCAATAAATTGGAGGACAATTTGAATCTTACATGCAGTGGCACCGAATTTGAAATTAAAAAATTTATGCAACTAACTTCCGAATGCATTGATTCTGTTTATTTGACTGAAAACAAGAATTGCATATAAACAAAATACTTATCATTAAAATTTTTGAAATTTAATTATTATTCTTTATATTAATTATTAAATTTTAGGGATAAATATTTTATTTATATTGTAAACATGTTATACAATTTTTTTTTCCAGTAAAATTAATATTTGCAATATGTTCAGTAATTTGTTAAAAATTTTATTTAACATGTTAGATAGGGAACATAGATCAATGTTATTACCCCCCCCCCCCTCTATTGTCCTCAATCTTTCTAAACAAAAATAATTTTTCCCCTTAACTTTTTGTTTAAAATATTAGCTTATGTTGCTAGAGACTCCTTTACATTGCAACATACTTTTATACCAAAATAATTATTCTGATCTTACAACATAATGCACCTGAACTAAATATTTCTGACATACAATTGTATATACTTCATTTTATACAGTTTTAGTAGTATACAGTGATTCACTTGTGAAAATCCTGTCATATTTAACTTCTAAAACCACTCTATCTGCTGCAGTAATGTTATTAACAGTGAAAATCAAATTGAAAAAGGTTGTCACTTTAACCAAAATGTAAGTAAATGGCTAGACTATACTGTTCGCTATATGCCTCAAGCCAACAACATGGCAATACAACAGCTAGTCGTGCTACTACAGTAACCATGTAAAATTTAAAACGATCAGCAGAAGAAAATTGCACATAGTATTCAAAACGTTTTGTATTGGATATTTTCACTGTATTCGCAAGTTCACCAGAAATATAGTTTTCATATAATTCACTAACATTTCCCCAGTTTCATGATAAGTGGGAACTCTGCTATGTAGGTATGTATATATATTCTAAAATCTCCAAGACGCAGAATATAGTATAATAAGTGATTAAAATTTCCTGAAGTACTTTTGCTGTAATCTTTTTTTCTAACCAGCAAGGTAGATACTACTGTATAGCTAAATATACAAAAATTAATCCAACCGAATCTTCTTGCAATTACTCCTTTAATGTGGACATTTTCAAGACAATTTAACAGATACAACAAAAATAATTACATTTCATTGAAGTGTACAAACACAAAAAAAATTATGAAACTATCTGAAATTTTACAAATCGTAACATTATCTATATTACAAACCCTTCATTTGTATAGGTAAGTACATTCAAATTATAAAACTCCTTAGTGCAAAAATTGCATTGGAATCAATCCAGTAATGACTATAAATAAATACAAAATAATTACATTTCATATAAGAATAATCTGAAATATATCGTAAAAACACAAAACAAAAATTTACAATTTTTTAATTGCAGGAAATAAAACTCAGGGCACTGAAAGTTATGGGCTTTTCACAGTGAACTGAACACTTTTGAAAACCCTGCTTACAATCTACTTGCATGCGCAGTGCACATTTTCCCTCAGTCATTATCAACTTTACTTGGTGCATGCCAATAAGCATACCCTTACATAGTAATCAATACAGCAGATAGAGTTCAATTCCCCAACCAATGGAACATAGAAAATAATGAACTGGAAACACTGTTGCCTTAATACAGCAAAATCTCATAACTTACATACATAAAGCCTCAATACTGAAAGTATGATTTTGAAACCTTAACAACAGAGGCTTCATGAAATTATGGCCCAATAGTCATTTCAATAAATAAAATAAAAATTATTGTGTATCTTGGATAAATTTTTTTTAAAAAGAGAGCATAAAATAGAACTTTCTAAAATAAAAAAATTAAAAACTCAAATTACATCCTGTACACACAAAGTAATCAGTGTGTCCACTGAAATTCCATTTTGGAATTCCCTGTTTTCCAGGCAGAATCTTGCCATTTTCCCTCACATATTTTCAGGACCGAAACCTTCCAATACCATATTTTTCCACTGCTGACGAAACAAATATACTATCAGCAAAGTTGAATTAAATTACACAGCAATAGTCCAAGAAAGCAGGGCGAACATTTTATTCAAACCATCGATACTTCTCGTGATACAAACTATTGACTTCACACGAGTGCCCATTACACACACACACAAATATTTCATTTTGTAGGTATAGGCCCTACGTCACTTGGCAAAGATGTGTTATTGCCAGTTCACAAACTTAAAAATTGAAATTATAAAATGCATATACTCACAATTAGATTATCCTGTATTCACACAAATAACTTTTCCAGAGTGTAGCAATTGTTTACATTTTCCCTGACCCAGGTGAAAAATCCCTGAATTTTCCCTGTCGCGCGAAATTCCCTGGCTAGATCAGCCTACGGGATGTTCAAGGGATGAAGACTTCTTCGGGGGTTGCTAGTGAAGGTCTTGAAGATGTCTGGTAGGTAGCGGTGGTCCTACTGGAGGACGTCAATGTCTGCAGCACACGAGGTGTTGGAAGCGAGCTGCGGAGAATGAACTGCCATTCTGCGGCTGTGCACGGGCATATATTCCACTTGCCCGCGTGTTCTTTGTAGTGCGGGGGTAGCAGGGTTTAGCTCCTTCTCCCGTGGGCTGATCTGCGCTCTCTATCTAGTGCCATCTCTGTCCGTGGCGAAAGCAAGCATCTCTGTTATGCAGGGTTGCATTGCCAGCGTGAGCGTAGGCGCTTAGCTGGGCTGGCTTCTATCACACGTGGGGGGTTGGCGTGATGTCTGACATAGAGACGAAACAAACTTTGCTGATGTGTCCGTGGGTGTACCTGCGTCTAGGGGCCAGCTGGTAGGCTCTGGTAGCAAATCATTCAGGGTTCAAACCTGTAATGACGCAATATTCATAATTTTTCGGGACTTGGGTGTAAAATTCTTTCGTGTGTATGAAGCTTTGGAAAGCTTCTTAATATTTTTATCGGGTCTGAAGTTTAAAGCCGTGGTGGCTCGTTTCCCGTGATAGTTAATCCGGCAGACTTGTGCGTTTGTAGGTTATCGGGAGGATGTTTGCCGTGTTACGTTTTATCAGGAGGACGGTTACAGTTTCGTTTCGAACTTTGGTTTTTTGGGGAAGCGTCAGCATTAATTAGATTAGTTTGTTTCTGTGGATCAGGCAACGTCAACAAGTTTTTGTTGTACGAGAGGTTCGTTTCTGTTGACAACGCAGTATCGATAACGTGTTGAGAGCAGGACACGTGCAGTTTTAGATGACGCTGCTGGCAGATGCCAGGCGCTTATCTCAGGAGAGGGGGGTGATAGGCAGCACAAAAAGGGCATCTGTCTGTTGCCCTAAGAGCAGTCTTATTGAAGTCAGTCGTCAGGGAGAGTTACTTCACGTCGCCCGTGAGGGCAGGTCAGCGCATTCGAGAAGTATCATGCAATGCTAGCTTAGGCCATGTTCGGGCAGGACTAGAACCCCCACATCGGCAACTAGACTTTAATATATCATTTCTCAGCCGGTGTGGGAGGTAGCCACATTTTAAATTTCTTCGGGTCAGATTTTTAAGAACATCATTACGTAAACGACTGTGGCACTGTTATCTGCAATAGTACATTTAATGGTAAAGGTTCGTACTCTGCATACTGAAACTCCGTCTGTGCGTCTGTGAACTGTGTTGCAGAATGTTAAATAAGTATATATATATATCAAACTAATCTGGAACTTCTTTCTTAAATAACTGGTGTTCAATTAACTGAGTCTCGTGTTTCTACCTCTGAGCAAGCCGTGGCAACGTAAACATTCGACAGTAACAAGTGCCGAACGTTAACAACATGGCATCCCACTTGTGAACCTGAAATATTTAAAATATAACGTAAATGTAAAAAGGCGGAATATTACAATATGGCGCCCAACTGTGAGGCAGAAATAATATTTTAAATATCGCACAACTAGCCCGCGGGAACTTTACAAACCCTGCCTGGGGTGATGTGATGACACGTGAAGATGAGGCAAAGTCTTGTTTAAATAAATGTCCGTACGCATCCTAACAAATTATTTTCTAACTGGCCCAGAGTAAATAGTGGCAACTGCCCACAAAGATTATTTGGTGTTCAGTTACTAATACCTTGTTCAATAATTAACAAGCTAATTACCAAATGAAATACAGGAAACTTAATTTTGTAAGTTAAATTGTCATTTTTACTTGTTTATTTGTATATTCTATTAGGCAAAGCATATTGACTTCTCTTTGTCAATATTTTAAACATCATTCTTTCATTAACACTTCATATCTGCTACAAACAGTAGATTACTATAAAAAATCATGCATAAGTATTTTATATCAAACCACTGAGAGAAACTCTGCAGTGTTAGGGCACGACTACTTAATGTATAATTTATGGCGTGTTCAATTTTACACCAAGTTTAGACAATCTGACTCAAATTAGTACACATGACATATTTCAGCATTTAGTTTTCACTAGCTAATGAGACTTGATAAAACACTATACCAAATGGCAACCATCACTAAACAAGTACTTATCAATAGCATCCAAATTGAACGCTACTAAATACAAATAAAATACTAATATACATAAACAGTGCGAAAACCTCTGGGCTCAAGTTTGTTATGGCAGTCAAAGGGCAACATTCACTTAGAATACCAACCTCCATAAACAGTCTAAAACTAATTTCATTACAACCTCCCATAGCAGATATTACAATAATTATAAAAGTAATTTGAATTCTTACCTTTCCGGCATGTTTCACCAGATGCGAGCTCTCTGAGCATAGCAGAACTGTCCCCCCTGTCGGTATTTGTACACTTTCGACATTCTCTAATTTACAGAGTGAAGAACTAGCTCCTCCATGAAAACCTTAAACAGAGTATTTCTACTCTTACTAGCCTATAAAACTTAACTGTGAAAATAAATGGATAAACCGTATGTAACCTACTTGAACTATCCATGCAGTAATGCTACAAAGAAAAATGAAAATGTTATCTCAGTAATTTTAGTACTGGCCACTTTAGAAAATATTCTTTACTGTAAACAATACAGGTTTAGGCTTTCTGTAAATAAAAGAGTGCTGCGATTAATGTAAAACACCAGCATTGGGCATTGTAAAATAAAGAAAAGCTTTAAATATTAAAAACACCAGCATTATTACTTGTGGGCCTAGTCCATGCTTACCTGGCAAGTCGCGTGTAGGCAAAGAGCCTCTGTTTAACCTCTTTGTTCCCGGGCTACGGAAATCTTCAGTAAAATGTACATCACACACAAAGTGGTCTCTGTAAATTTTCAGATTGTCCACATTTGTCAATTTTGGATTGGATATGCGAGTCAACCATACTCTGAAGTCATGTTCCTCATATACAGGAAATTGATGTCTAACAGTCCCAGGCACAAAATTACACCCCGGAACACGACACTTCGACATCTCAAAATATAGAGCCTACAGTCGTTTAACAACTTGATGGATAAAACGTATGTATAAAAAACATTTTCTATCTTCACACCACTGTGCTAACCAAACAATATAGCAACCGTTAATGAAAACGTGTTTGAATTTTTCCTATGTCCTGATTGGTTGTATATTGTGTTAGAAAAAAATTGGCTTTGGGTGTTTATGTGGCAGTGGAGTGAACTACAACATGGATCAAACATGGTATATCCTGTGAACACCTCCTGAGTTTATCAACGTATTGCTATTTTGAAGTGAAATATGATCAAACTTTTTGTAGAGGACACTTGCATGATTTATGTATTTATAACGAACATGGATATTCGTTGTGGCGACAAAAATTTCACAGTTCCGAAAGTAATATATTTGGGTAAATGGAGGTAAATATGCAGTGGTCTTACAGCTCTTTAAGAGCTTTGGGCAAGACTTGTTTACATTTATTTGTACCGTATAGTTTTGTTACACGTAATAATTGTTTAGAGATATTTTACACACTATTTAAACATTAGATATGGTGCTTCAACATAGTCGAGATATAAAAGATCGCATGAAATTATTTTGTATACCTCAGTAGTATATATTAGAATTATTTCACAGAGATTTCCTACAGTTAAAAATCTGTTAAAACTGCAGACCTGCACTACGATAAGGTATAAGAGAGCACTCCGAGGAAAGACATCCAACACTTTCAGCCATTTCACCAAGACTGATTAGTAGGGACCCCTAAAAATGGTGTCTGTCAAAATACCTTGAAATTACAAGGATTTTTTATTTAGCAACAAAATTTTTAAAATACGGGATAAAATCAAAGTTTGCAAAATTTATCACAAAATTGTATATTTAAGTGGCAAAAATAAATTCCTTTATCCGCCCGCACTACTAATGCTACCGAAATTCAGGCGGATTGAAGAAATTGTGGGAAGAAAGACATATAATATTCATAAAGTATAATTAATATACATTTAACAAGATTTTGCTTCACATTTTTCACCAACTGAATGCAGTTTTTATTTATTTATCTATGTTGTGAATGATGCAATAACTCTAATCTTCTGTGTCAATGTGTGCTATATACACACACACAAACAAAAATAAAACGAAGCCTAATTGGTTCACAGAAATTGAAAAAGACCTAAGAGAATTAAAAATTACAGAAAAGTCATTACTTGATAGAACAGTACAGATAAAATTTAAAGACGAAGGGATAAGGTTCCAAAAAAATCTAAAATAAGGTCGAAACCCATCATCTCAGATGAGGAGAGAAGAAGAAGATCTGAAAGAATGAAGAAGTACTGGGTGCAAAGGAAGGAGCAACACTCAAAGAAATGACTGTTTCATCGTACCCCAAAGAGGGTGAAACGAATATAATAATAAAACAACTGCTTATAAAACTGGATGTATAAGTAAACATTTCCAAGAATGCATTCTTGTCATAACCTTAAACTTTTTCACAACATGTTTCTCCTGTTGCCCGTCACACGCACTGTTGCTGCTAATTGATAGTAAAAATCCTGGAAAACTGCACCTACTAACAGTCTTTCTTCTGTCATAAACATGAATATTTCTTGCATATTTCTTAATTGTAATCTGTATAACTAATTGTAATTTGTTAGTAAACACGTGATTAACATTTAATCCGAATGTTACAACCAAACTGTAATTCAAATATATACTTCTGGAAATTATGGAGAAACTTTACTCATGTTTAGGAGAAACACTCGACAATACTTCTGTTAAATAAGGGACCAGACTGTTCACATGGATAAACATATTTTTGATGCAAAAAATTATCTGCTATTTTTGTTTCAATCCATATCAGAATCAACAGAACGAATCAGTTCATAAGAAAGTGACTTTAATCTGAAAAACAAATTTAAGCATTCAGCTATAATTATTTTTCATGACATTGCATTGCTGCTCCACATATAATTTTTCAGAATTTACTTTCTTTTACCTAATTGTGTATAGAAATACAGGATGTTTTGTTTTTATTGTCAGGAGCCGGTGATCTGCTAACATCCAACAGAGTAAGAGAAGCATACTTACCAAAACTTCACGTTTCCAAGAATAAAAACATAAAAGTGTTCTTCGGAAAAAAAAAAATTATTTTTGTGCAACGAAACAACTGACAGAGTAGGACGCTGCATGTTCGTCATACTGATTCGTGTTCTTTCATGTGGCAGAGACCCAAGCGTGTTTGTGGGGGCAGTCAAAGAGTTACCAAGTGTGACGGGTGCATAATGTTGTAGGGCTATTCTATCTACTGTGTCAGAGTATGACATTCAATATGAAAATGTGGTGGAGATTGTGTCAGACTCTGCGAAATATATGACAACCTGTGCAAATACTTTAAAGACCATATTTTCTGAATACATGGTACACATACAATTTTGGGCCCACAAGTTAAATATAGTTGCAAGTTTGTGGAATTTCACTTTGGTAGAACTCAATCAATGTATCCAAAATACTAAACATGCATTTCTGAATGCCAGGAAAAGGAAACACAGGTTTGTGACATTTCTCAAGCAAAAGAAGAAAAAAAAAAACAATACTGTTTCCTGTACCGGTGTTGACAAGGTGGAATTCCTGGTTTGGAGCTGCTATATATGTAGTAGAGTACCTGGAAAGTTTAGTGGAGTTTCTTGTGGCAGGAGGAAGAAGGAAGCAGTGCTGTCACATACTTCAAAAATCTGTCAAGCTACAACATTGCTGTCATAAAATGTTCAATTGTTATTGCTGTTGAGCACTGCTCAAAAACAATTGAGGGTATTGTTCAATTTGAAGGTGCAAACTACGTGTTTGCCCAAAAAGTGTATCTCGAGTTTTCAGATATACTGAACCAATTCGTTTTGATAAGCAGAGGTTCCTTGGACAAACCTACATCCACTGAACTTTTCAAGCTATCTACCAAAGTGAAGTAACACTTGGTTCGTCAAGATTTCATTTGTATGGGCTTGAAATGCCACACCAAACTCACCGATTTGATGAATTGTGATGCAGGAAAAGACTTTGTTTTTAACATTGGGAAACTCTTTCTAAATATGTGGTGAACAATACGGTTGATGACTCATTGTATGCAAGTGCAAAGAAAGTTCCCCCTCCCTCCAAACTGTCCGAAAAGAAATTTCTTGAAGGCTACTTGGCATTCCAGAGTCAAGTGTTGGAACTGTTGAGCGAAACGAACCCAGTTGTCGAAGTTTTGTTAGACTTACATGAACAACACTCAATCTTCGCAGAACAATCTGTGTCAGCATTATGGATTCGACCTTCCAATGCTGACAGTGAAAGAGCATTTTCTCCATATAGCCACATTCTTTCAGATCTGAGAACCAACTTAACTCCACAAAACCTTGCAGTTCTTTTTGAACAGTATTTTGGTAGTAAACTTGCTGCTAATACTATTACTGAGAAGTGTGTGTGTGCATGTGCGTGTGTGTGTGTGTGTGTGAGAGTGCGTGTGTGCGTGCGTGTTTTTTTTTCTGGTTACATTTATAATTATACCTATGTTAACAAAATGTTAAAGCCTACCTACCTTCTAAGCTTTTAAGAACTTCATCAAAATTATTTGTATCTATGTAAAGGAAAGTAGGCTCATTTAGTCAGTAACTTGTCATTATCATTCCAGAAGTGATATTATTTTTTTTTTTTTTAGATACGAAGCTACTTCAGGTGCACCAGAAAAAGAAGTATTGTTGGATGAAAATGATGAGTTGTGGGCAGAGCTGAGGCATCAGCACATTGCAGTAGTCTCTCAGTGAGTTGGTTATCTTTTTGTGTGTGTAGTGTGTTACTTTAGAGGTTCACAACACTTGGTAAAATACGACAAACAGTGCATTTTTATTTCAAGTGATAGCTGATGCTACATCATTAGGTATACTTCAGTGCTTTAAATTAAATTATTAATTGTTTGTAATGAAAATTTGAGAAAACTCTGTGAGCTTTCCAAAGTAATACATGTCTATTTTTTTTTTATATGAAGAGATTGCGGATGTAAAATTTGCAACACAGAATACCTCTTACCTTTTTTTTCTTTTAATTTGATGTTTATGTTTAGAAGGTACTGTAGTAATATGCATGGCAATATATGGTAAATTGGCTGCAAGCTATATATTTATTTAGTAGTAAATAAAATTTAATTTTCACAATCTGGTCATTAATCCATTGTGGTGATTAGTTTCTTAAACTTGCCGTTGTGTGTCCTAATGGATTTGTGAGCTTAGTACTAAAAGTATAGAAATTATATTAATGAAAAAATATCTGCCTGTGCATTAACACTTTAATGCAACTAATATTTTGCTTTATTGCTCACATTTACCTTGATGTTTCTTGCTCATAACTGTCGTTGGTATTTGGATGGTTGTGTAATTTGATTGCAGGAATGTAACCAAGAACCTGAAGAAGTTTATTGAGTCTAAGCGTATGCCAGCGACAGACAAGCAGTCAATGCGAGACCTCTCACAGATGATAAAGAAAATGCCTCAGTATCAGAAAGAGCTGAGCAAGTACTCAACCCAGTTACATCTAGCAGAGGACTGTATGAAGGTGTATCAGGGCTATGTTGACAAGCTTTGCAAAGTGGAACAGGTGAATACATTTTCATTTTACTGCTTCTAATGACTGGACATAATCTATTATAAGTAGAGACCTGAAAAAGTAGGTGTTATTTTTGTTAAAAATAGCGGTTATTTTCTTGCTACAAAAATGCACGTTTCTGCATGAGAAATGCTCCAATTTTTCATGTGCTCTTTATAAAGACATACATAATTTCAGAAAAGTCACTTTATTCTTAAAACCTGAAATTGGCAGTGTTATTCCTATTTAAAGTGGCGTTTTCTATAAATTATTTCCTTACAAAAATACATAACTCCCAGAGAAATATACAGTTACATATTTAAGATAAAACCACTAGTTTCCTTTATCAACAGACAACATTGAAAACAATTTCACATTTTCTTAACTTAAGATTTTGTATTCTGCCTGACACCTGGAACAACGGCCACAATGTACTGGCAAGGGCATCCTGTTTCATGAAGAGACTAATGTAAACAATTTATACACAATTATAAAACACTGTTAAAAAAAAAAAAGTGCCTCGTACGAACAGAAAAAAAAATTAGAGAAATCTACTTTTATGTTTTTGAACTAATAAACTTTCAACAAAAGATTTTTTCGTTAGGCTTGCTGACAAAACTTTTGTTTATTCAAAATGTGTAATTTTTTACAGCACATATTTACAGAGAATATTTTTGATAAAAATACAGTTAGCTGGAAGAATACAAGATTAAAATACGTGATAATTCAGTTTACAAATATGTTCTACATAAGTAAATGCATATAAATACATTTTTAACCACCACGACACTTTGTAAAAAAAAAAGAATTTGTAATGTTGCCCCACGTCTGGGCCGCCATGTTTGAAACGTGGCAGCCTTCAGAAGTGGTGGCTGGAAATTACAGCTTGGTTCGCTCAATCGGTAGAGACATGAAACTTAAAAAAAAAAAAGGCGCCAAATAAATATAAAATAGTCAAGTCTCGGATTTGTTACTCTTTACCTTTATTTAACATTCACATGTACCAGTTCACATACAATCTTCAAGTATGCAGAGTCACGAACAGTCACCAGGCAAACAAGCAAAGCAGCGCCGCAGTAGTTAATTAGTTATGTATTATTAATCACGTCATTTTAAGCTTGCTTCGCAAGAGGAAAATTCAAAGGCAGCGACCTCCCACACCGACGATAATAATTCAGCAGGGTGAAGTTTGCCGGTGTGGGGGATATTTTCCATGCTCGACGTGTCCTTTTCGAGTACTGGTCGACTACTGTTTTTGTATACCGTTGACGGGCGGTAGGCACACAGGGTATTAGTCGCCCCATACCTACCCCCACTCCTCGCCCCTGGGTGCCAAAAACGTTACCAAATAAGGGCATGGCGTGGGTCGGAATCCCCTCCCCACTTCATGCCGAACTGCGTCGTATTAAAAAATAATCAATGTACCAGAACAAAAACTATCTACTGCAGTTGGAAAAGTTTTTATCGACAAATGCTGATGCGAACAAAAACTAGAATTTCTGAAAGGCAAACGTATGCGCGATAAATATACTAACAATACTTCGAATCCTGATAAAATATTACTAAACCCTGCAAAACGAAAGAAAATGAACCAAGTATCCCAATAATTATTATAAATGCGTCATTACAAATTGTTGGACAAAACGTGGAGATGCTACGGATGTAAACAAACTAAGTGAGCCAGTTGGCGCAAATTTCATATATAACGTGGTGCTTGGTAGACGTGAACACTACAACGGCAGAATTTCCTAAGCAAAAAATACTTTTACAGGGCCGTGTACTAGAATGTTCTCTCAAAGTAACGCATCATCACTTGCGTTCATGTTATCTATGGTTGTAAACACACGTGATGGAAAGTAAAACATGTTTTCGTTTATGGTGATAAATCGAAGAAATCTACTGGCCAACTCTGCATGCATTCGTATTTGAATATGCAAAAACATATAAAATATGTCGTATGAAGCAACTATGCAATATAAAACAATAATAATTTGCAAAAATACTACAGGATTTTGTACAATTTGTGAATTACAGCTAAAATGTTTAAAAATCATAATTTTTTGTTTTGTTTTCTAAGTTTGCATTATTTTGCCGTTATCACGTTCAGGTCTCTAATTATAAGTTCCCAACTCCTCTGGCGGATCTTTGTGGTAAGCAAAGTTCCTTTTTTGCTCTTCCACACATCTGTACTTATTATAAAAAAGTTTTTCGAAACTATTTGCGAAATATTTTCTTGTACCTCTACTGTTCAAATTGTTTACCTTATTTACTTAATTCCAAGCTGCATATTATAACGATTTCAGCATTTAAAGTTATTGGTTTATATTTCAGTTTATTTTGAGTGAATGTTTATTTATTTTAAACCTAATGTTAAACCCCTAACACTCGGGTATAGTTAGTATTATAATTCAGGATGTCACCTCTAACTTTTATTTATTTATATTGGTTTGTTTACATTTAACGTATTTTGACAGTTCTATTTCTTTAATTTATTTGGCTATGTGAACTGAACTCAATTATCGCTGGAAGTTGATTATACTGGTCATTGTTTTCTCTTTGCACTTTACCTGGTTTAATCAAGCAATTTCGTCACTGAGGAATGCATTAAATTAGAGAACTGATAAGGAAGTAATGTCTCGGGAAGTGACACTTATCTTGGAATTTCCTGTTTTTAATTAGGGTCTCCGTGTGAACCCTTTTGATTAAAGACTCTCCATAGACGCCATGGAAAGTGGTACATCGTAATTTTTGTTTTGCAAGATTTCTTTTAAATTTTGCACATACCGTCCACCGTAATGCTAGGAAATGTGTTAAGAGAGGTGCCTAGCGTAATTAAATATGCGAGCCATGATAAGAAGAGGCCCAAAATGCATTGCTATAGTTAAGTGCGTCAAACTATGAGAACTGCCTTCTCCATCAGTACCGTAAGAGTATGGCTTAAATTGGGTATAGTTCAGCATTTTTGAAAGAACAGTTACATATGTGCCCTACCATATTTGTAAACTTTGGATTAAAAAATTTTAATTGAAATCTTCAAGAGTGCATTTGTAATTTAAAATTATTTTTGCTGATTTAAATGAAGGGTGTAAAATTTTTGTCAAACATTTACCAGAAGCCAGCAGTTATAATCTGTAGCTAAATAGCTGTGCGTTATGGAATCGTGCTTAATTTTCGCATATATAATGAGCCAGTGCAACTTTATTTTCTCATGCAAATTACCAATATTGCTTGCTAAATTTTGAGAGGTGATTAGCCTTCAGATCTTTTGAAAGATTAATTTTCTATTGGAACGACAGCAATTTTTTTAATAGATTGGATTAATATTTGTGGATATTTCTGTACTTAATAATTTTTACTGTATCCTTGAATTCACCATTTCAGACATGTATTTTTATTTTGGCAATAAAGCTACAATTACACTGCGTATGAATATTTTTGAAAAACAAGGGTGCTGCTTAGAAATAAGTATGTACCATGAAATTTTTGGCATTCATTGAATGTATCGTAATAAATTAAAATATTCATTTTTCAATTTTCAAAATAAGGTAGATAAGTTTTAAAAAATTTAGTTAAGGTTTGGGATAAAATGATTTAAGTGAGGTGTACTGTGAAATTAGTTACTTTTTCTTGATGGAATTGTATTCAGGATGTGAAATATGGTTTTTCGAAGTAATTTTTCAACAAAACATACTGTATACCTGCTCCGTAACATGAAAAACATCCTCCAGAAAACAACAGAAATTTCAGTGGTAGCATATCAGGCGGATGTGTTTTTGCGAGAGCAGGATCTAAGACGATTCACTGTACCTTCACCTGGAAAGAAGAGCACAGCTATCTAGTGGGAAACCGAGCAACTGCACGTGGAGTAACAGTGCAGCTATCTAGCTGTCCATGCGGCAACTACAAGCTGCCGAAGCAGCGTTATCCTATAATTCCACGAGATATACAGCTTCTTTGAAAATAGTTTACAGATTATCATAACGAAACAATCCATGAATGGAATAGCTCAAAAATTTGAATTACAGTTGCAATATTAAAAAAAAAATGCATTCAATGATACCGTAAAATAAGTAGTGGTCGTTTACTCTGCGCTTCAGTTTTAAATCCAAAAACTATGGCTGCGATTGACATTTCAAACAATTGTGCATTCGTTAGCAGTGTCATATTTGTTGAAAAATGGGATTAAAATGCAATTCTTCATTTATAGCGACAGAAAAATGTGTCCATCATTTGGTTTCTTTGAAACAAATGCAATTATTTTTGCAGAATATAATGAAAATACAGTGGCTGGGAAACTATTTGAAATTGATGAATCAAACTTGGGCCACTGGAGAGAAGCATTCAATGCAATTACGGCATTTGCTTCCAAAAGCAAAATATTCACTTTTATAGACTGAAATATATTGTTTCAATGAAAAGCCATTTCTATTGAAGTAAAAATTAATCTTCCTTCAGAAATTAAATTTCCTAGTGAATTTAAGGTTTAATCTGTGGCCTCATATTCATACCAATAATTTTTCCCAGAATTTTCTTCTAAAAACTAGGTGTGACTTAAGACTCAATGGCATCTTAGAATAGAGTAAATACAGTATTTAGCTCATTGTTTATAATAAAATTGAAGTCTACAACACTTGTATGTTAAAATTGAATGTATTACTTGTACACATTCCACACTAAGGTTTTGTGAAATTTACTGTAATTTATATTTGGTGTTAAAAATATCTTGGGCAACTAGTTTCCAAAGAATTTCTTGTACAAATAAAAAAAAATTTACAGCGCAATCAAAATTTGGTTTGAATAAATTTTAGTTTTTCGAAGTACCTCACATTGTTCCACTTTTGTAACTTCCTTCTCTTGTGAAGCGTACTAGTTTCTTAACTTCTTTCATCTCGTGTGTTTCCTTCAAAATTATCTCTCTTATTTTCCTTCTCTACATTTTAACTTGTAATCATATCCATGCAGTTCACACCCAATATACTTTGTGCAAAGTTTCTGAGTATATTTTTACCCTTGCCACAAGTAAAAAACCCTTGTCTTGCATTCAGACAACTATAACTGTGCCACAGAAAATCTTTATCAGGTACAGTGCCAACATTGTAATGCAGAATACATCGGCATCACCACCAATACACTCGAGCAGAGAATGAATGACCTCAGAGCAGACACTAAACAAGTCATAGCTGGCCACATCCACAAGGTAGAAGACAGACCTGTTGCGGCACATGTAGCATCACACAACAAAGATTTCAACTCCCTCTACAGTATCAGAGTTGTGAGAGCCCTACCACCTTTAAGCAATAGCTCAGAACTCAGACGCTGGGAATTAGCTCATCAGTTCATAACAAAATCTAGGCAGCCGCTAGGCCTCAATATAAGATAATGACAGCTCCAAAACTGTACTTGAATGATATATCAGTAACATTTAGATTTTTCCGCTTCACCCTAGTTTGTCATCTGGATGCTAGGTTCACTACCAAAGGTGCCCTTCCACCATATTGCAGTACCGTACAACATTTACCCCCGTTGAAGCCGGCCTAACTAGGTAAACTTCACGAACGCCCAAACATGTGAAAAATGTGTAGTCTTTTTTTTGTGTGCGCCCCTGTTGAAAAGTACTAGACTGTGAGTACTTGTGCTTCTGTCCTCCTTTTTTTATATATATATATTATTAGTTTATTTGGTTATAGGCTTTTATTTTTTTACATAATTAATTGAAAGTTTAAGAATATTACTCATCAATAATGTAATGAAGCACCATGTAACATTAAATCATAGTATTGTTATGCGCTCGCTGTGAGTGGAAGTGAAGGACAGCAGTTATATGATAGCGAGTGGCCTATCATAAAGGACGCTGCCGCACACACCGATAAACTTATCGCAGCTCACACCTAGTTGTCCCTGAGAAGCTCATATTTCTCCATTTATGACACAGGAATGTCATCATCATTTCTTTTCCCAGAACATCTTGGATTGCCAAGAACTTTCTAGACTGCACCTACCTCAAGTATAAATACCACATGTGGGCCTCTGAAGAGAGAGTGATTAAGAGCTGAGAGTTTGGCGTCTCGTGCGACCTTAAGCAACAGTTGGGTGATTCTGGAGCAGCGAAGGATGACTGCAGCGATCTGCGAGAGTGCGTTGGCGAGCTAGTGTGTAGTGAATAGTGGGACTGATCTGTGGGACTGTGGACTGGATGCGTGAGTGAAAAGACATTTGGGACGATGGAAATAGACAGTTTTAACTAAACGTGTGGAAATAATTGCAGCAGTTTAAGGGACATTAGCAAGAGTAAAGACTGTGATAAATACTTCAATTGAAATTGAGAAAGTAATTAAATGTTGCGCTCAATAAGAATAATAAAGAGTTGATAGGATGTTCAGACTGGAAAATAACAGATGTTGACTGTAGCATTGAGAATAAATATAATTGTTGGATTTAGTTTGTTTTTTTTAAAGACCTCCATCCTTCACGAACTCAGATACGCCACTCAGGCGTCGCGTGTAACAGTATGAAACACATATATGAAATGTGGGTTGATGTATTTGATCAATCCCTGTTGGTACTTAAGAACTAGTTAAGCACCGACAAGAACCTCTCAACTTGAATTAACAATTTTAAATTGTGTTGTTTATGTTTAAGGACCTTGCTATGGGGACTGATGCAGAAGGAGAACGCATTAAAGACCATATGCGCAACATAGTGCCCATCTTACTGGACCAGGCTGTCAGCAATTATGACAAGATGCGTATAATTGCTCTCTACATCATCTCAAAGAATGGCATCAGTGATGAGAGCCTGACAAAGTTGGTCCAGCATGCACAGATCAAGATGGAGGAGAAGCAGGCCATCATCAATATGGCCAACCTGGGGTTGAATGTTGTTGTTGATGTGAGTCTCATTCTGGTGATACATTTCTGTTATGGTTAAGTGTAGTTGCTGTGCTTCCTGATCCTTTGTTGGTTTGAGGATCTGGGTTGCAGTTTCAAGTGTAGATTCAAGTTTTCATGATAATATCCTTAAGAACTATGTAAAGTTTTCAGTTCTTGGAATTCTACCCAAAGCGGGTTCAAATTCATGAAATAAAAATGCTGCAGAAGAAGCTCAAATTCATTGGATTTAAGTATTGTCGTTTTGATGGTATTATAGGGTAACCGCAAGAAGATCTACCAAGTACCTCGCAAGGAGCGAATAACAGAGCAGACCTATCAGATGTCTCGGTGGACACCCATTATTAAGGATGTTATGGAGGAAGCTATTGAAGATAAGTTGGACTTGAAACATTTTCCTTTTCTGGCTGGTAGAGCTGCAACCTCTGGCTACCATGCTCCCACAAGGTAGGTGATGCGGTAATACATATTTATTTTCAACAGAATAGTCAGACATAAAATGTATATTGATTTTAAGTTGGGGATTATGAAAATATTTAATGCGGAATCAAACTCTTGCTTGTTGTTGACACTGAAATTTGGGTGTGTCAGTTCAACGTATTTTGGAAATATATGTCTATTCAAACTGGTAGTGCTTGTTTATAGTTATAGTTTAACAAGGTAATGAATTCACTTTGTATTTACAATATTTTGTAAATTTGTTTTCTTTAATAATCAATGTTTGTGGTGATTTGACAACCAAAGTAATAAAAGTTAACTTGTATTAAACTTTAATTAAAATTTGAAAATATCTCAGTGGCACAAGCACATGTAGCATAAGATACAAAACCTCACTGGTAAGTAGTAATTAGAGATCTGCGAGTATTCTAAAATTGAGCTTTAGATGAATACCTGCTTACAGCTTGAGATTGGTTCGAAATATTTTTCAGGCTAGAAAAATTTGAACTTTTATATTAACTGTAAGTAATTTGGCCAGCGACAGACGATACCATTTGTTTGCAGTTTGCCAGAAAAGTAAGACATTGTACATTAATGAAACCATATTGTTGCTGTTAAGTTATTCCTTAAAATTGCATATATGAACGTAGGTTACCATCTGAATTAACATATAGACTGTACTTTGAATTCACATAAGATGTGGTGCCAGACAAGACAGTTTGTATACAGTCTGCTAGGAAATAAATCTTTGTTCAGTAATAAAACAATATTTTAACAAGTAGGTGTGTTCTAGTTAAAATTATTCCTCAAAATTGAACACAGATTATCATAGAAAGCTCGACTTAAAGCTCGTGAACTTTTCAGTAGACTTGGTTGGGCTCTGTTTGAACTAAAAATCCTGGGCTCACACCCCTCTTGAATTATATTGGAAAATTTTTAGAATAAGTTAGCTTTGAAAAATATTTTTTATTGTTATTTGATATTAGAGTCAAATCTCATTAATACAAAACTGTGGGGACCTACAAATTCAGCACTTTGTAATAACAAGGTTTGTATTAAACAAACAAGACAGAAAAATAAAAATTACAAAAAATCACTGAATAGGCATAACATGTTTTTAGCAGGTGGCAAAATAGATTTTTGGCACATAATTACATTATTAGGAGAAGGTTACATCATAAAATTCACACACACTGGTCCTACAAGGAATTGCACTTTAGGCCAGGCAGAGTGACGGTCTGCAACAGAGCTGCGTGATTCAGCCAGTGGTAGGTGAAGTTGGAAGACTTTGATAGTTGACGTATGTCCGTGTCCGGGCAGAGTGACGGTCTGCATCAGAGCTGCGCGAGTCAGCCTCAAACTGTGAACTGAAACTCTTACTCATACCCGAAACACAGGGCCAGCATGGGGGGTGTGGGTGGCAGAGAGGTTGTGGGGAGAGAGAGGTGATGAAGAAGCAATGGAGATGGCCATAGGGGTGAGCGGTGCCGAGACGTGAAGGTGGCAGCAGCTGGCCTGTAGCTAACCCTGGGCTTCACAGCAGGGGCGCTATGTGGCGTGTACGGCCTGATGTAACATTGCGGTTTTTCAGGTGTTATATTTAACTTTGGTTCCAGTTATTATATTTGTCTACAATTACAGAGTATTTGCTTTGGGTGACAATTCATTTAATATAATTTACAAATTAAGCATTATTATAGGTTTTAAACAAAGTACAGTATAATCTTTGGTTATTTTTCTACTTTATTGACGTATAAATCATGTGTAAGTTAGATTGCATTTGCTTTTAGAGGATATTCAGTATTCCATTTTTATTGTTATTGTTCATTATTTTTCTAGAAGGTAGTAAGCATTGAATGTTATAAAACACGTGAACGAAAGAAATTTATCCTGAAAAGTTACGTCTCTTCTTGGGAGTGGGTCGCGGCTGTGGCGAGGCAATAATGGATGGCAATGTCGCCCGTAGTGCATCAACTGTGTTGCATTTGCAGACCAGGGGCCACTTTTTTTTACATAGATGTTAATGCAGCGAAGATGGCTCTTTGCTCTCTCTTTGCCAAAGGAAGGATGATAAGCCAGACGACCAGATGGCTATGTACATTTAGTCAACGGTAATGTTAAGATGCCTACAGACTAACAACACCAGTTTCCAGCTTTTCGGGTTCGAGGTGGTCCTTTACAGAGTGGCAGCTCAACACACAAGTACAAAAATTAAGGATTAAATGTTTAAATTTCTAAAGCAGTGGTGAATATAGGTAATGCTGCAACTACGCTGGGAAGTGCACGTCATCTTGCCTTGCTTTTGTTTGTGATGAGTTGATCATTAAATCAGCATGTTGACTCGAGACACTGCTGCTGCATCTTTTCACCTTACAGCAAAATGTATCAGGTTGGCAGAATGTGTCGCAGGTAGACTGGAATCCGTCCACAAGTACTACATCCGCATCTGCAGCCACCTTATGGGCGGCAAGTTGAATAGTCGTCGCACTCCTGACTGCAAAATTGCCAGACATGTCACTAAAATGAAGTTGAAACAGTTTAAAGTAATGCATGAAAACTAATATTAATGTAAAACATGATTACGTTCTGTGTGTGTCTAAAAATTTCTGACTTCAATATTAAGGCAATATATGCAATAGTTAACATTAAATAGGAAATGAACATTCAGCAGTCATAGCTATGATTGTCAGCTAATGTCATCACTTTATTTGTCAGCTGAGCTGCCATTCTGGTCAGTGGTGTCTAGAAGGGAAAGAAAGATAGTAGCATTTAGTAGAAGTGGGCATTGCTTACTGTCTAGGGTGACATGTTTATTGGCATTAAAGTTTTAGCCTTGTTTTAAACAGACTTTGTGTACTCCTTTTACTGTTACAGTTCTTAATAAAATAATGTGTGGGGTTTGTAAGAATTTACACAGGTTAATAAATGGAAATGTCAGAATTTTTTAACTCATTTCAAAGTTGCATGTTGTATAGTTCAATTTGATAAAATAATTTTAAGACCAAAATAATTGTTTAGTTATACTTTTATTCAGTCTTTAGAAATGTTTAGATATGTCATTTTATTTTTGAAAAATAAGTAGATTTTCAAGTGACTTATTTTTAACATAGTGTTTATATAAAGTGTATTGAGTTGTGTAAAGAAATAGAATGCGTGTGGCTCAGTATTGTAATACATGTTGCATCTTTGTGCAATTCATATTCATCTTTGTGTAGCTTATTATAAAATATTACAGGCCTTATACCTAACAGAATACATACTGAGGAAATGCTAATGTATGATTCTTTTCCCTCCAGTGTGAGGTATGGTCACTGGCATAAGGACAAGGGACAGCAGACTATAAAGAACGTCCCAAGACTGCTGGTGTTCATTGTGGGTGGAGTCAGCTTCTCTGAGATACGCTGTGCATATGAGGTCACAAATGCTGTCAAGAACTGGGAGGTGATAATAGGTGAGTGTTGATTGATTACTAAGTCTATGTTACAGCATAGCGATGATTAAAACAAGAATTGTTACATTTCTTGATGACCTATGCATGGGGCCACCCCAAAGCAGTAAAAAAATTAATGAAATTTCATTATTTAAAATGTTGAATAGCAGTGCCGAATTTCACTTTAAATTCTATAAAGCAATGTTAAATTTTGCAAAAAAATAAAACCAGAAACTTTAATAAAATATTATGTTTAACATACGTTAACAAAAAAATCCACACAAAAAATAAATCATTGTTATACAACTTCAAAAGTTTCCTTCTGAAATGCTTATTATCGATAGGAATTAGAATACAATTTCCTAAAAATACAATGACTATGGAATCAAATTTCACTCAACACAAATTAGGGCTAAAACAGTTAAAACTTATGTTTAAATAGTGTTTCAAACCAGTGTTTAATTTACTTTTCTGCACATCTATACCAAACTGTTATACAAAATTTTGAACTCATAGCATTAGGGGCAGATTGTGTAGCTGTTTTCACTGTGAAAGTCAGCCTCAAGAATTTCAGTAAAATATAATTATTTATATTTTTTAATCCTAAGAAAAACAACAAATAAAGTTCTTGGTATTACATCTCACGCATATTTCTTTGTTTTCTGGGTGGGTACAGACTAGTGTATGAAATGTGATGTTGCAATAAAACATATTCTAAAGACAACTTAAATAATTGCTTTAAAAACTATACAAATAGAAGTCACAGTATTACAATTTTGGTACAATATGTAGTTTGGAGAAACAGAACTGTCTATGAAAGTTTAATTTTCAGTCTCTTAAATCACTGTCATCAAGTTCACATATAGTCTTATTTCATATAATAATTACCCTGACGGGGGGGNAATTGTTAAGACGTAGCAACCAGGAAACATACAGGCTACGTATCCTTCTGCTGCCATGTGGTTTCCACCAGACTGTCAAAACATGTTTAGTTTGTAATGACAGACATCAATGAGACATTAAGCCCACCTACCTACATCAAAACATGTTGCCAAGCTGCTTATGCATAGGTAATGCAAAAATAATTGATTTAGCTGTAAAATTTTTTATCACTTCAATGGACACATAAGTTGAATAAGATCCATAGTTTATTTACTTAAAAATGTTGTTTGAAAATTGCAGCTTTCTTGCCTAGCAGACAGAAATAATGATCATGGAAAATTAAATATATTAGCCTTAAATTGATTTGTAAGGGTAATATGTTCATAATATTACTTCAGTTTTTATGTGAAATCCATTCATATGGTCACAATATAGACTATTTGAAAAATTTTCCATATTTATTTTTAATATTGCAAACACTTGAAATTTTATTCTATTCAAAAGCCTGCAATTGCATTTGCAACTCGCACATCCATTTCACTGAATGCTCCTACAACTATATCTGTGTGGCGAGATGTGTACTTAAAAGCTTGACACAAAACTGTGGAGCATCGTTTGTTATAGACAGCGAATTTGGTTCAACGACCTTAATAAGATGTTAATTGTGGTTATTTTGAAGTAGCAGTTTGGACTTCACAGCTTATATGTAAAACTTTGAAGTATTACGAATTCAAGGAAATTGCCAGACAACATATTTCATTCTTAATAATAAAATATTTCACTATTGAAAGTGGCATCAGCTTATTAAACAGGCAAGATTGGGTAGTTTACAGTTTGTACACGCAACGAGGCATTTATAAATTAACCATAGTACTGAGTGTGCCTGGATGACAATATATCACATTAACATAAATATTATTTGCCATAAAAATTGTTCCATTACAAAATGCTGCGTGGTTTTAATAAATAAATAACATTTATTTTCGGTTTATTATTATGTTGCTGAATTGAGAGAACACGAAACAAAATGGTTAGCCGTTAGAAAAGCTGGGTGAATACACACCGAATCAAAATTATTAGCAAGCAGAATTGCTGCATACGGAAAAATGTTAACGTTAAAAAATATAAAGAGCTCGTGGAAAATATAAATTTCTGGAAATTCGTTTGTATATTTGTATTTTACACATGAAACACGTCATTTCATGGGAGCGTGACTTCCGAAGAGAGCCGCAGAGACTGGCCAACAGATGGCAGCACAGTTGCTTGCACTCAACACCTGAAAAAATCACGACCAGTCGGCCTATGTGCCACAATAAAGAAGGTTTACCTCTGGTAACCACCGACCTGCCCGAATGGAAACCAAGTCAAAAACTATTTTCCACGCACCCAACAATTCCCTCCTTCCCTCCTTCCCGCTTTCACGTCCACCCTCCTGCATAGGTCTACCAGCAGAGACGTGCAATGGTGTAAACAGAAACTTAAAGAGGAAAAAATAATTTTTCAGTGAACTTGGCAGCATTTTGTTAAGTATTTGTGCCCTTTCAAACAGTGGCCTGAACATAAATACTACACATACTTACTGCACTTCAGTACTTCTCGAAACAGCTTAGTTCTAAAACGACTCGCTTGACAAGTCCAAACTGCATCACTTATGCCACTTTCAACCGCTGTTGTTTACTGTTTCGTCCTGCACAGTCTGCAGCCGGTAGGATATGACTGATGAGGAGTGCTGATAACATTAATTTTTATTTGTCGTCCCTTCGCTCGGTGCCTGACAAAGCAGTATGGCTGTGGGAAAGGTACTATTTGTAATTTGTAAGATGAGAATGACAACTCAGTTTCTGTGTACATCTACGTATGGTGGTATGCGCTAGATCAGTTAACTCTGTTTCATTCAAACAATGCGTCAACCGTGAGCGTCATGTGCCAAACATCGCAATTCGCGATGCAAAATCTAATTTGCGCCACATTGTGAGAATTTGGCATCGCAAATTGCGATGCGATACAGCTTAAATTAAACACTGTTTCAAATATAAATTGTATCAAAAATAACAGAACACTTGACTACCAATACACATTTAGAACCATTCTCTCTCAGAAAAATAATTAGTACACCAGACATTTTTAATATCTTCCACTTAAAATATTTTGTCAGCATAATTTTGGTATTACTTGTTTTCAAGCTAGTACAAAAATCAGAAAATATATGCCTATGATGAAAAGACTTTTTCACAGTCCACATTCGAAGCTGGAATCCAGAGAATGGCAAGAGTGTGCGACACAAAATTATGGTCATTTTTCAGTCCCTGCAAAATCTTGCATACATCAATTTTATTTCCTTCTTCCAAAACCTTTGCCACTTGTGTTTAAAAGGCAAGATTACCTTCCAAGAATTATTTTTGTGCCAAACCATTAATAGTGGGGAGTTTTCTAGCAACTGCGAACAGCTCATCAACTCTGTTCACAATGTTGTATCATACACCAACAGCGCTAAAAAACTGTTTAGCAGAATTTCTCTCCCTAAGACTTTGCAGTTTGGTGGCACACTTCAACCAAAGTTCTTTAAGTCCTCTTTCATTTGACATTTCTTAACAACTGATGGATGTGTGGACAGAGCAGCGAACCTTTTGTCTTCAAAAATTCCCCCTACTGACTAGCCAAAAAATTATTTTCCAAATCAGACAACACTGAATGGAGTTTGACTGAGAATGTAACTCAAGCCTTCAAGTTCGAGGATGTGTTCGTTGAGAGGAGTCTCATGTTCCACAAGAAACTCAGCAGAACACTGAATGACTGCACGCTGGTAGGTACTCAATTTGACAAATTATTCTGTGGAAATACCACAACGTACTCCTGTCAGAAATTCAATTAAGTCTTCAAGGTACTTTGCAATATATTCCATAGAGTGGAACTACGAATTTCACCTTGTCATTAAAGACAATGGTAAAAGTTTGGCATTTTTCTTCATATGTAGGGTACTTCTCTTTGAAGAAATTATACATACCAGTGCTTTTGTTTTCGAGAATTGAGGAATGCGTGCTTCATGTTACTCATACCTGTGTTCAGATCAGGCAAAGAAAGTCCCCACAAACTTGCAATAATTG
Organism: Clitarchus hookeri; assembly: GCA_002778355.1. Taxonomy (NCBI): domain Eukaryota; kingdom Metazoa; phylum Arthropoda; class Insecta; order Phasmatodea; family Phasmatidae; genus Clitarchus; species Clitarchus hookeri. Next base: position 671,295 of record NQII01000424.1, read on the forward strand.
TAAGGACAGACAAAATTGCAAGAGAGCACTCTGTATCATTTGCACTTACTAATTTTTTCACACTACCCACAAACAAATGGTCACCACTGGAGCTGGTAAGTAGATGAGTTTAAATGATGAAATGAGAGCGTCCCTTCTTGTCTGCGTTTTTGTCGAAAATTAGAACAATTTTCTAGTTTTCAACTGCTTTTTTCACTTGGTCATTACTGGCCTCTCCAATTTTTGGAAGTTACACTTCTCGTAATACCCAAGTTTGTGAAATATCACAGACACCTGCAGTTAATAAAAAAGACGAAACCTAAAATTTACAGTTTTAAATATCCCTCAACATGATCCTGGTATTCTGTTAAAAAAAAAAAAGGCCAAACCAAAAGTAAGTATTGAGTGGTCAATAAAAGGCAATGTGAAACATGTAATAAATAAAAAAAATAGGAAAAGAAACTCAACTAAGCTTTACTGGGTTATCTTAACCTCAAATCTCTTTGAAAAAAAAGGAAAAAATTAATTCATTAGCTGAGATACAGTAAAATCCCGATATTTCGCATCCCTATTATTCGTATATCCCGCTAATTCGTACAAATTTGCCGGTCCCTTGAGAAAATCCCTGTAATTCGTAAAAAACCAATGCATTCCGGCCCCCTCGATAATACGTATTTATTTTGGTGCTTGACCTCAATTAAAACGTCTTATAATTCTTATTTTGAACTTAAAAATCTTGTTAACTCGTAATGTTTTTAACCCTAGACTGTACACCAGCTCTAGATTTATGCAATTCGGGCAGGGTAAAAAAGATCGGAAGGGTACTGAGGGATGTAGGAGTGTTTGAAGGGCAGGTAATGACGCCGAGTAGGCTGTGAGGCGATGTGTCTGTGATTCCCAGAACTAAGAGGTGTCATGGTTTGGTGTCCGGCCTAGGGTTATGAGAGGGTAGGAAGGAGCAGAGTGAGTGAAAAGTTAGTCAGTTTGGTCTTAGCCATGCCTCCAAAAAGAGCTAATAAGTGTCTTTCCATTAGAGAAAAAAAAGAAATCATTACCGCCGTGGCCGGTGGTGATAAACAAATTGACGTGTCCAAACGTTGTAACGTTCCTCCTTCCACAATAACATCAATTCTGAATAACAAGGACAAAATCGTCTCCCAGACATTGGACATCGAAGTAAAGCACTTTAAGACTGGTGAGTATCCACAACTAGAAGAGAATTTGAAAAAGTGGTTTGCACAAGCACGGAATTCGAATGTACCAGTTGGAGGAAACATTGTAAGAGAAAAAGCAAACGTTTTCGCAGAAAAAATGGCAATTAAAGTCTTTTGTGCGAGTGATGGTTGGTTTGATAGGTTTAAATAAAGGCACAGTATAAAATTTAAGAAGCTTAGTGGGGAAAGTGCGAGTGTATCGGCCGACGTTCGTTCTGAGTGGAAAGACGAATTGGGAGAAATAATTGACTCTTATGAGCCCAAAAACATTTTTAATGCCGATGAGACGGGGTTATTTTGTGTGTCTCGCCGACCGATCAATATGTTTTAAGGAAGAAAAGTTTAATGGCGGAAAAAATATTAAAGAACGTGTAACCATATTGTTGGCCGCCAACATGGATGGATCTGAGAAATAAAGACAGCTTATGATAGGCAAATCAGCCAAACCAAGATGTTTTAAAAACATAAAAACTTTTCCGATGACCTATCGTGCAATCAAAAAAGCGTGGATGACGGGCGAATTATTCAAGGAATGGATACGATCAGTGAATGCTGATATGAAGAAAAGGCAGCGAAAAATTATACTTTTCATGGATAATTGTACGGCCCACAATAATGCCCCACCGCTCAGTCATGTTAATTTTGTGTTTTTGCCTGCCAACACCACTTCTAAGCTGCAGCCTCTACACCAGGGCATAATTAAAACGTTTAAAACCTTTTACCGCAAGGAAGTAGTGATGCAACTCCTTGACAGCATCGAAGATGGGAAGGATCATAAAATCACCTTATTTTCAGCTATGAACATTGCTCACAAGGCGTGGTAAAGTGTTAGCGAAAGCACAATAAAAAACTGTTTTCGTGCTTGTGGATTCACGAAGGTGGAACTTTCATCAGCAGTTAATGAACAAGACTAAGAATGCCCTGTGAATTGGAATTTTCTTCCTCAAAATAAAGAAAATTCTATAAAGTTTGAAGATTTCGTTCATTTTGACGATGGCCTGGTGGTAGCGGGGATTCTAACTGATGACAAAATTTTGGCTCCATCTCAGGACATTGATGGTGAAGGTGATGACGAAGATGATGTGCCGACAATTACACCTAAAGTGGCTAAACAATACATCAACAACGTGCGCCATTTCTTAGCGAAACCAGACGTTGGCGATGAAGTATTTTCTGCTTTGAATATGCTTGACAAAGCCATCGACAATACCCGTCTGCAAGGCTTGCACCAAAAGAAAATTACAGATTTTTTTAACACAAATTTTTAATGTGTTTTTAATTGATGTAATTATTGATTTGTATATACATATGTATACATAATATGTAGCCATGCGTTTATCATTACATATTAATGCAAATTTGCATTAGTCTCGTTATGTTTTTTTGCTCCCGATTATTGGTAATCCCGTTAATGTGAATATCCAGATAATTCATATTTAACATTCAGTCCCTTGACAATACGAGTTATCGGGATTCTACTGTATATTGAAACACTGAAAAAATAATCATCTTGCTACCTGGAACATATTTTTGAAGCCAGGTACGGACAGTAATCCTCTGCCTTTTACTAGGGTATGTTGGCACCCCACTACATATTTGTAAATCCATTATAAATTCTGGTGTATTTTCTTTGCTACTCTGCCCACGATCAATTGCACTTAACAACGCTTAACCATTTTGGAGTCACTGTATTTTTAAGGTGGTTGTCTTTTTTATGCTTGTGCGATTCACGCTGAACATGTTTTTGTGCCTGTATTTCCGCATCCATTCAACATAGCAGTCACAGAACTTGCACATAATTATTTTGTTTCTTTCATTGAAAATGTAAAAACCATCACTTTTAAATTCTTTTGCACGTTCGTGCAATTAAAGAAATTTTGGCATGATGAAATATGCAACAATCATCCACACTTTAGTTTCATGTTAGGTTAACAGTGCAATTGAGTCTACCATAAAATCTTTATTAAAAGTTGGAAAACATGTTACTGATGTTAAAATATATGTGACAGTTGGATTTTTTCCAGGCCAAGTTCAAAAAGCTGTTTAAAAAAAAAAAAATATTGAAATGATTTTGTGTTCTTTGCTATGATATGCAATTTCTCCAAGTGCCACGACTGAGGTATTTTGTGGATTGCTTGCCTGGGGCGTATTTAGTTGCTTTGCCTCCACTGAAAAAGTAATAGGAGTTTCTTGTTAGTAGCTTCGTCATACATATAATCTTTTCCAGCAGTGTAAGAGGGTTGTAGGGCTGTATAGATAGCTTTCTAAGTTGTTTGGTAAGAATAAATCTACACAAGTGTCCGTAGGATCTGTTGAGGATGGCAGGCACCTCGTCTTGCCCTGGCTGAACATGGGTACCTATGTATTTGGACTTGGCAGGTGCAGCATCTTGGCCTATGTTCGACTCAGAGGGCATATGATGTACCACTTGCCTCATACTCATAAATGGTTGGAATTGACCACATGATCAGGTGTGTGGGCAGAGGTAAGAAGAAATTGAGTCAGGTGGTATGGGTGAGGTAGGAAGCTCTTTGGTACTTGTAGGTATGTGAAAACTGGATAGTGCAATGCTGAGAACCACTCTGTCAATGGTTGGTATTCCTACTATGGCGTACAGATGACGTGAGTCCTGCATAAATTCTGTTTGTACAGGCTGTGCCACCACAAAGTTCTGGGGATCTTCTTTAGCCTAGCCAATGTTTGACTCCTGTACAGGAACTAAAGTAGTGTTTAAATTATCAACAGTCAAATCTCAACAAAGCGACCTCGGTAATAATGATTCTCTCAAAGTAAAAACTATTTTTTGGGGAACCTTACAAAAATTTGGTTAAAAAATTGAAAAATTTGAATGAAATATGCTAAAAACTAAGTTTGTTGCATTTATTTTGGTTGCTAACCTTTGTGATTCTCTTTGTCACTCCTGTATATCTGGGAGGAGGGAAAGATCTCAAAATAGATACCAACATTTAAAGGCTGTTCACAGTTAATTGAGCACATTTAGTCAACTTTTGAAAAATATCATTACCCCTACCTGCATGTATTTCAACAGGACATGTCTGACATGCTCCCAGCGAAGTTGCCCACGTCGGAGGAAAAGTAGTTCAGTTTCATAACGTTGAATTAAAAGTGTAAGTTAAACATTTGTGAATACTGATGTGATTTCCTTTGCCTTCTGTTTTTATAATGCATGCAAGTGTAACAATTAACAAATTGTAAAATATTTACTATTCTAATAAATTTAGTTTCCCTTGACCGATGCATGAATAAAGTGAGCAAGTCCATGACAACGTTAATTTTACATATGGTGGAAGAATTCACATTATGTATAAAAGTAGATCTTAAGCAGGGTTTCCAAAAGTGATGAATTTACAGTGAACAGCCTATAGCCACATATACACCTGCCAGCCTGCCGTTACTCTAGTTAAGCACCAGAGTTGCCAAATCTAGAGACCCTTTGTGAGGCTGCGTAAGAATAAAAAGCTAGACTGAACTGCTGAAATGAGGAATAAATACGTACTGTACTATCTTTCTTTGACATGGCTGTGAGCAGATATATTAATTACAAGTTCATATCCAGATAGTTTATTTTTCTGTATGTGAAGGTTGTTAGGACAACAGGTGAGGTGAACACATTTATGCCTTATTACAAATAAAACATCATACAGTAATTTCTTTTTTTAAAGCCTTTCCATTAAAATTTAATATTAAAAAAATATTTCTAGCATGGATAGCCACAAATGTGTTGCTGAACATATTTCGTAGACAAGAAAAGCCTGGAGCCCAAAAATTTGTATGATACAGCAAGTGGGGGAAGGTAAATTATGATTTTTTTCCTCTATCTGATAAAGGCAGTGTAAATCAGTATTTGGACTAACACCCTCATAAAGTAACACAAAATAAGTTTACTTCACATTTTTGTGGTGATTAGTTTGACTTAGGAAAAAAAAACTATACGAAACTCGAATTTTATGTGCAGGTAACTGTAAAAATACTTAGGTATAATTCTGTCCCTAATTAAGATAGAAACTTCAGACAGGTATCGTTTTAAATCTTAATGATTGAGCTTTTCAATGAACTGTAACTAAGCAAGCACAAATAATTTACAAAATTTCAAGGTCCCGTAAATTTCATAATGTGATCACAATGGGATCACAAAAAAACTCAAATTTTAAGTTTCAAGATAGTAAACAATGCTGTTTTATAAGTCTCTTGATACTTAAAAAAAAAATCTTTTTTTTTTGCTCAGTGCAGTATAGTAGTTGTAAATTCTAGTTGACCTTTTTTCTTCTTTTTTTTTTCGGTTTGCTGCTACAGTGTTTACCTTTTTACATAAAAGTACATAGAAAGCAAAGTATTCTCTCTTCGCGTCAGTGTCACGCAGGTTTCATCCTCTTCATACTTGTTAGGACAATGTGTTGTTGGCAAATAACTCGTCTCTCTTCAGCTCTTGGCACTTGTGATGTAATGGTGCACTGCCCACAAGACTTTTCTGTAGTGTGCATGCTTACTGTATGCAAATTGTAAATGTGTATGGTTAGTGAGTATATGAACTTTAGCTTTATTTTGATGGTATTAAGTGTGACAAGTTTGGTTCAGGGTGGTAATTTATTTAATTATATAGGCCAGAAGAATTAAGTGTCCAGCTATGGAACCTTCAACTTGCACAGTTTCAAGGAAAATGTATTGTTTCTATCTGCATATATAAAAATTACTTCATAATGCTAGGAAAAACTTGAGAACTACAGTCAACTCTCGATTCTAAGACTCCAGGAATAGTGACCCTCTCGAAATTACAAACCTTTTCCTGGGAATCATAAAGGTTTTAAAATTGACAGTTTACTGTATAAGCAAGAACCAAGCACAAAAATTAAGTTTTCTCAAAGAAAACTGTAAAATTTGGACATGTCTGCTACAGAAACACATAGTTCTGATAAATGTCAATGTACCCCAGAAAAAGAGGATGCACTAAATGCTCTGAAAAAAAGTTTGACTGCCTTAAGTGAATCACTGTTTCAGAAAAACAGATTGTTTGAGAAGAAATACCCTGTAGAATAGCTGAAGAAAGCAACAGAAGTTTTCAAAAACAGAGTGCTGAACAGTAGCGGCCGGCAGTTGAAACAAACCCCGTGCTATGGATGTAGTCATACAACCCCACTTTTTTTTCCTCCATATTTTCGCAGCGTTTGGGTAAATATAGATCTCATCCCACCCCTCCCCCACCTTGAAAATATGAGATTTAGTGGGCCAAATTTGGCCATCTACGTATAAGCTGTTTTGTAAAAATGTTTGCCTTCTTAGTAAAACCACACTTATCAGTCTTAAATTTATCTCGTAAACGTAATGGTATGTCAGATAACTTTACTCGAAAACAATTTTGTATCGAATATTTAATCATGACTGGCTTCATTCAGTGATTTTGTCACTATTCTATGTTATTCTCCTGGGAATAAAATAGTACCATGCAACACATTTTTGGCCTTGCCAGGTTACAATTTGTGTTATTTTGTTGAGATGACAAAACACATTCAAGATAGTCATAAAGATAATGCCCACTGTTATTTTAAAATCTGACTGGGTCCATGAGAAGCTGTAAAATTTGTTTGGGACATCATGAATGTGTCAGCACTGATAGAGCTATTTTAATACTCTGCCACAAAATTCAAAACTTGTTTATACATCGAAGATGCAGTGGAATTGAAAATTATCAGAACTCGTGACACACATTAAAAATCATTGAAGGGTAGCACTGGCACCCAAATATTAACAGCTGTTTTGAAATTTTTGTTACCTACATTTTACATCATCACTGTTTCAAAAATGGTCCTTTAATTTTGCAGTATATCCTTCTGTTCCCGATAAAATGCTACACTTTGTCAGGTAGGCGATGAAAGTTTGTTTTGTTTCAACTAAAATTCAAGACAAAAGTTATTTTTATTTAACAATTCAAAATATACATATTTTGAACTTCTATACTGTACACAAAATTTGGTCGGCTTATGCTTTAAAGTTAAACATTACAGTCTTCTTGTATTTTAATAGTGAAAATTATTTGCCATTTTTTTTCTTCACCCAAATGGGTTTACACTGTTAATTTTTTACCAAAGACATAAGAATATGCAGGATAATCAAAATTCATTATTTGGTATGCAATGGAAATAAGTGACTTTTAAATGCAAACCCGAATTAGAGCATAAATGGCGCTAAGTTCTATATAAACATTTTTTTTCAAATACTTTATGTAATAATTTAAGCTGCACTGCAGAATTTTTCTGGTAGTCATTGTATCATACAGTGCTTCCAAGAAAATTATNGAAATATTTTATGTAATAATTTAAGCTGCACTGCAGAATTTTTCTGATAGTCATTGTATCATACAGTGCTTCCAAGAAAATTATGAAAATAATTTTAGTTTAGTATTTTTGTAATACATAGCATATCTTATGTAAGAAAGTGATGTTAAAGAATGAGTGACGAATATTGATATTCATTACCAGGTTCATCGCACATCCTTACACCAGAAGACTTCCTCAGCAACATGTCAAACCTCACCAATTTGTAAAAATAAACAAAAAAACTGATGTCTCCACTACAAAAAACAGATTTTGTCTCTACTAAAGGTATGTAATAATTATATATGTAAATATATATATATATACATATATCGCAGGTTTATTTTTATTTTTCCAGTATGTGCNTATATATATATACATATACATATATCGCAGGTTTATTTTTATTTTTCCAGTATGTGCTTATTTAAAAAAAACTGTATTTTCATTGAAATTTTTATACTATATGTAGATGTAGTTGGTTTATGTATTGCAAAAACTGTTTTTGGCTAGGTTTCACTTATTGGTTTAATTTGTAGTGTAAATATTCATGTCTCTCCATATTGCTATCCAGAATATGGGTATATCAATTTCCTGGTGTTAAACTGCACATTTACAGTGTGGACAATTGAGCCCATTTTGGGTACGGGGGTAGGTTTCACACCTTCAGTTGCCATTGAGTAGGGGAGAGTGGGGCACCTTGAACATGTTTAGAGAAAAATATTCGTATAAACCTGGATAATAAAACTAATCAAATATTTTGTATACTAAACAAAAGTTTAATTCAATAGTAAATGAAAAATAGAAAACAAGTGGATTAGTATATCAAGAACCTGGTTAAACTTAATTTCCAAAGAAAAATGTGAAGTGGTTCAACGAGCCCCTTTGGTGGGGCACCTTAAACCTATGTTACTNCTTAAACCCATGTTACTTATCAAGAATAAACATATTTATTGGCAGTTATACTGACTAAGGTCCACACTAAATTGCAGCAGAGATCAAACCCTCTTGGTGCCACCAGTCATGGTCAGCTTTGGAAGACACATTACAATATCACCTCTTCCAACCTTATCATCTCTTTCTGGTTTAAAGAACCGACCAGTCATTTTACGTGATTGACGGTAAAATTCAACCTCGTATAGCTGTTCGTTGTCTTCTTTCATTATATTGATTACTTGTCCAACATAATAAACGCCGTTACTTTTGGAATTCAATGGAGTTAGTCTTATCAGGGCAAAGTCACCGCTTTCCGGCTCTTTTGATGTCAACTGTGTAAGTTTTATCGCATCGTCTTCGAAGTCCTCTTCATATTTATCATTTGAGTCCTCCGCCATAGTGAAACCTTCACTTTCGATGTTATCATCCGAACTGTCGTGTCCGCTCTGGGCAATAAAGAGCTCTCTGTTTCGTAATGGGTTTTGAGCAGCAGGTGATTTATGTTTTGCCATTTTCTGCTTCTTCTTTTCAAGCGCATTATCTTTCTCAGGTGTGCTCGTAATAAGTTTGCAGCCAACGACCGCCCTTTTCGCGCGAGGTTTCGACTGCTCGACGGCCTTTCGCTTTGGCAATGGACGTATTTGTATTATGTCACTATAACTTGTGTCATTGGTGGTGGAATCTTTAACGAATGTCGAGGGCTCATTCAGATCGTCTTCGGTNCGACTGCTCGACGGCCTTTCGCTTTGGCAATGGACGTATTTGGATTATGTCACTATAACTTGTGTCATTGGTGGTGGAATCTTTAACGAATGTCGAGGGCTCATTCAGATCGTCTTCGGTATCCACGAGCTGCGCGTCATCATGGACTGGACTTTTTGGAACAATGTTCTCAGTAGGATTGTCAATCGTGAAGACTCCCGCTGCAAGGAATTCATCATCGGAAAATATTTCTGAGTTAACTGGCCAAATTCCGGTTTTTTTAAAGCCGTTTGACATATTCTCCAGCGAAAGCGCTCGTTAAAATGCCCTATTAAAACATTCAGGAAAATCATAGATTGTAATGCGTTTTGCAGGGTTACTTAAATTCCATTCATTGACAGCTCTTTTGTAATGAGTCTTTAGTGGCCCATATACAGAAACATCAAGTGGTTGTAACTTATGTGATTTGTGGGGTGGGAATGTTATAATAGAAAGTTCATTTTCACGTGCCAGTTCAATTACTTAGATTCCCAAATGACTGTCGTGGTTGTAAATGAATGAAACTGCAGGTTTTTTAGCAGAACACCCTATATGGTTTATAAAATGAGCGAGAACGCGAGGAAACAGCTTGCTGTTCATCCACCCAGTTGGAGCTGCTAGTCCTAGAGTTCCCGGAGGAGCGCCTATGATCATGTGATCCTTGTAGTTAACCCTAGGAAAAATCATTACTGGAGGTAATGCCTTTCCAACTGCATTCACGCAGCAAACAACTGTAACAAGAGTCCCTCTTTCAGCGGCTGTTACTTGCCCCACTTGTTTAGTTCCTTTCTTGGCCATAACTTTGGGTACATTTTGGACAGTGGTTGTGCCACTTTCGTCTAAATTGTACATAGATTCTGGGCCAAATTTTTTCTCCGCCAACGTTTTCATCCAAACTTCGAAAAATTCTCTCACAGATTTTCTGTTGAAGCCTTGAGCCCTAGAGATACTAGTTGCTTCCGGAGCCTGCAGAGATACATTTGAATGTCGTTTCATAAAGTCCAAAATCCAGTCCTTTCCTGCCATAGCATTGGCCTTCTAGGAATCCGGCATATTTTTTTACTTCGTTGCATATTCAAACGAAAAGCATCTTACAGCCTCATAGGTGAGACCGAGGAACATTGAGCAGGTCAAAATATATTCTTCCAGTTCATCTTCTTTTGAGAACACCATTCTTGTGTTGAAATGAGGGGCAAAGTCATGATCATCATGCACGTCACCAGACTGATATTTTTTTCACGTATTGAGACAACGTTATACAATCTAATTCTAGGTCATGACTGACTTGAGGAATAGAGCGGCCTTTCATCACCTCTTCTCATCAGACTACCATCTGTTTTCCCCCGATTAGTCTTCGGCTTGTAGTTACGAACCATTTTCTGAAATGAAAGAAAATAATGTTTGTACTCCAAGGAAGCTACAGGGTAGAACTGAATTGTTAGACTTTTTTTAATTATATAATTATAGTTGCATCATATCAGGATGGGGCAGGTTGAACATGGATCAAACTGCCCCAACTTTTGCGGTTCATTGTGCCCCGTCGGCAGCCATTTCTGATCACGCGTTATCATGCCGACATCTTAGAACAATGAAACTAAAGGTTACGTAAGAAAGTACTATAAATCATATGCTATCTATTCAGTTACAAAGATTAATGATTCTTACTATGATAAGAGTATACAGAAACTGTTAACTTATCTGAAAAAGTTACTTCAACTGTCAAATTTTGACGAAAAGCTTTTACAATTGTAACAGTAAACACGATACGGTTAAACTTATGTTGCGTCATATACCCGACATGTGTTGATACTGCAGTAGAGACATCTAGCGTAAAAACGTCAAACTAAAAGAACTCAAGCCTGTGGTTCAAGGTGCCCCTATGTTCAAGGTGCCCCACCCTCCCCTACTAGTATAGTATTTGCGTTGACCAGTTTTTTTGCATTAACTGTGTTATGTGTAAGTTGCAATATTGAGCCTGAAACATCAGTCTGATAATTTCTCAGTGTTAAGCATCAATGGTTGCCTGTGTCTGGTAGACATTTGCCATTGGAGTTGTTGGCTCACTCCCTTTGACCAAGAATATTGTTCCAGGTAACTGTAGGTCCTTGTTCATGACACAGATTTTTCCTGTGGCCCTGGCATTGGGTTGTGACTATTTCAGCTTTGTCTAGGCCATGTGTTTGTTTTCCAAACTCATTTTGTTGTCTGGTACTCTGTTGACCATAATAGAAGGTTATTACTCATGGAACTGGAAGTGGTGCAAGGGAAGGGACATTCTTAAGAGTCAAGGCTCAGTACAAGGCTAGGCTACTCAGAAACTTGCTCATTCTTCAGGTGCACGCAGTGCAAAGGCTGGAACCATCTGCTGTGGGCCACTGGTTGTTGCCCTTTCACCAGCCATTGGAATCACACACACTTGAGCCATGCATCACTGGCTGTTGGCTAAAGTAGCTGCGTACTTGTTGAGGGAATACAAGGCAGAGTGTGTGTGTGTGTTCACTGCACAGCAGCTAGCTACTTATTCAACTGCTTTTTTTTTACCAATATACATATTGGTCAAAACAAAACCACATGACTTGAACTAAGGTTAGCATGCTCTTAGTATAAATGTGTTAGAACATAAATAAACATACATATTATTGCTTGACCAAATTATTTTTGACAGTTCTGTTGGTGCTCCTTGTGCACTTTAGAGATAAGTGCAGAAGTCTTATAAATCAGTGTACCTCATATTTATATTTATCTACCAGAGCCTGAAGAAACTAACACCCGTCCCATCTTTCAGCATAGATAGGGAGCTTTATGACAGAGATGTCCTCTCCTCCCTTAGGAATCACTACATATATTTAATCAGAGTAGTACAAATCAATGTACAACCAAGGAAACCTAGTGCAAGCATAGCTGTTACCCTAGCTGTTGCACTAGCTGTTTCAAGTTATTGGTGTAATCTTTCCTTTGTGTCTTCTTTCAGTAGTAAAGTCAGCAAACTAACATTTAGGTCAGAATTTGAAAATGAGTGAACTGAGTATGTGTAGTCCCTTCTTCCGTGGTAAAAGCAAATCAGCACATTTTTTGTTATGTGCAGGAAGGATCAACATGAATGAAGGAGGTTGGCGCTGTTGGAGTCAGCTGCCCACTCGAGGTACAGACTAGGGATGTGTCTGTTCCACTTTTTTACTGGCTCTCTGTTCGGTTCCGGTTCTTAAAAATCCGTTCTTGGTTCTCTGTTTTTTATTTTAAAATTGTATAAAACTCTGACACTTTTTTGACGGAGTTGCAGTGGTGTAGTGGTTAAACTACTCACCTCCCACCAAGATGAACCAGGTTCGATTCCCGGCAGGGTTGTCCCTGGATTTTCGCATGTGGGAATTGTGCCGGACGATACTGCTGGTTGGTGGGTTTTCTAGGGAATCTGTTTCCCCTGCCATTGCATTCCAGCGCTGCTCCATACTCACCTCGTTTCACCCTCATCGACTCTCAAGACCTCAATAAGAGCCGCCCAAATCTCTTCACTCACTCCCTCAATTTTTAAAAATGCTCACTACCTCACTTTTTAAAAATCTGGCTTACCTGTGATTTGTGTGTTTTGGTAAAGATAAAATTGTATGTCCCATTTTCAATGAATGAATATTCGTGTTTTTAAGTTTGATGTTGATTTTGACTCGCCCCGAGAAATAATTTTTTCACACAATCAAAACTTTGCTTAGAATTCATTTTCACTATGAATAGCAAAATACTACTACACCTTGAAAGCAGTTATTTGTTGTTTATCTCAGAAAATAAAAGGAACACCTCATCTATAATAAAGAACTACATTTCCGGTACCATCATCCTGTGAAAACTTGCTATAATAGGAAATTTTTAACCTCAAAGCATTCCAAGTGTTTTGTTTATCCCATACATGTATTACCAAGTAGTATTGACCGTAGTTTCCATTGATGGCGTATCAACAGTTTACATGGGCGCTATTTTCCTTTGATCAACCTCTCTAGTAGTTCACTGGAATGACTGTAGTGTCGCTAGGGTCGATAACACGGAAAATCTCAAGCATAGTTCACACACCATGATTCGGCAACATCTATGACAGTTTCTTTTAGTTCATGGTTGACGGACTTGTCTGTTTACAGTAGCGAAATTGTGTTTGCATATGTGTGCTATTTTTGTGGCGAATAAATTTTGTGTAAAAATAATTTTTGTAGATAGTACGAATTTGACAGAAACTATGTCAGTTGCTGTTATAAGTAAAGCCAAGGAATGACCCTGGTTCTTGCTTCCAGTTCTCAAAGCTAAGAACTGGTGGAACTTACCCAATGCCGACAACTGGAACCGACCCATCCCTAGTACAGGCCTGACACAATTAGCTGGTGGAATGGATGAAGTGAGAGATGAGATGAGTGTGCCACGCTCCCCACACAAGAATCGCTGTTCAGAAAATTCTCATTTACAGAGTTCTGGTGTTGAGCTGTGGAAATGATTGGTGGGAGGATAATATGTAACCTCTCAGTTGACCCAACCATGGGCTCTCCATCCTTAGAGAGGAGTTGTTTTTTAAATTTCTCTCTTGTTTGAAAAGTTTTTCATTTGAGGTAAATTTTATATCCATTGACAAGTCTGTCCACATTTACCAGGAATAACCATGTGGTAACACACAATTCAGGAATACCTGAGCTCTGTTACTGTCCCAGCAATTCCGATGTCAGTTTTCCACTGTCCCTTCCAAAATCACTTCAAGCTTATGCCAGGATAGTTCCTTACCACAGGTCGTGGAATTTTTCTTCCCTACTGCGGATTTTCTGAATAGCTTATTCTTTTTCTAATGATTGTGTTGTCAACATTATTGTTAAAAACTGGTGCATGCTTGGAAGTGAGCCATAGATTAAACCACCTGTGTGTTTGTAGGTGCTGTTTGTTGTATACATTTCCATAGTAAACTAAATTTTTAATTATACTTTGTATTTTATTTCAGTATTCACATGGTGGTTGCTGCTGATGAAGTAGTTGAAGAAATTGTGACAAAACTAATATTGATGTTGCATTATTCTCCAGTTTGGACAATAGTTGAACATATTTCATTTGACAGTTAAAATTTTGAATAAATTCATAGCAATAATTGAATTTAAAACTGTATTACCAATATATTTGGCCAAAAGTGTAACACTGCTTTGATTCACAATTTACTGTTTGTCAGTAAATTTGTGATGAATGAAGGTTTATAATCTAGTCATTTTAACTAGACTTTGCTACACCATTAGCGAATATTATGTACATGTGTATGCCTCCAAAGTTTCAGGTGTTAGTATGACTATTACTACATATAATTAAATCAACACTGTGCCCAATTTTGCCTTCAGAATTAAATAAAAACTTACACTAACTTTCGGTCTTATTACCGACTGTTTTGTGGTAATACAAAGTGCATTTTTGGAGGACTGCTGGTTATTGAGAACGTAGCTGTACTTGTATTTAGTCCTTTTTGTGTAGGTTTATCGTACCTTGAAATTGTGTATTGTATTATATAAATAATATTGTATATTGTGTTCTTATTTGTTTCCAAAGATTTATTGGAATGTTATTGTACAGAAGTGTAAAAATAGAATTTGAATCTAATTTAGTGTTGTCTGAATAAAACGATATTACTGTATTTTACCTGTTTTGTTGTGTATCTGTAGTGTTATTAAGGTTTGAAGCATTTGTATGTACTCGCACTGCACTGAAATGTTTTAGGGTTTAAAATATCTTTGCTATAGCTCTGGAGTTACTGAACTGGTAACAGAAGCAAGTTAAAAAAAAGCTACATTAGAAGCAGTTAAAGGAACTATTTATGTATCTATGAAACTTGTAGTTCAGACCTAAATTCAGACGTGTTTACTCTAAGCATTGTCAGCCACGCACAGTGCATGTTGAACAAAAAGGTTATAGAATGGATTGGAAATATTTGGTTTGTGCTATGATTAGAGTGGTAATATGGTTTAAAAATTTTCACTGTACTTTGAAATTAAGTCTGTAAGTGTATGTGAATTAGTGTAGTATATAAATGCACTTAAAAGTCTTCTTATGTTTATTTTTTGTTCAGCAAGAAACATTTTTTTGCTGCGCTTAACTTATTCATCTGTGGCAGTGAAGTGTGCTGGAAATGTGTTAATCAATCACCATAGTATTTCCAGTGCGGTATAGGCCTGTAGCATAATATAATAATCTGTAATATACTAATATGTACTTAAAAGTATCCTGCAGTGCAAACATTCATCTCAGTGTTGATGCTTATTAACAGACTAGTTTTATAGAAGGAAAATAGTTTCATTCAAATTCATGAAAATATCCAATATATATATATATATATATATATATATACACATGACTTCACCTCAACTTTTCTTGTCATCATGTCACCCCAGACGGGGTTTGAACCCTGAACTACTTGTTAACAGAGCCTACCAGCACACCCCTAGGCAAGGAGCACCCACGAACACGGCAGTCAAAATAATTTTTGTCTTGATGTCGGACGCCACGCCACCCCCACATGTGATAAAAACCAACCAAGCAGCTCAGCGCTGCACCTGAGCTTGCGCAGCCGACGCAACCCACATAGCAGGGAAGCCTGCTTCCAGTCTCCCCCCTTCCCCCTCGAGAGATGGCGGCCCTCACCGCAAAGGTAGGAGCTAGAGCACAAAGATATCCGACTGACCGAAGGGAACCCAAAGGGTCCGAAGCTGGTCATGCATATAGGCAAGCGCACAGCTCAGAAACGTTAGTTGATTCTCAGCAGTTTGCTACACCACCTCGTGTGCTGGAGCTCTCTGCTACAACCTCCTTCCTCACAAAGGACCACCGCTCTTCAGGAGATCTTCTAGACCTTCAACCCCCGAAGAAGTCTTCATCCCCCTTAACACTCGCTACCCCTCTGGGGTAGTGACACCCGAGTCCCTTCTGGACAACAGCATTAGAGTTAGTTAGGGTCAGTTAGTACTATAGCTACTTAGCTGCATTACTCTTGTCTAGTTTAGACCCATGTCCTCTCTACCTTGTTTTACTGTAGTTTACTTCAGTTTCAGTTCATTTTAGTTAGGAGTTAGTACAGGCCACCATGTCTATTCCTCGTGGGAATAAACACGTGATCCTTACCTAACCTCTGAGTATTCATTTCTTGGGTGACGGACTTCAATCCCAAGTAGAAGTTGCCCCACCAAGGAAAAGCAGGAGACCGCGTTATTTGAAACCCTCTTTGCCGAACCTAGAGTAGGACTGCAGGCCCCCTTAACCGGGTGCAGGTACATCTCAAACACACACATTAGATGGCCACCCATACTCTGGATCAATACGGCAAGGTACCTGATGCACACGTATGGTAGAGCCACAACCATTAGAAACGCCATCCATGAGGTGGCTAGTTAGCCAGCCCAGCCAATTATATCCATCCACCGCATTATTTTCACCGGAAGGAGTGATAAGACTAGTTCTGGAGGTCTGACCCCTTTTGGACCACACCCACGTCACGGTCAGACATCTAGGGTAACCCACCGCTTCAACCATCGCGTTCAACTTCGCCGGTTGGTGTAAACGGGTCCGACCCTGGTTGGCTTGGCCCCGAATGGCTTTACACCTAGCTAGGGATTTTCGTCGCCTGCTCTTCCTTAGCGTGGCAGATGTTAGTTCCTACCTCTATGCCATACACCCATAGGAGTGGTGCAAAGTGGAGAGTGAAGAGGGCAGCTACTGCCTCAAGAGCCTAGCGTGAACTACAACCTAGTGCCAACTGCCCTCTGCAGTTTAACTGCACGGGAACGAGCTCAATCTGCTCGCCAGCTGGAGAGGCCTCATCTCCCAGTTCCCTGCAGCCACCTCACAAGACAGCTAGCAAGCCACATCCCATCGTCGAGAGATACTGCCCAGGACTTTCAGTACCACTGGGAATCTACAATTCTTGATTCTGACCCAGCAGCCCTCCGTGGCCCCCACCAGCACCGCCAGTTGCAGCACCACCTTCGCCCATGGACTGGACACGAGTTCCAGCTGGCACCAGCAGCGACAGCAGCCGAGTCAGGAGCTACCCCAAGCCACGCCCAATACAGGTAAACCAGTGGCTGTGTGCAAACCAGTAGTACGAAGGACATTTAAGCCCACACCAAACTTTGTGCCGTGCCGTCAAACCATGCGCTCCAGCTTATATACCGGACGGGGTCTGTTTAGCAGCCAATAAAGTCAACCCAGTCATATTGTCAGTGTCTCTGGCCAACACACTTAAACCTTGCCCGACCGTGATGTCGTCAGTCACCCGATGCCACGCGTCAAACCAATAATTTACAATTCACTTAAAAATGCTTGAAATTTATACCTTTGTAACTAAAGTAATATACTACTTAATTTTAAGAATGAGAAGATTGTACAAAAAGTAAAAACTCTGGAAAATAAATATAAACAGTACTACACAACAAATCATCACAGAGAATAAATTCTTATGATGCTGTTACAAATACAACAAACATTATTAACCTTCACTGGTTCATTGCATTAGCACAGTCTGACGATGAGATTCTTTCCCCCCTTCTCAACTTCCTCCTTCCTGATGTTATTGCTGCTACAGTTCATTAACCTGAACCCCTTTAAGATGAGCATATTCATTGTTTAAGACAAATTGGCAGACATCATCTGACTGGAGATTTGTTTAGTGTTTGAATTTTGATCTTGAAGGTGGTAAGACAGATTGGCAAACATCATATAACTGGAGGTTTTTGTTTGGTGTTTGAATTGTGGTTTTACAGTGGTAATCATTTCATTTCAATAAATTGATGCTACAGAGAGAGAATTGGTCCATTCCATTACCAGGTTGTCCAATAGATGAGAATCAGTAATATGTAGAGTAAAAAAATTTTTATTACAACCACGGGAAATTCTGCTGTGTGTATTGTAAACTATGCCAGTTAAACACTTTTCCCTTGCTCTTGCGGCAGATATATAGTTGTGGCTTTGTCCTTATCCATTCTGGTGTCGATTGTGTATGCTATGGTCACTGTTTGGTACTTTGTGTTTTAGTCATTGGTCATAGAAGAAAAATTTGTGGACGGGATTTTCATATTTCTGCTTTGTGCTTAGTAATACCTTGCCATAAAATTCGTCAAGTCACTTGTTTCACCTGACCATGCTGTCAATGAGATATTAAAACTTACATACATACCATCGTTCATTGGGGCTACGAATCGGGAACCGGATGTATTGAAGGAAAATATGAATGTAATTTGTTTTGGGACTTGTAAAATTTGTGAAGAGTTTGTTTTGGGTAATAAATTTGTATATGACTGGGTACTTGTCCCTTTTGAACTTTCTGTGCTGGAGTTGGCACAGTGCCATCTTTCAGTGTGACTGGCAACAGTAGGACCAGTCAGTTGGCGTCATTGACTCGGTGTGGTGATTTGCGTATTGATATGAGTTTATTGCTACTCAATCTTGTATTGTTAGAGTCCACACTCGTGCATTGGCACAAACATTGGTCCTACGGGTTGGATCGTTCTGGCGTGTATAGTTTGTGTTTGCAGTTTGCCTGCATAGTGGTTTCACTGTGTAGCATGGCATGCTTTGCCGTGTACGACATCCTGTTACCACAATTAACGGTATCAGTGTTTTTAAAAATTACTGTCTGCTTTGTAGTTGTGTATCAATGTGCTACAGAATCACAATATTCGTGACAACAAAATGTGTGTGAAGTGGTTTGTAAAGAAAAATAGCAGCTGTGCAGCAAGTGATTTGGGAATGCGAGAGGAAGAGTCTCGATACTGCATTGCAAACACAGTGGAGCTGAAGTTATTGGACAATAGACTCTGTACTCTAACTGGATTTGTAAGGTTTTTGGAAAAATATTGCCAGATGCAGGAGACATTTAATTTGTCCCAACTAACAGTGCATACTGTCAAGGTAAAGACAGGCTCGTTGGGTATTCATAAGGTAAGGCCAACCCAAAGTTCTGGCAATTTGTTGGTGAAGCCTAATGTTACAAAATGTGTTTGTGTTTAATGGGGCTTATTTTCTGTATAAATGCTCAAACTGTCTCTGTCTCTCAAGGAGCCCAATGCAGCTGTGAAAGTCCACAATCTGTGCTTGAACTGTGCAGCCAGCACACAATTCTAAGAACTACCAGTCCAAGGTATTCTGTCATCACAGTAATGCCTGCCATCATTCATTACTGCATTTTTCTGCCAGTGAGGCTGCTGAAGGGAAGAGTTCATCGCTTGCACCAGTGCTGGAGCAGTCAGTCAGCTGAGGCCAGCAGTTCTGTAAATGTATCTTCCTTAGGAGAATTAAAAACCATATTGTTGTCTATAGCTGTGGTAGATGTGCAGGATTCTTGTGGTTCATTCCACCCCTTAAAAGTGTGCTTTGATTCTAGCAGCCAGGGGAATTTTGGTGCAGAAAGTTGTTTGACTTGACCGAGTCTCCCTCGCATAAAAGTAGCACTGCCCCTCCAAGGACTGTTACAAACCCCATTGAGTGTAGCAGAATGCTTTTCATTTTGTGTGTTGAAGCTATACAGACAGGAACAACCTCTGTTTTCAACTGAAATATTAGCCCTTCCACACATTAGGAGTGGTTCCCAGTGACACCACATGACACCCCAGCAGTTGGCAGATCCCACATTAGCTGAGTCTGGCATTGTTTATATGCTCATAGGATATGCTCCTGGCTGGGAGACTTCAAGTTGGCCCCCCAGGGGCATCAGTTTCTCTTAAGGTGGTTTTTGGATTCTCTGTCTCGTGCTTTTGAGTTACCTGGGTTAACCTCATTGTTTGCATCCTCCATGTTGGCAAGTCCTACATTGGGAAAGGTGGTGAAACGACTCTGGGTATTTTAGGAACTTCCAATGACAAAGGGGCAGTGATGGTGCAGGGCAGGTTTTCTCAGGAATTTACAGTTTCCCCTGCCTTTTCATTCCGGCGCTGCTCCGTGCTGACCTCACTTCAACCTCATGAGCTTTCAGGATCTCAATGTTAAGAGCTGCCCAAATCTCTTCACACACACTCACTGACACACACGTGCACTCTCTTGTGCACACTCTTGCGCATACCCTTGTGCACACACTTGTGCGCACTTTCTTGCATGCGCTCTCTCTTTCTTGCATGCTCTTTCTCTCTCTTTCTCTCTCTCTGCGTGCGCTCTCTCTCTCTGCACGCTCTCTCTCTCTTGTGCTCTCTCTCTTGTGTGCTCTCTCTCTTGTGCTCTCTCTTTCTCTTTTTCTCTTTTTCTCCTTTTCTCTCTCTTTTTCTCTTTCTCTCTCTTTCTCTCTCTCTTTCTCTTTCTCTCTCTCTTTCTCTTTTTCTCTCTCTCTTTCTCTCTTTCTCTCTCTCTCTCTCTCTCTCTCTCTCTCTCTCTCTCTCTCTCTCTCTCTACTTACTACATATATTTTCCCAATACTGAAGTTATCTCGCACCAGGGATTTTCTTTTCTTGTTTGGTTTTTATATTCACATGATAGTGTGTCGTACAAACTAGGATATTTCCTAACTTCCTCTATTAGTTGCTCCATTTTCTGGAGCTACATGTACACTCTTTCAGAGATAACTCAAGTTTCCAAAGCACACTGACTGAAGTATGATGTACATATACGGAAAGGATGATATGGTTAGCTGGATGTGCACCTGCACAGCTCGGTGCATAGCACGAATTGAGAGATAAAAATTGCCNTCTCTCTCTTGCGTGCTCTCTCTCTTGCGTGCTCTCTCTCTTGCGTGCTCTCTCTCTTGCGTGCTCTCTCTCTTGTGCTCTCTCTTGTGCTCTCTTTCTCTTTTTCTCTTTTTCTCCTTTTCTCTCTCTTTTTCTCTTTCTCTCTCTCTTTCTCTCTCTCTCTTTCTCTCTCTTTCTCTCTTTCTCTCTCTTTCTCTCTCTTTCTCTCTCTTTCTCTCTCTTTCTCTCTCTCTTTCTCTCTCTTTCTCTTTCTCTTTCTCTCTCTCTTTCTCTCTCTTTCTCTCTCTTTCTCTTTCTCTCTTTCTCTCTTTCTCTTTTTCTCTTTTTCTCTTTTTCTCTCTTTCTCTCTTTCTCTCTTTTTCTCTTTTTCTCTCTCTTTTTCTCTCTCTTTTTCTCTCTCTCTCTCTCTCTCTCTTTCTCTTTCTCTCTTTCTCTTTCTCTCTCTCTCTCTTTCTCTCTTTCTCTTTCTCTCTCTCTCTCTCTCTCTCTCTCTCTCTNTTCTCTCTTTCTCTTTCTCTCTCTCTCTCTTTCTCTCTTTCTCTTTCTCTCTCTCTCTCTCTCTCTCTCTCTCTCTTTCTTTCTCTCTTTCTCTCTCTTTCTCTCTCTTTCTCTCTCTTTCTCTCTGAGAGAGAGAGAGAGAGAACTTACTACATATATTTTCCCAATACTGAAGTTATCTCGCACCAGGGATTTTCTTTTTTTGTTTGGTTTTTATATTCACATGATAGTGTGTCGTACAAACTAGGATATTTCCTAACTTCCTCTATTAGTTGCTCCATTTTCTGGAGCTACATGTACACTCTTTCAGAGATAACTCAAGTTTCCAAAGCACACTGACTGAAGTATGATGTACATATACTGAAAGGATGATATGGTTAGCTGGATGTGCACCTGCACAGCTCGGTGCATAGCACGAATTGAGAGATAAAAATTGCCNGAAAGGATGATATGGTTAGCTGGATGTGCACCTGCACAGCTCGGTGCATAGCACGAATTGAGAGATAAAAATTGCCTGGCCAGAGAATTCACTGGCAATAGCGTAGCTTAGCTTTGCGTGATGTGTGAACAGTTGCATGCCTTGCAATTTCAGAACACAGTATCGCTTAGCACAGCTTAGCATAGCGTTGTATAACTTCGTATAAATCCACGTTTACTGTTGACCAGCTTCACCAGGACCACCTCCATGCAAGTGCTCGNAGCGTTGTATAACTTCGTATAAATCCACGTTTACTGTTGACCAGCTTCACCAGGACCACCTCCATGCAAGTGCTCGTCTTCAGTCATTGCTGCAATGAGAATTCTGGCTGCTTGGTGTGATACAGAAGGGCTTGAAATGTTTGAGCACGTCCCATGGCAATCACACCAATGATGGCTGGTTTGCCTGCAAGTAAGGTGTCTCGGGTAAAACCAGTCTTACATTCAGGAGTGGATTATGGAGGTCCAATGTCAGTCACAATGGCCACAACAAGGAAAACTCGTTGACTGCAGGTGTCTGTTTGGCTTTCATTTGCTTCACCACTAAGGTGACGTGAATTAATCGCTCCTCAATCTCGTGGCAGAGTTCAAATGTAATCTGGCATTTCAATACTCCCACTGCATCTTACTGTGGAGGACTTAAAGAGACAGGGATAAAGTTGGTGAAGTGGCACCTCGCCAAGATGGTGGGCACAAGCTACTCACGTGTAAAAGAATTCNGAGACAGGGATAAAGTTGGTGAAGTGGCACCTCGCCAAGATGGTGGGCACAAGCTACTCACGTGTAAAAGAATTCTTACACTGTCCTGACCCATGTTGAGGTGAAATTGAATTCCTGACCTTTGTGTGAATTGTCAAATGACCCTAATAATGTAGCCCCAATAACACCCAGCCACTTCTTCACGCATGGTCCTCAAGTACTATAAAAATGACACCTCCAACACACTAGTGATCAGGCNTAACACCCAGCCACTTCTTCACGCATGGTCCTCAAGTACTATAAAAATGACACCTCCAACACACTAGTGATCAGGCTAACTCATTGGTCTCTGGTACAGCTAAAATCCATCTGTCACTTTGGAAGTGCTACCATCTGGAATACCTGCACCACCTCCAACCTACAGAGAAATAGACCAAGAAGGGAGAAAATCTAGGAGTGTTAGTGTTGATCAAGGACCCCAATTTGCCCCCACTCCGATGGCAGCTGGGTTGAGTGTTTAAGGTGTTCTTGGGTACAGATGGGGTTTGCGTCACCAAACTACATACTCAGCAGGGTACCCTGGTTTGGCCTGTGGTAAAATGCCTCCTCCCATTGCCGGTAATTGAACTGTGGACAGTTCAAGGTGGGTGGAGAGTTCTGGACTTGTAAAATTTGTAAATAGTTTCTTTATAATAAGTTTGTAAATTACTGAGCACTTGTCCTTTTTGAACTTCCCATGCTGGAGTTGGCGCCAGCGCCATCTTTCAGCGACACTGGCAACCATGGCATCACGGAGTTGGCACGGTAAGTCGCATAGTGACATGATGTGAGTTTATCGCTACTCAGTCTCATATTTACAGTCCACACTTGCGCATCAGCGCAAGCATAATTATTTCTTATTAGTGCTATCATAGTTTTGAACATTTGTCAAAATATTTTGACAAATGTTCAACATAATCCTGATTTTGTAATAGCACTTCATAATCGGAAAGGTTTGGCAGTAACAGGTACAGTTGTGTTCGTAAGTGCATTTCTAGTCTGTTGAATTTGTCTTTCACTTTGTGAACAGCTTGTCACTCCTGAAACGGATTTGGAGGCTTTGGGTTTANTCTAGTCTGTTGAATTTGTCTTTCACTTTGTGAACAGCTTGTCACTCCTGAAACGGATTTGGAGGCTTTGGGTTTTAGGTCTGAAGTAAGACATAGATTTTAATATTAATAACAGGGTCCGTTGGTTTTTTTTTTTGGGTAATTCTTTCCTTAGAACTTTTACAGCAATAAGTAGGTAAGTTTGCATATAAAAAAATTAATGTAGCTTGTGAATGAAATAAAAAAATTTGGTAGCAGGTACAATGCATAAAAAAAGTTGTTTTTATGTTCTCTGGTTGCGAGTAGCATGATTTTCTTAAAAATCAAATTAATGTTAGCTAGATGTAACATTTTGAAAACATGCTATTTGCTTGAGTTATCTAATTTTTCATGCAAAGTGCGGCGGTCACAAATTCTAAAGAAGTATCATGAGCCTTGGCCCAAGTGTGCTGAAGAGCAACTGAAATAGATTGCTGAAGTCATTCACTTGTTCTGAGTGAGGTAGCTCAGCGACAGCACATTGAACTTGCATTCAGGAGAACGAGGATTTGGTTCCTATTCCACCCATCATGATTTCATTTTCGCCTGGTTTTCCAAAATCACTTAGGTGAATGTTGAGTTGGTTCTTTCATACATCCCTGTTCGTGATTCTTCAAGTTTTTTGGTCCATCTCTGATGATTGTGCTGCCGAGGAGATGTTCAAACTTAACGTACATAGCATCATTCATTGGCACCTCTGAAAATTAAAAAATGTTAGTGGTTAACACATGTGAACTTTTCATGTGATTAGATACGTGATAAGTGAACCATGTAGTGAATCTGACCTCAGCAAGAGATTAAACGAGCATTGAACCATACATCAGCAAAACAAGGCAGTACCCTGTTGTTGATCACTGCGGTAGCTGAATATTTGTAGCCTCAATCAGCTCTGACTATACATGTAAGTAATTATTTATGGTGAACATGGCTGTTGATATCACAGAATATTTTTTATACTTGACACAATTTTAAAATGTATGCAAGAGACTTTTAAAAAAAAATATATATATTTCTGTCTTTTTTTTTACCTCACAGTCGCATAAATTTTCTGCTATTCTGCATACTTATACTAGTGTATGTCCAAACTGTCTTTTAGATAGAATACTGGGTATCTCTTGTTAAAGTTAATCAGATTTTCTGGAGGAATGTGTGTTGTAGCATAACAATATTTTTAAGCTATGTTGTAAATTTAGAAATATTGCAAAGTCAGTAACATGCTTCCATGTGAAAAATAAAGAGAAAGGGGCATTGCAAGTTACAACGGAAATTAAAGTAGACAACTGTGAAATATTCAAGTTACAAGATTAATTTTAACATATGGTGTGTTGAGTTGTGAATGTTTGTGTTGATGCAGACAGAACTGTTGCCATAGGTTTCTTTATTGTTTATGCGAGGAAAAGATGATTTTAATTTGCCAGCAGATTGAAGGAAAAAGTTACTAAAGCATGCAAACCCTTTTGAGTTTTGTACTGAGGTTTTTATAAATTCATGAACAAATTTGATGTAACAATAAGGATGTTTATTATTATAATAATAATAATAATAGAGGTGCCTTTTGATGGCAATCCACGATGCAAACTGTTTTGCTAAGATCTGGGGAGGGCAGTAAAATGTTTGTGGCTGGACAATTGAGGAGGGAAAAAATAGGAAAGATTAATTGAAACAAATATATTTTTTTTAGTGAAATGTAGGGATGGAGGGAAGGAGGAAATGGTGTCTTGATTTGTGAAAATGTGCACATGGAGTAACAGTAGTATTTCAGTGCTGATTTTCAACAGTTTTGTGCTTTTTTGTTGTGGGTGGATAAGTTTGGCTTGTTGGGTAAACTATTTTTAGATAAGCAGTGCCTCTCCACACAAAACCTCTAATTTACTCCAACAAAAAAATGTTCTCTCCTCCACCCTCTCCCCTCCAGAAAATAAGTGGAAGTTGTTGCCTGTAAATTTAAGTACCAGATACATCAAATGTTGCAGTTAACAGTTATGGACCATGGGCACTTAGTAATTTATGCTATTGCGTATCAGAAAAAAAATAGGAGGTGCAGTTCTTAAATGAGATTGGCCTGTGCACAGATAAGTGTAGCAGGAAATTTGACCAAGACTTGAAAATGGAATCAAGCTTTTTTTTCTGAGTGCGAGGCCTAGAAGTAAGGGAGCGATAAGGGCGAGACTGCCATTCGCATGAAGTGCGCCATTGCTGCCAAGCACAAGGCGTGCAGTGTTCTCGTGTTGTGTACCTGTGGGACTTTTCAGCAGTGACACTATATTTTATTAGTGAAACGCTTGTAGGAAGATTTAATGCAGGGCCCTTGAGTAGTTTTGTTTGTAGCTAACACACATATTTTGAGATATACAACACTTTGAAAAAGTCATTTTTTAGCCATTTTGGAGTACTCTGAAGTGGTGTTTCTGAGGTACATGTAGTCTAAAACACTCAACAGTCCTTGTCTGAAGTGTGTGTTCTTTTTGTAGTTCAACACATTGGATGCACTTTTATAAGTTTTGTGCAAAAAGTTTTACCTATTTTGAACATTCTGCAATGCAGTTCATGCACCAGGTAGGCAAGCCACGTAAGCATACATTTTACAAGCAATGTGCAGTGAAGCACATAGGCACAAAAAATGGTTCGATAATTGTAATAAAATATGCCTTCAAAAAAAAGTTATTTAAAGTACAAAATTAATTTAGATATGGTGGTGATGGTTGAAAGCTTCATATTCACAATATTCTTGAACTTTTAAATGAATTGGAAGAAATATTTTGCTAGTAAATTTGTTGTTATGTTGAGCTTTTAGTACTAGAGTGCAAAAATAAATAATATTTTTTATTTGCTAAAATAATTGCCATAATTTTAAAATTTGACTTTTTTTTTTTAAAATTGTGACTTTTTAATACAAAAACTGCAAAACCATGACATTACATTTTATAATCATTGTCAAAACATTTGCAGCCATTAATTAATGCTATGTCATCTGTGTGCATTTATATGTTTATGCATGTGTGAGACTACACTTTGCCAAAGAAGGGATGTTACCTAGCATTATTAGTGTCTTAGGAGATGGATATCCCTGACTATACAAAGCAAGTTATAAAGTTATATTTAAGATGATCTGGTGTTAGGTTTTTGTAATATGTGTTTTCTGCATTCTCTTGTAATATGCCTAATTGTTTTCTTTTGAGGATGCATTGAATAGGAATTTCCTGGGACTGTGGGTATGTGTTGCTGGGTAGAAGCATAAAGGTAAAAAAAAATATAAATTAAATTTAAAGAATTAGTTTTAAAAATTACAAAAAAATACGTGAAAGAGGAAAAGTTACGAACACTTTGCAGAGTTATCAAAATCACCTTACTTGTGTTATGCTAGAAGCCAATAACATAAGTTTTGTTGGTAATAAATATTAACAAAAATATAAAAATGGGATAATATAAAACTTTTTCCCAGGAAAGGTGGAAAACTATCTACAATTAGCACTTTTTTACTTTTATACTACTAAATATATTCAAAGAGGAAAAAATAGTGAAAACGGTTAAAAACAGCATTTTTAGAGCAGTTTCCTCAAGAGAAAAGAGAAAAGTACAAAGTAGCATCTGTGTTTGATCCATTGGCTTTCATCGCATGTAATAATATCCTACTGTAGCAGATCTAATTAGCGAGAAATTCAGATACCTAGGAATGCATAGTGCAGCCTTGGAAGGGCCCGTTGCAATGCTTCCTTACAACCAGACGTACCCTCGAGGCGTTAAGAATTTTTTGTTACTAGGAATTTCTCTTTAGGCTAGTTTGAAATGTTTTCTCATATCCTGCTCCCTGAATCACTTTAATAAGATGTGTCGTAAGGGTATTTGGGAATTTTACATTTTGCTTGCTGCTTATAAATTTTGATTAATAAGTTACTTAGATTTAATCAAGGGAATGCCAGATGTCTTGGCGTCTTACGCTATGCCACTGGACATCACCTGTCCATTACGCACAGATCAGCACAAGACAACAGACTATCATCGTGCGTAGATGTGAACTGATTATTGGCCAGCAGTTACCTCTGCGTTGTTGTTTTGGCAACAATTCAGAACTTGTTATACTGTGATAAACACTTTACCTATACTGAGAAAGGGAAAATGTCTAATTCTGTACTGCCAACTACTGCAAAACAGCTATAAATTGGCTTGGCAAGTACAGTAGAGGTACCCAAATAACGGACACTCTAATTTAGTGTTGGTTGTGATTTATTGTTGGAAACACAAGTTACAATAACGTACTATCAGGTTTGTACACTGAAGCTGGCCCAATCTTAATGCAGGTGGTAAACAATGCAAAACACATAAGAACAAATACACTTATTTGCAAAAAAAATTGATCACACGGGCATGTAAGTGGGTACAGGCATAGGACATAGTAGTATGTATACAGAAAACATCAAAATATTAATTAAGGATTTGGAAAAATTAATGTGGCGTGTACGGATGCGCTATGCTGCTTTCTGTAAAGTAATCATGGCTCGAAAAACCCAAAAAGAGAGTTAAAACCACTTCGCTACCCCTCACGGTATTCAATACGCACAGTGAAGGATCTCATGCACTCCCCTTAACCCAGGCATAGACGCTCATCATTAAAAACATTTCCTCCCAAGTTTAAAATCAGTATATTGGGAAATTGGGCAACGGGGAAAAAATACCCATATGGTTACTCCACGTACAGCGATTTTTCTAGCACCCACTGTCAGCATATAAAACTCTTTATACGCATAAATAATTCACATATTGTAAATTTTGTAGGGAAAAAATTATATACAGTGAGGAGACGCTGGCGTAAAGGTACACCAACCACAAATACAAAATCATACAAAACAGTTACCTTCTGCAAACAAATTTCTGTATTTTCATACATTCGTGCGCGCTCGCTCCATTAAGAGATATATCTGATCCGCGGTAAAACATCTCCACCCCCGTCAGAGTCCATGAATAGCCGAATGAAAAGTGACATGCGAACATGTGTATGCATATGTGTGTGGCGTCTAATCCAGCAGGTGTCAAAAGTATTCACTCTTTATGAATTACGCGAAGTAACACACAGTTTTATTCCAGAGATGCTAGTCCACCATGCAGATTTATACCACAATATGAATTCCAGCAAAGACACGCGCATACAGTTCTCATTCACCACCCTTCAACCTAGTCGAGATATATAAGGAAAGACTTCACAAGTGCGAAAAAATTAGAGCATATTGCAGACAGTGCATTATGGAGACCACAAAATATTAGAGTTATGTTAATCCCTTTCGAATGTAGAAAATTAATTCTGTGTACATTTTTTTTGTAAGTAAATCGTGGCTTTTTTTTAAATAAAAAAACAAATGTTAAATTTGTTATTAATTACGGCGAAACCAAAGATACTTTGTGATGCTGTGCAACTAAGAAATAAGGAAAAAAGAAAAACATTCGTTTTCCACTTGCTCATACGTCAAACACACACACCTACACACACGCATAGCTCGAAATATCCTAATTGCAGGCGAGACTGATAGACGCATTAAAAAACTATTAAGACAAAAGCATACTTAAAGAAGTGGTCACGAGTCCCATTACAGAAGTAAACGAGAGGCAGGTGTAGTCGTAATCTGAGCTCGCACTCACGGCCAGCCGCGCTGCACCAGGTGTTGAATTGGACTTTACCCTAGCGCTCTGACCGCCGGGGGGAGGCTTGTCGCTCCAGCAGCTTGTTTCATTTCTCACACAAGCCATCTTTAATTCACAAGATAATAAACACAGATATCTGCACGCACGAGTCAACACCAGCGAAGACCCATAATCAAGGGAACCCGGGTTCGATACTCGACTCGTTCGACCCAAATTTCTATTTAAAAAATACTCCAGGTGAATGCCGGGATGGTTTCTTGGTCGAGTCCTTACTTGCTCCCGCATGCCCTAGAAACTAGCTCCGCCTCAAAGTAGTATAAAATTTATTTTTATTATTATTTTAGCTTGCACACACCCTATATAACGTAAACTCGCGCTACTATTTTACGAGAATCTAATAGTCACGAGTAAAAAATATTTGTATGTATGTGTTCATTATAAGAGGAAGGGGGTTGCGCCATTTTCTCTCACATCGAATTCGCAGCATCGGGCTTTCAGAATCACGAGCCAGCCACGTTTCGAGGACGAAAAACATAAAAAATTGCAACATGTAATGCAGACAAATGTACGTATTAACTGGAAAAAAAAATCACTATATTGAGAACAAAGATTTATTTGGTATCAGCAATTCCTTGCATATGTAAGGCATACCGAGGTACCATTTGGAATTTTACAGGTACTTAAAGCTACCATTTTGCACCCGATGCCTTGTTGGCCAGTCTGATAACTCTAGGAATATATACCGAATCGAGTCATTATTATTCTCATCGTAATCCAAGGAACAACTCCTTTCATCCGCTGATACATATGCTTACAAATATTTCCACGCCCACGTACACAGTGGTCAATTAATGTTAAACTCCATCTCAAAATACTGCAAACTTTACGTTTTTATTATAATTCTAGCTTGTACACCACCTAGAAAATGAAAAGTCACGCCACTATTTTACGTTAGTCAAATAGGCGAACACTAACGAGAAAGATATCCGAGTCTAGAATGGCAGAATGGGCAGATCACCAAACTAAAACAGATCATAATATATTTTTTTTTCATGTAAAAATACCAAAAAATTGTTTAAAAAAAATTTCTGGAAAACAATTGTGTGGGCTGTATAAAAAAACGTAACACCTTTCGTGTTCTTTTTATCCCCACTTAAGAAGGAAATTTACATTTTTACAGTACACCACTGAACGACGAATTAATTTTCTCAGGACCTCGTATGTAAGCAAGACTCAATCATACGAAAAAAATGAAAAAATATGTAATGCTTATTTAAATAAATTAAGCACCAGAAACCACCGGAGAATACAGAATTCCTTTTACAGGCGGCGGAAAAACAGCTGTAAAATTCTATAATCTTATTTATTTAACAACTATTTCACATGGAAATTGGCTTAAAAACTTGCCTGCCACTCGACCTAAGAAAACACTCCCCAGCCAGAACATAAGTATTTTTCTAAGCTTCAACGTCAGCTTACAATATTACGAGTGGTGTGTTATATTTTTTCATGTACTTATATTATCCCCCTGACAATTTCATGATTTTCACAAATATAAAAATTCCATAAATCGGCATATATCCTGCTGTTATTAATCGACGCCTTATTTATAGCATTATATTTATCACCAAATTCAGCTTACCGCTAATAATATTTACAGTTTTTGCTAGGTGCAATTTTCAACACATTGCAAGCTCGTGCCAATTCCCGTCCGCCAGTGTGCATGTGAGGAAACTTGAACATGACTGTTCACTGTTATTATTCACACCCTAACCGTGCATTTTATAGCATCTATGAGCAATAAATATGCTGAGGGAAAATTACTTGATGCCTATCTATCCTACTTCAGTCACACAGTTTTGCATGCCTTAATACACAAATCATTGTGAAAAATATCTGGTTTCTCCATCAATCACGCGTGCTTTGGCTTCACGAGTAATTGCCAGATACATTATTAATCACAAGGAAAAAGTTATTAGTGTTAAATTCGAAGAATGGGAGGAAAACATATGTTTAAGCAGTTGAAAAATTAAATAACCACATTGCCAGCCACGCTTAAGGTACAGGTCGTCGACCTTGATGCAATACCAGCAGAAATAGTCAGCCTTTTACTTAACACTTATGGAAAAAAAAAACCACCAACGCGGGTGAATACTTTTCCATAAAGTCCATAATGAGGGCATTTGTGCATGTAGAAAAATAGGTCACGGTTGCGAGGCGAAATGCATACATATGTAGACGACCCAGCGACGGTGGTGTGACGCTCCTGCTCCTATGAAACGCAAGGAAGCGCTGCCGTGATAAAACACTGTACGTGCATTCGAGAGTACCCAGGCTCAATTCTCGACTCAGACATCCTGATTTGAGTTTTTTCCGTGGTTTCCTGAAATCACTCCAGGGATACGCTTGGATGGTTCCTTAACGTAGGTAATGTTATATTCCTTCCTGTGATACTGATTGTGTGTACTGACGGTTCCATCTTTAATGACCCCGCTGTCGAGGAGACATTAAGTCTTACCTGGTGCTGCAATGAATACACAGGACCAGGCATCATTCATTCCCCACTCTGGCAAACTTCCATCAAGTTTCGAAACGATAAAATTTCCTCCTTGGACACATTTCTCCTAAATGTTAAATAGCTTTACAGCCGATCGCGCGCTCACACACTCACACGCACGCACGCGCCATAAAATCAGATGGACATGACATAAAATAAGCTTAACTATGCTTTACACTCGATAGATCAGACTCTCTCTGTTATAACAAACCTGTAAAACACAAGACTTCATTTTGTGAGAGAATACTTTATTTTTAAGTTAAAAACTCTAGCTATTTTACCGGGCATAACATCGATGCAACTGCATCCTTAAAAAATGCATTTATTGAAGGGTGCAACTCGGCAACTCTTCAAGCCGGAACGAAATCTCATATACACTGAAGAAACTAAGGAAAAATCACTCAGATATGAGACTTTATAAGCAGTTTTATTTACGGAATATTCTCACAGCACATTGCCACATCGTTTTGATTGTGCTAAGCAGCAGTATTGACGGGGACCGTGTAATAAAAAAATAGCCTCCCATGACCCCAATATATATCTACTCGGGAAATAATCGTTGAAATACTACTACCGTTGATACCGAGCACGATTGAAAAACATCACTTTGAATATTTACGAAAAAAAAATCTAATATAAAGACCTTACTGCCGGGTATAACAGAGATGACGATCAGATCATGAATATATTGTTGTAAATTTGCATCAAATATGTAATGAACCACAACGATTACTTTCAGACAAATTCTCGTATTTTTAAATAATGCCTTAGGCTCCTTGCACCGTAGGGTGAAAACGAGCCCATGCTTATGCAAGTAAAAGTTCTCATCATCGCACCTCAGTCCCTCATCAGAGATAAAGTAATTCTTTATTCCATTAGAATGGTAGGAGTAATAAATACAAGCCGTCTTCCCGAAGCATAAATATTTGCAACCTTTATATAATGATTATTTCACGCCGACACAGGACTTGACACGCTCACTTCTTCACACAATCCTCTCCACAGCAGTTGCACAGCTACCAGAGCGCACTCCTCCCATCAAGGCGAGCTAGGTTCGATTCCCGGCCGGGGTCACACATGGAGTTTCGCACATGGATTTTCTCACGTGGATTTTCTCACATGTGGGAAACGTGATTGATGACGTTGGCAACAGGATCACCCGCGGTGGACGTTGGCGAAATACGGCAGATTTTCTCGGGGCACTTGACCTTCTTCAGCGACCTAAACGTCGTTACCAATTTCAGCAGCTAAGCACCGTTTAAAATCTCTCAATTCAAAACACACAGTGGGCCCTGAAAAATGTACTGGTGTGGGTGGGCTGCCCACCACGATATTTTCGTGCTTTACAAAAATCGCTTAATACCAATGTTAATCAATGCAGATGACTGACGAAGATTTACCGACGCGAGAAAATTTTTTCGTTTTCTCGAGTTAGCTGTCGGAAACGCAGTTCAACCCACCAGTTTTCCAGTGGAATATATAGAGTTTCTAGGAATTTGTTGGCCGAGAATCAATCAGCTCATCACTCAGAATGGAGGAACGGTCGTCCATAGGAAGATTTCTATCCGTTTAATTCATAGAGAAAATACGGATTAATTATATATAAAAAAAATGAAGGAGCATCCTGAGAAAACCCTCATACTCTGTTAGAACAAGCAAGAACCCGGGGAAAATATAAAACCCGCAGATACCGTCACCTATGCACTAACATATATTTATGTACTGTATATGCTTTAGGCATATTTTTTAAATTAGAATATAATATGTATATATTTTTATATTCTCATATAATATGCATATATTTGTATTACCATATATTATGCATATATGCATATAAAATATGCATTGCTGACGGTACCTGCGGTATTTATATTTTCACGGGTTCTTGCTGGGTTCTTGCTTCACATTTGAGCTGCCTCTTGACACCTCCTCACCAAGGGGATCTGAACCCCAAATACGCACGTTATGCCGGTTCACTACACCACTGACAAAAAATGGTCGCCTCGTCAGAAAAAGTAACTCGTTTGAGATTGCCATTATCGCCCTCGATACGTGATAACATTTCGTCCCGTCATACCGACGTGTGGCATCATTGGGCAACAAAATCTGAACAATTTGCACTTTGTATGCACGAAACATCAAACGTTTGTGTAAGATAACGGGAAGAGAACTTTTTCGCATCTGTAATTCACGTGAGGTCATACGCACTGATTTCTTGGGACTTCGCACAAATCTCAGTTCTTCCACCCTTTCAGCTGAGGTTGAAGGTTGGCCAGTTGTCGGTAAATCAGCAACACATCCTGTGTTCTTGAACTTGTCACAGCACGACTAAAGCTCTTGACATCGAGCGGCATCTTTCCTTACGTTGTCCGAAAGTTCCTCTGCACTGTTATTGGTGACCGGGTCTCGTGGTACCAGAGGACACACTGAGCTTTTTCCTGACTTGTGAACATGTCCGGTTTCCTCGACACTGCAACAGCTACACTACAGCCACGTTACCGAAACTTGCAACAAAAAATTGGGTTAGTTTTCCAATATTTTGTGACCAGTTTCACATTTCTGTCTTACATATAGTGGATATAATAAAGTTAATAATCAGGGAAAGAATTTTCGGACATCCTATGTTATTTTAAAATGCTTGTAGGCCTGCATAATGACTTAAAACGTATAAGTAAAAATATAAGAAATATTTCTAATTTATTTTATTCATAATTATTATGGATAATCATATATTCTACATTTGCAAGTAATGTAATAATTAATAATTTTAATAAACATATAGAATTGTTTTGCAATCTGTTATGATTTTTAATGTAGCAAATATGAAATACAGCGTTAAAAAGAATCGCAATTATATAGAACCATCGGGTGAACATCTATTTGGAAGTGATCACTCTCCTTGTATTGAATATTATTCGTGCGCACGAAGGCCTACGACTGACAGTGATGAAATGGAGTCGGGACCAATTACTACATCGTCGAATCGCCGACGGTATCGGTAATGCGACCAAGTTTATACTTTCGGCCATACAGCCCGTCGACATGAAAAGAACGAATGTTTGAAGAACATATCTCGTGTGGTAGTGGGCTGTGGTAACTGTTCTAGGCGGTTCGCTTGTAGTGATAACTTGAATAGATATGTTAAGTATAGCGTGACTTCTCCTACCGAGAAACAGAAGAATGTGTTGATGTCGCTACCTCCTACTAATGTATCGCATACCACGTTCACAAAATATGAGGGGGTTACAGACTGTACAAGCGACTATCAGCGCCCCATACATTCGGTCCGTGCGAAATATGCACTAGATGAAACTGGATGAACTTCAAACGAATAGTGTAGCATCGGTAGCTATAAATATTAATGTTGTTAACGAGACCCCTTATACAAAATATAGGATACTTATTGATGTCTGTGCTGACGAAGAAGCAGATAATACCTGTGCTAAAAAAAAAAAAAAAAAAAAAAAAAAGTGATGACAATTAAGGAAGTATTGGCAGTGAAGCGGGTAATGCCTCTGCTGAAAAAGAGAATAGCGATGGAGACGATAACGAAGAAAGTGTTGGCAGTGAAGACAACGGCGTTTTTCTCGATATGCTCACACATCTCTCCAACAGCTTTGCTGAAATAAGTGGTGTGAAAAAGTCAGAAGACGGCCAGAACACCGACTACATATTTCCCAAAGACATCAATGAACTTGTTAATAGACTCAGACATTTTATCGCTTTGCAAAAAGGTGGATATTTTTTTTAGCACATTAGAGAGATATCTTAAATCATCAGTGAACTTAATGACAGGGGTTGTATCAAATGAGACCACTAGAAACTATAGATGATAGGCAATTTTCTGAGAAATGCGCTAAGATTAGATGTATGAAATATGTAGGACAATAAATTTATGCACACATACTTATGTGTTTAATTTATTATTCAGCGCCTACTGCTTTTCTGAAAAACTTATTATTTCAGTGGTGTATACAATCAATTGCAAGTGTCTCTATTAGGAAAATGAATGAACTGGGGAATGTTTTCAGCAACGAAACTTTTAAGGAAAGAATTATTTTGAGGAATATTTTTGGAGGAATACTTTCTGAGGTATCTTTTTTGAGTAATGGTTTTTGAGGAATATTTTTAATGATTGTATTTGAGGAATGTTTTTAAGGATTTTTTTTACAAATTGGTTTAAAGGGTTAAATTTTTTTTTTAGGAATGTCTTTGAGGATTTGTTTTGAGGTTCCTTTTTTGAGGTTTCTTTTTTAATGTTTCGTTTTTAGAGTTATTTTGTGATTTGGTTTTGAGGTTTATTTTTTGAGGTATCATTTTGAGGTTTCGGTTTTGAGGTTCCTTTTTAAGGTTTCATTTTTAAGTTTCATTTTTTATATTTCGTTTTAAAATTTAATTTTAAGGCACTTTCTTAATATTTTATTTTTTGAGGTTTTATTTTAAATTTTTTTGTAAGGTTTTGTTTGGAGGTTTTATTTAGAGGAATGTTTGACATCCGGCTGGTTGTTCTGGTCCGTTGACCTTGGTGTTTATTCTCAACGTTTTATTTTCCGGCTCACATGTGGCGAGGAATGCGTAAGCCTTCTTCAATGAAAGACGGCGACCACTGCTTCCTTGGCCTGCACGTTTGCCTGACATGTCGCCCATCGAACATGTCTGGGATATTGTTGGTTGGAAACTTGTTCATCACGGTCCTCCAGCAACCACTGTTGATGCGTTGTGGACTCGCATACAAACCGCGTGGAGGGAGATTCCACAGGAACATATCCAGGTCCTCTTTGATTCCATGCCACGACGTTTTGGGCTCTGATTGTAGCACGTGGGGGCTTCACACGATAATGAATTCTTAAGGACAGAGATCATGTACAGTTCTGTAATCCTAATCAATTGTGTTTCGTCATGTACCTAATCTGTGGTATAAAGTTCATTTTAATCACATGCATCCTCACAAATGTTAGTGTATATTTCCTGAAAAGTACCACATCTACTAAATCTGATTAAGGATCGAAATTAAAGATCTAATCATTATCTTTCATTTAGAAAAAAAAATTAAATATCTGTTAAACCAGAAATGAGATACGAGAAATTGAGCGATTTACTTTTGGCAACCATTTTGAATAACTGCCATTTTTAAAAACTGCCATATTTAGATGTCGATCACCTAATTTTGCATTCTGTATGACCCAATAATCGAGTGTTAGGTATAAGTTTTTCTACCCCCCATCCCCCAAATTTATATCTGGCACACGGACTATAAAATCCACATTTATCTATACAATAGTCTCTAATATCAGCTGTTGGTTGTGAGCCTGTATATTTAAATACTGCTACATATAATCTCGCTTTGATATTTTATTTAATGCTTACCTTTGTGGGTGTTGAGGCTTGTAGGAACATATCTTCCTGGCAGTGAAGGGACAAAAGGATGCTGGTTTATGAGAACGTGGTTTCTGGAACCACAAACATTCACGTCCATCCAGACCTGTTATGGATGATGGACATGTGTAATGTCATAACAAACTATTAGTGCCTTGCCAATAGTATACTTTAATACGTACTACGGATAATTGTCTGAAAATACTATATTAAATGCTGGCAAATCTAAGCTTTATATAAGCTTGTAATGGTGATGTATAAGAAATTATCGATTGGTGTTTTTTTAATCATGATTGTGGTATGGATTTTGCTATCCAGAAATATGTCAGAGGAGGTGAGTATTGAAAGCAGGAATTGCATATTTGTTTCATTAGCGTGGTGAATCTTTTACACACACGGGGAAGTGATAGTAACTGTAACAGAAGACAATGCGTATGTAACAGTACCCTGAATGCTTTCTTTTTCAGCAGTATGGGCAAAGAAACAGTTGTGTTAGCCTACAGTGGCGGCCTGGACACGTCATGTATCCTGCTGTGGCTTAAAGAACAAGGCTATAATGTCATTGCCTACATGGTAAGTGAGCGAATATTATAATTTTGTAGAAAATTAGCGACCCGGCCCGGCTTCGCCCGGGTACAATTTAGTTCTTACAGCGATATACTAATAAATTAATTGGGAAAAGACAATTACAATATTATATGATAGTAAATTAGTTAAACTAGTATCATATATAACATACATGCGTACACGTCACGCCTGTCTCCCAGAGAGGTAGGCAGAGATTATGGACCTCCATTTACCACGATCCTGGCATACCTACCTCCTTCGCTTTATCCACATTCATACATCTCTAATATAACAATATCATATGGTAGTGGTTTAGAAAATTTCTTTATATACAACATTAATCTTTCTCCTCCGACAACCAGCACAAAGAGATTTCTGTTTGACGTGACACGCGAAAGTGCTACGTATAGTTGTCCGTGTGAAATCATGCTCCACTCAAATCCACTCCAGCCACATTAAGTGTTTGACCCTGTGCCTTATTTATGGTCATACTAAAACAAACTCTTATTGGAAATTGGACTCTTTTAAAATTAAAAGGCAAATCTGAGGGAGTTATTGGTATTCTAGGTATTAAAACAGCTTCTCCAGTACCGCAGCCAGTTAGAATAGTACATTCAATGAAATAACATTTTAAACTTTTTATTTGTAATCGAATCCCGTTGCATAATTTCGGTGGATTTATATTTCGCAATAAAATTATGGGCTCTCCAACTGGCATGCCAGAAGTATTCAATGAATTAAGAAATTCTGTGGGATAGTGCACAGCTTCTTCACTGTCGAGTACTGCATCTACTGTGTTTGCGCATTGCATTTTGCAAGCACTAATTCATTAATTTTTTCGACTTGTTCATTAGTAGGCTATAATATCGCTCTTTCTTTGAAACACGACAGTGTCTTATTTGAAAGGTCGTGTATTTCAGGGTATACGTTATCTATCAGTTGTTGGTGGTCGGTGACTAAAACACATATATCACAATTGAGAGACATTTTCCCACAATCCATTGGAAGCTCTCCATTTCCGACTTTCAGTAGCATGTCAGCAAACATGCTGTTATCTTCCGAAGACATAAGTACTCTCATGTTTGTTTTGAGTGCTTGTTTTGTTACGTTGGGCCAAAGATACGATCTTTTTAATGATGCATTGACTGCAACAGATCTAGTTCTTCTCACCACCACAGGCTATATTTGACGAAAATCTCCCGAGAATAAAACCGTGCAACCACCCATAGATGTATTTGTATTTCTTAAATCACGCATGGTCCANGACGAAAATCTCCCGAGAATAAAACCGTGCAACCACCCATAGATGTATTTGTATTTCTTAAATCACGCATGGTCCAATCCAGAGCTTCGACAGAAGTTTTGTGCGACATAGTAGCCTTGTCCCAAACTAGCAATGAACAGTTCTGTATTAGTTTAGACTTGTTACTTTGTTTTGAAATGTGACATACGCTTGTACCATCATAACAAACGTTCAGGGGACGTTTAAATGTCGCACGTGCCGTTATCCCTCCTAAAAGAGTGACTGCGATGCCCGGTGATGATACGGCAAGGGCAACATTACAGCTAGATCTAACTTTAGTGAGAAGCAAATTAATTAAGAAAGTTTTACCTGTGCCACCCGGAGCATCGAGGAAAAACATCTTCCCTTCTTTGTTTGTTATGGATAAGAGCAGGGCATCATAAACTGCTCTCTGATCGAGGTTCAGACTTGGTTCTTTCTGCCTGAGGGTTTGTAAAAGCCGATATTGATCATACGATGTCTCCCTCAATAATTCAGCATTGTTAAGGTCTGAATTAGCGTTAACTGGCAAATGAAGACCAAAATCTGTGATGGATTTGCCTGCTGGAGATTCCACTATTTTGTTTACTTCAATTAACGCTTCGTCAAATATGTTCTGATTATAATTTAAATATTCTAATCCTGACGCCTTTCGTAGTCGATGTAATATATCTTCAGACATACATTCCCGATGATTATTCCAAAGACTCAACAGGTCAGTGATTTGGCAGAAAGACAGTAAATTTTTTTGTTTGTTTTTACTGCGTAATTGAAATTGTAAATACGCCTATTACTACTTATCTATTAAATATAAATATATGCTACCACTGACGTTTTGTAGATCATTTAATTTTACACAATTCTTTCGTACATGATTTTGTTATATCTCTAAAGTATTAGGCAGTGTATTCAATGAGAGTGCGCTGGCGACAAACTTTTTTCCCGACTTGATTCACTAATACAGTTATGTTTAGCTCCTATAAGATCTAGGGCAATTTTTAATGCACACAAACCTTCCTCGATAAATGCAGATCATAACCGTAAAAACAGTATCCAAATCCGGTAGTGGTTCTCGAGATTAGCACAGTCATACAGACAGATAGACGCGCGCCAGGGACTTCCTTTTATACTATGCAGTGATTTATCTTAGATCTTGACTGCCAAGCTGTAAACGCGAGCTAATTCAAGTAAGAGCATATCATCGAAACAATACAACAATTTAAATAAACTCTAAATTGTATTCTCTTAACTTCTTTCTAAAAAATAAATAAATGGCGTGTGGAGAGTGTTATTGTTATTATTTCACCGGCTGTTTTCCGTGACTTCGCCCTCTCGGAAAATGAGTTTTTGAATAGAACTTTGTGTTTGGTGGACTGGAAGAAAACTAAGTCTCCCTTCCCCATGGCTTCATCCGCTGGGAATTTCAACTTGTCATTGACTTATGTGTGGCCTATTGAAATTGCACAAAACTTTTGTCTGCGCTACGGCCCCCTTCCCACAAAAATAAGTGAATTTGTCAATGCAACTTAAGCATCCAATATGGAAAAGCCCAAACTCCATAGCAAACAATTTTTAAGAAGGAAGTTATTTCTGTTTCACGAGTATAATGTTGATGATTCTGAAGGATGTCATATCTTGTTATGTACTTTTGAAGNAGGAAGTTATTTCTGTTTCACGAGTATAATGTTGATGATTCTGAAGGATGTCATATCTTGTTATGTACTTTTGAAGTGTGGTGTATGGGGTGCTATCTTTGAATATATAAACACTAGGAGAAATGGCACAGGGGATCAGTGACTTAGGAGTTGGTTGTATTAGTACGGAGATTTATTTTATAGATAGTAAGGGACAGTCTAATGTAAGCTGTAACTGTATACATATGCATATTAATGCAGTATTGCAAATACATTAAGAAACTAAATCTAGCTACTTTGTTNGGAAGTTATTTCTGTTTCACGAGTATAATGTTGATGATTCTGAAGGATGTCATATCTTGTTATGTACTTTTGAAGCGTGGTGTATGGGATGCTATCTTTGAATATATAAACACTAGGAGAAATGGCACAGGGGATCAGTGACTTAGGAGTTGGTTGTATTAGTACGGAGATTTATTTTATAGATAGTAAGGGATAGTCTAATGCAAGCTGTAACTGTATACATATGCATATTAATGCAGTATTGCAAATAC
The DNA here is from genome assembly GCA_002778355.1 of Clitarchus hookeri. NCBI lineage: Eukaryota > Metazoa > Arthropoda > Insecta > Phasmatodea > Phasmatidae > Clitarchus > Clitarchus hookeri. The sequence goes on from NQII01000424.1 coordinate 712,568, forward strand.
ATTAAGAAACTAAATCTAGCTACTTTGTTTAATTACGACCGATCCTTTCACGAATGTGGTCACGCCCTGGCAGTTGCAGCGATACTTACGTCTGAGTCCCTGCTCCCGAAGCCCCATCACCTGCAGTTATTATAATAAAAATAACAGTGAGTTTTTTTTTAACGAATGTCCTATAAGGGATACTAGGGTTTTTTTAAATGGGCAGCCCAAGATTGTTAAAAAATATTTCGAAGATGAAAAAAATGTCTCGAAGATGGGAGATGACTCTAGGTAGGTTATCGAAACCTCGCTTTACTGATCTTGTGTTGATTTTTTTTTTATTCGTTTTTACCAGTGTTATTTGGTTTGGAGATTTCATTCCCCTCCCTGGTATTGCACATATTTATATCATATTTTAATAATATATTTACTTATTTTTCACTGATTTTAATTGTTTTTGTTAATTTTTAAACCATTACTTTATTTTAAAGTCCTCTTTTTTTTATGCACCGGCTTTTTACTAACCAATTTTTCAATACTCANTCGCCCGGGTACAATTGAGTTTTACAGTGATACACTAATAAATAAATTGGGAAAAGACAATTCATTTATGTGAAACGGAATTATAAAATTATACAACGTTGGCCTAGGTTTTTAACTGATAACGGCAACCCAAAATGAAGGAAATATATTTTACCCAATAGCCAAGAAGTAAGGTATTGTTTTTGGAGTGTATCTGTGCAACTATCACGTAGTTACCACATTTCCGCTTTCCAGCGTCGATGTATGGAAATCAAAACGTGAGTTTCATCAAGTTGTGGCTTTAGAAATAAGTGTACCTAGGTACTACTTTTTGCGCTTGGCTGAGGGATCTTAATTGATCACCAAAATTAAGCAACGTTCCCAGCGGCCCACGTTTAGATGGGTGCCCACATTTGGATGGGCGACCGTTTAGTGGCATAACATCTGAGCTCTTCCGGGCTTCGGAGGGCACGTTAAATATTCGGTCCCGGTTGTTATCGATTTATAGCAGTCGTTAAGCCATTTCAGAAGCCCTTGGGTGGCCTGATAAACTCTGAAACCAGAGGAAAAAAATATTTCGGTCACGTTCCCAGCCGTTGCAGAATTATGTTTTGTTGTTATTCCACAAAACCCGTACAATTTACCGGGATAAGAAGTATCCTATGTCCTATTCCAGGACCTACAGTACCTACATACCAAATTTCATCAAAATCCGTTCAGCCATTATGGAGCTGAGTGGTAACAAACATGCACACACACATATTTCGCATTTATAATATTAGTAGGTTTATTTTGCATTCGTCGTGTCCATAAACCTCCAATGTTCGAACATTAAAAAAATCATGATGCATATTTGTAACTAAAAAAAATTGAGATTAATCATATTACTGCTGGTCTTAGGCTTGTTCCGATAATTCTGTGATGATCTGAAGTTAATTTCTCAACGGCACAAGTATACAAAATTAAATTAAAGAGTTAAAGTTTGAATATTGCATCGCATGATAATGCACAAAAAGGCAATTGCGACGGGACAGTAAGATTGTATTGGGATCCGAACCACGTGATGAAAAGGGGGCGTGAACCTTCAGTGGCCCAGTCCCCTCGCTTCGTGAGTATGACCCACTAGCGAGCACGATCAACAGAAACCCTACTAACCACTTACGGAATTCTGTACTACTAAGTGATGGACATGAATCTTGGGGAAGAGCGAAGCGAAATAAATACTGATTATCTGTAAAGGCTTAAAGAATGATCCGATCTCTGCTGTATTCGATACATTTCCTGTTGTCGTCGCTAAAAGGAAGTCTGTGATGTTGGGTTGGATCTTATAGTCTATTCGCGGTATATTCACACTTTTTGAATCAAACCTTTAAAAATTCACCCTACGTATAATGTGTTTGGTTGTTACCTAAATGTGTTACGTATCACAAGAATTTTATACTTGTGTCAACATAAAAGTACCTTATTTTTGGTTGAATGGAATTTTTAGTTTTATTCTATCCAAAAAATTATAATATTTGATTTGTAATTAATATTGATATAACCGGAGAGAAAAAAGTGTGTTGGTAATGCCTAGTAAGCAATAGTTCTTATACGAAATGTTATTGCACAGAGTGCGTACGAATGCGGCGCGTTGTTCCTGTGTTGTAATTTTATAGTTTGTATGAGGCGGAGAGATATCCTGGAAGTGGAACTTTAGCAGGGCTTTAGAAAAGTTGGAAGTAACCTTGAATGGACTATAGTTAACACTTATTCAAAAAATATTTAATACTCTGCTCTATACTCGTGACTGGTGGGCGGGAAGAAAGTGCGCGCAGGAAATGCGCATACATTCAACGTGGTCTACAAAAAAGTGTTATGCAAAAAGACCTTTCCTAGAGGCCACTAGAATTAGTGTTCATATGGGCTAAGAAACTGGAGAGGATGAATGAATGCAGGTAATCGTCAGTTGAGAATATATTAAGATTTGAAGCTGTTTAGAATTTTATAACCATGAGAAAACCTTAAGGAAATGTAAGGATAAAATTATGAAGCAGAGTCATTCCTGTGCCACAATCCGCATTGTTACACTACCGGTGTTATAATTATGTATGCATTAGTGTGTTATGTAAAATGGATTTTTTTTGCAGTTTACATCAAACTACATAACTATTTTGTTACCACCGTCTTAGTTTTCCAGCAACACATTTGCTGTTATATTTACTTCCATATTAAAATCCTACTAAAACGGTCACGGGTTGAGAGGTTAATTTGCAGGTGGGAATGTCGCGAAGCAATTTCTGTACTGAAACTTAACCTGAATTGCGAATAAGGGACACAGGGAGTGGTTTATGTCTCTTTTCAATAACAGTACCAGAAAATAGGACGTGTAGTTGAACAGTACCTACCCACCAGTGATCAGGTTAAATATGTAGGTCTTTACCTTCACATGGTGTCTGCAGTGTGCAAGGAGACACCCACCGTCGTTTTAGGGTTGTAATTATCCCTTGTAGATCTAGTTTCTTGCTAAAGGAAATATATACAATATTGTGGCGTACATACGCGTTTGCTGATCGGAATCTCCGCGTTGCTACTGGCTTGGTCTCAACGGGAAGTCGCAATGCTACAGCGATACAATAAATGATGGCGGAAGAAACATACATTGACAGATTTGCCGAGGTATCATTCCTGCCTGGCTGGGAAGCTGGTGCCCAAATATTTGTAAAAGCGGTCTAACAGAAAGTGGAGTGGGTACCTGTTGCAGTTGACAGTTTACCAGCTCCACAGCGGTTGTAGCCACAGCCTTGATTGAAGCTTGCACGTGCAGGTGTGATACGCAAAGCGGTGCGTTGCGATTCCGTATCACGTGATAAAAGCTTGTATCATTCATGGCGTGTTCACACAGGAGCAAGCGATCATCATCGCGCCAAGTTTATCGCGATGATACCGTGCCCTATCTATCGGCCGTTGGCCCATTATCTCAAGTCTGTCACTTTTTTTTCTAGATCTAGAGAAGAAGCTTTTGTTCCTGGCCACTGCAGTTAGTATGATGAATATACTCCCAGGCAAAATATGTTTATAATATAAATGTTCATAGACTCAAGTCAACTCAGAAAATTGCAGTATTTTCTTAACACGTAAAGTTTATAAAGTAAATGGATTTTTTCATTACAATAGGTTTTAAACGAGTTTCCGACTCTCTGCATCTGGGGGCATGGTTATTTTTAACAGCATTAGAAGCAACTGTTTGGATAGCATCACTTGTTAGTCAATCTCGTGGTATTTGTAGAACAACTTCATTGGTTTTCATTAAAGAGGACTGTGTACCACACGCTTCTTGAATTGTATCTCTGTATTGATTGTTGCCTGCGCAAAATATTTTAACGCAGTTTCATTAACTCTTTTTATTTCGACTTTTGCCAAATCTTACAATGTACAATTTTGTGGGCAATCTGTATTCTTGTACTCAGATATTCCGAAAACAGCCTCCAAAGTTTTTACAATTTTTTTTTTGCTGCGTACGCCGACAAAAATTACTTTAGGGTCAACCGTTGATTTATCAGTATAAATGTTCTTTTCTCGCTTTTAAAAATATATTTTTCTACTGGAGATACTTTTTACATACCAGGTCATCGGTTCAGGGCTGTTTCGATAACTAGCAGTTCAACTGTAAAGAAAGTTCGTAAATGTATGTAGAAAAAAAACTTGATATGACAGTGTACCAAGGGATTCATAAAAACTATGAAAACACAGTAAAACCCTAGTAAGAAGTTCCCTGTTAAAAAGTTTTCCTGCTTAATAAGTTTACGTAATTTTGAACCTGGTCTATAAACGCAATAGTTATTTGACCCCCGCAAGAAGGTTTTATGGATAATAATCGTAAAATTTTCAGTCGCTTTAGAAACTTCTAATCAGAGTTTTACTACATGTGCGCAAAGTCAAGAAAAGAGGCATTTCCACGACTATTAATTGTGCCGCAAACTACGAACAAATCACTAGCACGTGTATTTACGACTTAAGCTTAAATTTCTCCTTATTTATTTTGGGGGAAAAGAAGGGTGTCCAAGAACCNTCACAGTGTTTCATAGGTTTGTAATATGTCTCGTGACAACCTCTCTGGAAATGTAACGCGAGGGTCACGTGTGTTATCGTGACCCACATCACGGAAGACGAGATACTGCGTCTTCGCTTTAAACTTTACCCTCATGTACGACGTCGTGCTGTGATCTGGCTTCTCTGCCACGTCCTTCACTGCACATTGCATTCTAACGCTCCCACAGGTCTACATGAGACCTACATACAACTCATTCGCATGGCTTGTCGGGACTTCATCCAGAGACGTGTGTCGCATAAATATTACAGTGGCTATTTATTTGGGTTCTAAGCGCAGTCACAAAGCCTATTCCTATGACTTTATGTAGTTTTTCCTATTATATGTGATTTGCGCAGCTCTTTGGTGAATTACATTGTTTGACGTGTGACCCCATTTAAGGGGGCGATTCTTCGTTCGCAATCTGATGCTGCACTTGGATTTTGTAACCCTATGCAGTTGTTCTTATTTACTTGTTCTTCTCTTATGTTTGTGTTCAAGTGCCTATTACCATATCGGCTTTTCAGTAGTGTAGCGGTATCTGCGGGTGTATGTAATTTAATTATATACTTAAATCTGTATACGACCAAGAGAAATAACATCTTGCGGCAAGAAGAAAAAATGGTAGATTTGCTACCTCTCACCCGGTCCTAGCCTCGGCACCAACCCATGGATCTTTACAAGTGGTTGGTGTGCCTGGCTCAACTCCTTACTGCAGAAGGCAATGAATGACAAACCATCCCTAAATCACCCAACCTAGTTGTCCTAGGTGCACCACTGTTTCCATCACTATAACGTTGCCCGGGTTCCAAGTAGTCTCAGGATTGACCACTCACCATGCTGCTAAGAAACTCCAGCATATTTATCAAGCAAATTAGATTAAAAATAAAACAATTCAAATAGTAAATTAAACGGCGTGTCATCCTCTCAACTTTGGAGATTTAAAACATTGGAAACGAATACCTACCAACTTTGAAGGCAAAGTGGTCAGACGAAATCATCAAGTGCTTAATACCACTTACCAATTTAGTTAATTTTTTAAATGCTATTTGCACGGTATGATTTAAAAATGGCGTTGCTCATCAAAATAAACTAATCTCTGGAAAACGTTTACGTCTATGGATATTATAAAAGATGAAGATGGGGGAGAGGGTTAGTTTGGTTTCAAATTACAGCACACACGTCAAAGATGAATGCAGGCTCTGGCGGCCATTGTCACAGGGGTTGTCTTGGCTTTCAATGATGGGTCGTGTCGATGTAGTAGAGTTGTCTTTCCAACGATGAACATGCCTGATGAAGTGTGCACCGAAACGACGGTAAACGGAACAATTTAGACGCAGCATCTAATCTCCGAAAACCAAGGCAATCATGCACACACACTGTGATAGATTTTTTTTGAATATGGGGAATTTTTTAAATTTCCAGTTTAAAAAAAAATCGGCCGTTAATTTTTTAATTGCACGTGTCTACGAATTTAAGCATGGCACTTATCCAAATATTTGTTTCATTTCATGCGCCTCGTTTAATTAAAACGAAAAAAAAAAAAAAAAAAAAAGCTCGCTATTTAGCCACCTTCTTCTATGCTAGTTTCAAAGCAAAGTTTTTGAATGGGCCAATCAGAGTAATTCGTGGTTGAAAACGGGAGCAAGCTCTCCAGTCTTCAGCTTCGACGATGGCGTTCACCATCATCGAAGCTGCCACAAATTTCTTACAATTTTTTTTTTAATTTTTTGAAAAAAATAAATTTTTTTTAGTAATTTTTTTATTTTTTTAAAATTTTTTTAAAAGTAAAAATGGAATGTGAGAGCGTGAAGTTTAACATGTTATCTATCCTATGCGTCACTGCGGCACCCCGTCAAAAATGGAATGCGAGAGCATGAAGTTTAACATGTCATCTATCCTTTGCGTTACTGCGGCACCCCTTCAAAAATGGAATGCGAAAGCATGACGTTTAACATTTTTGAAATAAATTTTTAAAAACAAAATGGCTGCCATTGAAATGGAATGCCAGAGCATATGGCGAAGAGTCATTGCAGCATATGTATAAACGAATTTCTCGTGGGGATTCGTCGAAACCCCGCACCGCTTGGCTGTAGCAAACAATTGATAATACAGTACTTTAAATAGTTTACCTATTTCCTAAACTCTCGCCGGGCTGGGACGTGTGTAAAACAACTTTCTAAGCATTATATTAGTTAATATATCGTTAAGCGTCTTGGGAGCAAGACCGACAACTGACGGGGTATGGTGTATGCATGAATTTTGCGTACTGACGCCGTGAGCGTATAGCATATGTAAAACGTATTTCTCGGTAGGAGTCGCGCACAGCCTGGCTGTTGCAAAACTAATAATTATATTATTTTACATATTTTCCGAAACTCGCGTCGGGCTTGGTGTAGCAAGAGGAAAAAATACTTTTACGTTAAATAAATAAATAAATATATATAATTTCCATCGCTCACGCCGTGCTGTAAATAAAAACCTATTTATCTCGGCGAGTCGGGCGGCTCGCGTCATGGCAGGGGCCTGGGGCTATAACGGAAACATTTATTATTTAAAAAAGTTTTTTTAATTACGTGTCTACAATGTGTGTTGGCACATTTGTACGAAACTGCCATTTCTCTCTCGACGACGCTGACCAGGGGTCTGCGGCTATAACTGAATACCCATATGTGATATATCCATTGTATCACCACAGCACCCCATCGAAATGGAATGCGAGAACATGAAGTTTAACATGTCATCCATTCGTTGCATCACCGCAGCACCCTGTTGAAATGGAATGCGAGAGCATGAAGTTTAACATGTCATCTATCCATTGCATCACCACAGCANTTCCATCGCTCACGTCAGGGGAGTGACGGCAAAAAAAATATAACGTATTTTCTCTCGACGATACGGGGCTATAACGGTATATGAACGATTATTATTGTTTAAACATACAAGTTTTTTTTAAAATAGTACTACTTCTTCCATGTGGCTCAAGCCTATATGTGTTTTCGAAACAGACATTTCTCTAGGACTCTGGTCATAGCCTTGGGCTATAATGGAATATTAAAGGTTAGTTAAACATGTTTTTTGAAATACTTCTCGCAATACTCAATCCTATGTGTGCGTTGTCGCATGTAGGATGGACTTAAATGATAATCGAATTTAGGAAGACTCTGAGATAACCCTCCCAGCTTGGCATGCAAGAGCGCGAAGTATATCATCTCGTAGGAAGGTCTCATATGTTAACTGATTTGGGACGACACTGAGATAACCCTCCCGGCTTGGCATACAAGAGCGTGATGTATATCTACTAGGAAGGACTTAAATTTTTATCTATTTTGGGAAGACTCTGAGATAACCCTCCCGGATTGTCATGCAAGAGCATAATGTATATCATCTTGTAGGAAGGACTTAAATTTCAATTTGATTTTGGGACGACACTGAGATAATTCTCTCGGCTTGGCATGCAAGAGTGTAATGTATATCATCTCGTAGGAAGGTATTAAATGTTAATTGATTTTGGGAAGACATTGAGATAACCATCTCGGCTTAGGATGCAAGAGCATAATGTATATAATCTCGTAGAAAGGACTTAAATTTCAATTGAATTTTGGGAAAACTCTGAGATGACCCTCCCAGCTTGGCATGCAAGATCGTGGAACTGCTAGGAAGCGAGTCGTCTATCCACTACGTCACCGCGGCACCCCGTTGCCTGGGGCTATGTCATGGCCGCTGGGAAGCGAGTCGTCTATCTGCTATTAATGTGCCGAGTCGTAAATACATGTTTGTAGTAAGCATATTAGTATCGAAGAGGCGTCCTTCCACAGTAGCGAGTTTCCCACCCAACGCAGATAGTTTATTAACGTCTTTGGTCAATGGGCGAAATTCACTTGTCATGGTCGCATGAACTCTGCTGGCTATACCGTCTCCCATACCACTCAGCGCAGTCTCTAAAGCTGTGATTCGTGTCATACCTGCCAATCATGTGTGCAGATGCGTCTCGATACTAGTTTGAAGTGTCGTCACTGGCCGTAACACTTCCGACATAATGCTATGTACAAAGGATATATTTGCAGCTTCACCGTCATGTTTAGCGTTGCATAAATTCTTTGCTCGTTTTCCTCCGAAACTGCAATTTCTGTCGTTGGTAGATATAATAAAGCTTTCCGTCGCACGCTTCAGGCCGCTATGGCAGAATTTGGATACTGAGTAGCTCAATCTTAACTGATGATCGATGATGAACTGATCAAAACCTCTATGGTACCGCACCTTATCAAGTGGAAAATCTTTTGCTATCAATAGGAACCCGTGAGGTTCGCTCCAGCAATGCGCACACATTTATTTAAATCTGTCAAATATCATATCTCTATTAACATGGAAAGAGTAAACATGATGTAAATTTAGGTCGTCCATACGAAATAGGACTAGGAAATTATCATTGCCATGTAGAAGCTGTTTAGACATTCGTGAATACGTTTGACATAGGTAAATAGAATCCACTGCTACATGGCGTTCCATGCTAAAATATTTCTGCATTGTCGCCTGTTTCTCGCATGCAACGTTGTCGAAAATAAATATAGAGTTCAGTAAGGCTTCGCTTGGCTGTACGACCGCTTCATTGTCGCTAAATGGAAAATAACAAAGTCCGACAACGGCTTGTAGTATTTGTGATAGTCGCAAGTACTTTGGTTGTTGTAGTGATTTCGAGTATAGGTAAATGTTTTCGAATCTAAGACCGTTGGGTTCCTGTAGGAGGCTGACGAGCACGTATGTCTTACAGCAATTGCTTGGCCTTACTATTATACCTTGTACGGTCCCCGGTAATAACTTTCCATGACGTGATTTAAAGCAGTTGGTTTCCTTTTGGTCAATGTCACTGATCCGTACAGGAAGCGTGGATCGCTGTGGCACGATCTCCATTGCACTGGTATGCAAATCAATTAATCAGCATTATTTATGTAATTTTTTTGAGCTCTGTTATGTAAAATTCTCAAATACTTAGTTGATATATTTTTTTTAAAGGATAGAGAGACTGGGATACAACCTACCTCTTTGGAATGGGCACTCTTGTTGTGTCAGAACATTATTATTTTTTAATGGTGTTCCGATAACTTATGTGTCTGGGGATAAAGGAGTCCCATTAACTTAAATGACTCTTTATATGAAGACACCTTGATAACTTCACTATCTGTTGGCTTTGAGATGCTCTCGTTTATCTGCTGGCTAAGGCCACGGGTTATTAGTAGACGAGAATTTTTTGAACACACACCATACTGCAAAAGTATTTCCTAATTTCATATGAATATTACTTAAATAAGCCTGAGATACTGTACAAGTTATACACACGCACCAACCAGCACATATTACACAAGTGTGCTTCAATATACGTTATGTACACCTGAGAAATTATTTAGTGCTATTAAAGAATCAATAATTTTTAAAATACTTATTTCACTGTGGAAGAAACTTGTAAAGGAAACAAGTTATACACCAGCACATATTACAAAAGTGAAGTGTTTAATAATAATGTCATCTGAATAAAAATTAGTTTATTCAATATCCATTATATAAACCTCAGAGAAAAAATTATTATTCAGTGCTATTAAAGGTTCATTTTTATTAATTATTTAATGCTGTAAGAAACCGCGCGGGGCTATGTCTAGCCACTCTTCCACCGCGGCACCAATAGCCAGGGGGATTCGTCAACTCTGAAATGTATATTAAATAATTTTAAAATATTAAATACATTTTTGATATGTAAAAAATGGCCACCGTCGCAAAGCACTGGTTGCCAAGATGGCCGTCGTAGAAGGGGAATGCAAACACATGATGTTTACATTTTCCTTGGTAAAGTTCGGTGACTCTCCGGCTCCCTCCATTTCTCCATGTCATGGAGCTGCGTTTAAATCAGCCATTTTTAACTACTTGAAACTATTTCAGAAAATCGTGGAAAACTGAAATCAGGTTGGTAGAACTGGGAATAGAATCCAGGTCTTCTCGAATGCGGTTCCGAAGTTTAACCAAGACACCACCTTGCTCGGTACTGATGAAAATGTATTTAACACTCATTATCTTGCCACTTTGAATTAAGCTATAAAGTGTGAATTGCATGTTTCTCTTAATATATTTGATATAATTTGTAATGAAGTAGATGCACTGGGAAATAAATGTATATATGAAAATAACACTTATTTCATAGAAAATAACTTCTCTGAAAATATTTTAAGCGCATTCTTTGATTCCAAATTCTTATTTTTTAAATATTGTTTGGAATTTCATATTTGTTTTAGTATTTTAGAATTATTACTATTCACAACTGCTGACTGCTACAGTTAAAGCTCTTATTTTTAAATTTTGCGGGTAATGTTTTGATTTTTCGTATCGCGGTAAATTTTTTTTTTCAATTTTTCTCGAATTAGTTTTATTAAAACAGCCATGTTAAGCAACACCCTACTGGTTTGGAAAATTACAGAAGTATTGTTTTTATGATTAATTTTTTCAGGCTGATATCGGCCAGGACGAGGACTTCGACAAAGCCAGACAGAAAGCCAATAAAATTGGAGCAAAAAAGGTGCGTAATAACTAGCGATATGAAAAATTCGCGAGCGCAGTGACTTGTAGGATTAATTTCACAGCGATGTGTACAATCACGCAAGTATCAATAGCTCATTGATGACTGGCTGTCATGGCGGAAGGCATTGGTTGGGCCAACATTTTACTGCATGTTTATTATTGGCTTAAAATTTTATGGGAGGTTTTAAATAACGCATGGACGAACTGCAAAGGTAAAAATGAACTTACGAGGTTTTGTATTCTACCTCTTCTCGAGGTAAAGTATCGAATTTTTCAGGTGTAAAGTAATAACCATAAACAGAAACACAAGCTGTGGAATAATCTCACAAGGCGCCATTTAACGCTGTTTTAACGTGGTCACATCGAGAGTGATACACTATCTTCATTCACAGTTTGTTCCTAATCGTTGTAAGAAACACGGAAAAATAAGAGCAAAATGCAGGGCCGAATGTATACGCAGTGCAGGTATCACGAAACGGCAAATGTACAATTTGTTAACGCGGTGGATAAACGGAAGTTGGTGACTGCTGTATATTATGAATATGGTTGATTTGATAAAACTGGAGGAGATTCCTTGACGTGACCAGCCCTACTGGCGAATGTAATAAATCTAATTTTGTAAATATACTCATCTGTTTACATAGCTACAATAAAAATTTCTATACAGCATGGGGCCGCGGTGGCTGAGCGGTCAGACTGTTCGCCTCCCATCACAGAGAATCGGGTTCAATCCCCGGCCGGGTCATCCCCGGATTTTCGCAAGTGGGAATCGTGCCGGACGATGCCGCTGGTCGGTGGGTTTTCCCGGGGATCTCCCGTTTCCCCGTCCTTTCATTCCGGCGCTGCTCCATTCTCCCCTCGTTTCACCCTCATCGGCTCTCAAGACATCGTCGTTAAGAGTCGCCCAAATCTCTCACATCAACTCAACTCTATACAGCATGTTTCAGTAGAGGCGGCGTGAAAAAATGAAAGTGGAAATAGGGGCCACAACACGGAACGTTTTGAGATTGGGAACGCGTGGTCCGTGAAGCCATCGAAAGGAGATGGGCGTAGACACTTCTAAAACGAAAACAGGTGCCCGGATTNCGAAAGGAGATGGGCGTAGACACTTCTAAAACGAAAACAGGTGCCCGGATTGGTTATGTGTATTGTTGACATTGAGAGCGTACACTACTAACAGGTAGACTGTACAGTACTATTTCAATAACGTGTCTGTTTGTACTTCACAAGAGTTGTTCAAAGTGATGGCCACAAACCTCAATGCAAGCGTGACAACGGCGTACGAGATTCTGCTGCAACAGTTCAAATATCCCATTAGCCCAGTCATATTAGGTAAAAAAAGGGGTCAACCTCGGAATGAAAGATAATAAGCTGTAAATTGGTATAAGCCTTTGTTTTGTCGTTCTTAATGTTGTCTCAAAAGTCACCAATGTTATCGTGTCCGCGTCTTAAGATATTGAAGGTCAAAGGTCATAAAAATCGGTTTTTCGCGAATATCTCGCTTTTTATTGCTTAAATAAGATTTGCACTTATTATAAAAGTTGTAGAATATAAAATTCTCTACAACTTTTGTTTGAACTTTTTTTTCATACGATCAACACGCAATTCATTAAATTAACGAAACTAAATAAACCTGTACAATTGTCAACACTTCCACCAACAAGTGTAGCAGTACG
>NQII01000424.1:726040-785588 GCA_002778355.1 Clitarchus hookeri
AAGTTGTAGAGAATTTTATATTCTACAACTTTTATAATAAGTGCAAATCTTATTTAAGCAATAAAAAGCGAGATATTCGCGAAAAACAGATTTTTATGACCTTTGACCTTCGATATCTTAAGACGCGGACACGATAACATTGGTGACTTTTGAGACAACATTAAGAACGACAAAACAAAGGCTTATACCAATTTACAGCTTATTATCTTTCATTCCGAGGTGAAACCCCTAATATGACTGGGCTACATGCGTGTTGCGTATCACATCACAGGTGACTAAAATCCTGGCAACCAAATATATGTCCGTATCTACGGGGATCTGACACACAAGTGATTTGAGATACCCTCATACGAAATTGTCGAGTGAACTCAGACTGGGTCAATCCAGCAACCAGGAAATGTAGTGGACGAGAGTACGTTCTTCAACAGCTCAGGCAATGGAAATAAGGCATCCGTCGTTGATACACGCACATACAACTCTGGCAATGTAGGGACGACAGAGCCACCTTATGGATTATATGTGAACCCCACACACATCATGGGTCGCCAACATGTTAACCCCTATATCTCCTTTAGTTATCCTCGCGGACCACAAGTTCCCTATCTCAAAACGTTCCGTGTTGCGGCTCCTATTACTCGTTTAGTTTTTGCACGATTTCACAGAAACACACTGTACTAAAGTCCTCACTCAGTCACTGACTGACTCATCAACACTCATCAACACACATCCCAAACTGATGAACCTAGAAAAATGAAATTTTTGATGTGGTTTCGCTTGGGGAATAACATTCTTAAATAAGTTTTTTTAAATTGAAACCTCAAGGAGTTAGAAAGGGGCAAACTTTGTTTGTATGAATTCTTCAATATATATCAGCCCCGAAGAGTCATTTCAATTGAAGTTAACGAAGCAGGACTTACGAAAGTGCTCAGTAATAGTGACTCAATCGCATAGTACAGAGTGAGTATAAAAGAATACCCCAACTTTGAAAGTCTATAATATCAAAACCAAACAACCTATAACCTTGGTTGACAATCAAATGAACCGTGGAACTGTGAAGTTTGTTTACCATATCCTCATAATTGTTCAATGTGACCACCACGAGCGGCCCGAACGACATCTACGCGATAATCAAACTCGTTCCACGCTATTGTCTGCATACACGGTGTTACGGTTTGGATGGCGTCCGTAATTCTCGTTTTGAGGTCATCAATGTTAGCCGGCAATGGTGGACGAAACACTTGATCCTTTATGTACCCCCATAGAAAAAAATCGCACGGGGTAAGATCCGGGCTTCTTGGGGGCCAGTGATGAAGAGCCTGGTCACCAGCTGCTCCTCGACCAATCCAGCATTGCGGCAACGTCTCGTTCAGGTATCCGCAAACAGCTAGGTGCCAATGGGGTGGCACACCATCCTGCTGAAAAATGAAGTCCCCCGCCACCTCTTCTAACTGAGGAAACAACTACTCTGTAAGCATGTCCAAATAAGGGATTCCAGTAACAGTGGGCTCTCGAAAAAAGAAAGGGCCGAAAACAGTGTCTTTGGATACAGCGCAAAACACGTTTACTTTGGGAGAAGTGCGCTCGTGTCCGGTGGTTTCATGTGGAGGCTCCTGACCCCATATCCGCACGTTGTACCGGTTCACCTTACCATTTGTATGAAACGTCGCTTCATCGCTAAAAACCAGCTTAGACATGAAGGTATCGTCTACCTCGTTCTGGGCAAGAACGAACGCGCAGAAATCACGTCTCAGTTCTTTATCCCTTTCGGTAAGAGCCCGTAAAAGCTGCAACCTGTATGGTTTGTATAGCAATCGCTTTCGCAACACTGTCCATACCGTTGATTGAGGGATTTGCATTTCCCGGCTAGCCTGTCGAGTTGATTTTCTCGGACAGCGAACGAACGCTTGTTGAATCCGTTGCACATTATCTTCGGACACACGCGGACGCCCGGAACGTTTGCCTTTGCAAAGGCACCCTGTGTCACGGAACTGATGAAACCAACGTACGATACTCCACCTATCGGGAGGATGATGTCCGTATTTGTGACGGAATTCACGTTGAACAGTCGTAACCGATTCACATTTAGCAAACTGAATAACACAGAACGCCTTCTGTTGTTCCGTCGCCATCGTGATGCGAACTAACACACAACACACGCTCATAGTGCGACGACAGACGCTCCCAGTGTCATCTCTCGACACATGAAGAAAACATCAGACCATCCCCATCACATTGACGTGTCGAAAGCGAGCTCGTTTCCCCCTCTCCATCTCAAACCGAGAGTTACGAACGCCATCCAAACCGTAACACCGGACATGCTGACAAGAGCGTGGAACGAGCTTGATTATCGCGTAGATGTCGTTCGGGCCGCTCATGGTGTTCACATGGAATATTTATGAATGCATGGGAAACCAATTTCACGGTTCCACGATTCATTTTATTGGTCACTCAAGGTTGTAGGTTGTTTGGTTTTGATAATATAGACCTTCGAATTTGGGGTATTCTTTTATACTCATACTGTATATTATTGAAAGAAACGCGGATAATGATGTTTTTTTTCTGTGGACGGCAGTGATATCGTAAATAGTAAAACTAGCAGGCCTATTGTAAACGAAATAAAGCTTTCAATAATGTTATTGGCGTTTTTGGAACTAGTATTTTGGTCCCGAAACACGGCAGTTATGTAATCGCTACTATAGGCTGTTCACGGGAAAGTGGGCACTTGGAGCGAATTCAATCTTTGAAAAAAAATCACTGCCTGTAAATTGCATATAAGCTACCGTATACACCAGCAGGCAAGCTCCAGGTTAAGTTGGCAGCGAATTAAGTAAAACAGGTATAACTATTGATATTTTATGGCGATTCTAAATGTTTAAATTTATGTTAAACTTTATGTGTTGTATTAAAGTCCGAATCGGCAAATTTTCAACACATTTAGGCTCCTCACAATATCATGTTTCCACTTGATTGACGCGCGAATTAAGTCATTAGGCCCATGATAAAGTAAATTTTACATATGAAAGGAAGATAAAAAAATGAGGAGGAAAGCAGATCATAAAAGCAGGACTTTCAAAACAGGTTAATTAACTGCGAACGGCCTAAACATTCTCGTGCCGCAGTTGTACGGCTCGACAAGTATATGTCACTAGCCGTCGCTCTTTCCATTTCTAACAGAATAAAACATATGCGACCGTGGTATGCGCCAAAGGGGGAGGAGGGACCGTGTTTGACTGTAATAGAAACAGACGGAGAGCGGTGAATAAGATAAGAGTCTGTAGACAGACGTGGCCGCATCTACTGTACAACGTACATGCGCATAAAAACGAGCCACTTAGCCATTAACTATCTTAGGTTAGCTTAAACTTAAACTGCAAAAACCATTCATTCTACTAGTTTTATAGGTCACAAACTGTTCACTGTAAGCTCTTCTGAAATCAAATTCTGAAAAATATATCGCTGTCCACGACTTATACGTGCAGCATACTTAAGTAAACACTGGCATGCATGCTTACAGTTATAATTGTAGAAAATTAATAAAAATAGTTTTAAGACCTGACAATGTATTGTGAGTGTAACATGTACATTTACTCAGTTGTTTTATACACATAAAAGCACGAATTTGGGCATTATTGACGAGTTTACTTTCCTTAAAATTTCATGGTTTCACTTTGATGGAGAATTAATAAAGTGAGACGACTCATGCCAATGTTAATTTTTCATATAGGGGAAGGATACAAACTGAGATAAAAGTAGATCCTTGAAGGGGTTTTGAAAGTGCTCAAATTAACCGTGAACACCGTATAGTTAAGCTTAGGTTAGGTTGGTTTAAACTATAAAAAATACATATTCATACACTATCCTGGGTTAGTTTAGAGAGTCCTGCTAGGTTAGGACAATAAAGGACGTTTCAAAATATGTGGGAAGTAATTGGGGAGTGGATAGTACACCCGATATCGACACAAAATGTCCGTATGTACATATTTATTAAAGTCAATAGTTTCCGAGTTACAGACATTCCAGTGTTGTACTGGATGTATTCGTGATTGAGATTCGTATTAGTCTTTTTGACTCATTCCAGTTCAAGTAGATGTAGTCATGTTCGTGTACCAGCAGTGATACGTCACTATAAAATAAATGCTAAAAAATGTCCACCTTGTGCCTGAATGCACGCCTAAACGCGCCGCATCATTGACTGCCTGACACGTTAAAATACTCCAGGAATTGCACTTATCTGCTGGCAACCTTGTTCCACTCGCTGGCAAAGCACGGCTATGTCCGGAACTGGAGTTGCATAAACAATGGTCTTGAGATGTCCCCCACAGGCAACAGTTCATTGGATTGAAATCCGGGGAGCGTACAGGCCAAGCAATTGGTCCTGCATTACCTATCTACCTGTGCGAGATATGTAATAACACTCATGCCATTACAGTTGATCACATTAACAAGAAAACCTCGTAATATATCGATTATTACCAGTACGTGTGGTACAATACTGGAAGGTAACTCGGAAACTATCGACTTTAGGACATATGTTCACATATACATTTTATGTTGTTTTGGGGGGGTACTATCCACTCCCTGATTACTTTACACATATTTGGGAACATATTATATGTATAGAAATGGATGAAAAGGTGAATGCGCAGTAATGATGACCGCCCATAAAAGCATGATCAATAACCACGGTCTCGGCGGTCGAGAGAGTGACTTATGGCTAGCGATATTTAATTGCGTGGACGCAGAATGGCACCATGCGCACACGGAGGCGGTTACAGAAGCGCCGTGTGTCGGGTCACAAAACTAGCGGCCCTAACACTCGGCGACGGGAGTGAGATAGCTGAGAGCGGGCCCGGTGCAGGTGGTGATCGAGGACCTGCGGCAGCGGTTCGTGGAGCACTACGTGTGGACGGCGGTGGCCGCGGGGCTGATATACGAGTCGCGTTACCTGCTGGGCACTTCGCTGGCGCGGCCCTGCATCACCGAGGGCCTGGCGCGGCTGGCCGAGGAGGAGGGCGCCACCTACATCGCGCACGGCGCCACCGGCAAGGGCAACGACCAGGTGCGCTTCGAGCTCTCGTGCTACTCCCTCATGCCCACCGTGCAGGTCAGTACCATCACCTTCTCTTTGTCGTGCGTCCGAATCGAGAATATATGTATGTACATGCTGTATATAGTCTATTCACTGTTCCTTCACACTTTTTGGTTCAAACCATTGAAAAAATCACCTCATGTCAGACGTGTTTGGTTGTATCCTAAATATGCCATATGCCACAAGCGTTTTGTACTTCTCTTAACACAAAAAGGTCTTATTTTTGATTAAATTGAACTTTTACTTATATTTTATATATATTAAAATATTTAACTTGTAATTAATATGAATAAAGTAGAGAGAAAATAGGCGTGTTTTGGTAATGCCTAGTAAGAAATAGTTATTATGTAAAATTTTATTACACTGTGTGCGCATGAATGCAGTGCGTTGCCTCTTTGTTGTAATTTTTTAGACTAATTAAGCTTTGTTTGCTTGAAGTGGAGGAATATCTTGGAGGTAGAACTTTAGCAGGGCCTCAGAAAATTTGTAAGTAACCGTGAATGGACTATAACAATATTCACTATCCAAACTTCTAGGGATGTCAGAAGAGACCGAAACATGTATGTGTTATTAAATAACAATAGGTCAAAAATTGATAATTGATGTACATTTTTACGTAATTGAGAATGATAATGAAACCATAACATTTCTATTGAATTGTATTCCTTTACAAAAATTGTTCAAAAGTGCGGCCTCTTGCGTCAAAACAAGCTCTGTTATTGCCTCTCGTGCACGTTCAAAAACTTAGGCATGCGCTGTAGAGAGTAAGCAGCTGCAAGGATCCGAGCGACGAGTTCTTCCTCCTATTCAACTGGAGTCCCATACACCAGGTTCTTCAGGTGTCGCCACACAAAGAAGTAAAGTGGGGTGAGGTCGGGCGAACGATCAGGCCATCAAATGGGTCCACCGCGGACAGTTCATTGCTTACCTGATGTGCGTTTCAAATGTTCTCGCACGTCACGAGAGAAATGAGGAGATGCATCGTCATGTTGAAACCATAACCGACGTCGTTAATCAAGAGAAAGGTCTTGGAGGAGCTCAGGAAATGTGTTCTCCAGGAACCGCAGGCACAGGACACCATTGAGACGTGATGGCAGTAGGTACGGAGCAATGTAATTATCCCCAACAATACCTACCCACATGTTGATATCATATGTTTGTTGGTGGGAACGGATATGGCTAACGCGAGAGATTTCATCTGCTCACGGGTGTTGGTTGTGTAAATTGACTATCCCATCTAGAGTAAACGATGATTCGTCGGTGAACAACACAAACTGTCCAAAACTAGGTTCCATAGCGCGTATCTTCAGGTACCGTTGACAAAACTCAACCCGTCGAGGATAGTCGTTTGGTTGGAGGGCTTCCACCCCTTGGCAGATGGAATTGATGCAGCTGTTGTTTATGCCACACCCACCAAACAGCCACGTGATCAACACGCGATTACTGTGCAGCACGTTGAGAGCTTGTTGATGGATTGTTCTCGACTCGTGCCAAGATCTCCTCAAACACGGGTGTGCGCATTGTGCGCTGACGGCCAGCGTCAGGACTGTAAACGAACTTGGCTAAATTCGTACTGTGCAAAAAAATTATGGCTGCAACTTATGATCACGAGCACCCATTTTGACAAACTTACCTGCAACGAACCTGTTTCACACAAGCGGCGATGAATCGCAACGAACCTACTATGGTTTGGTGCTCGCCGACCAGGATATCGCTCCGCATAAAGACGTGTAAGCACAACAAACCAAGTGCATGTCTGTTAATTAAGCCCATGTATACTATCCCATCGCTCCACTCTAAACAAACTACAACAACTTACTGTCTGCGTGTTGTCGGAGCTTAAACTTGGTTTGCAACAGACTATGTACCATAGTATACTGTCCCATCGCTCCGCTATAAACGAACGGCACAGTTCTGCGTGGTGTCACACCGCAGAAATTGCATTATGACGTCATGGCGTGTTTAACGTAGTATGTCATATTGATGGTTATTAACTAATAATGTTTCTTATGGCCTCTTCCATGATCCTTCAAAGTTTGAGTACAAATATTTTGTCATCCCAGGAATATGTAGGTATATATGCATGATTGCTGAATTTAATTAGAGTAGCTATATGGTGTAAGGCGTCGTTGGAATCACCATTAGGTATACAGTGCAGATATACTAGTGGAAATGTAAGATAGCTATATCAGCGTACATAAATAAGGTTAGAGTTAAATCTTATTACAGTGTAAATATAGCCTGTTCGCAGTATCTAATACTTTATGAACGAAAACTTTAAATAATTACCCCGTGTATGACATGTTTGGTTGTTTCCTAAATATCTATGTATAAAATGACGTCTCTCGACTGACTTATTGACTGAATGAGTGAATTACTGACTCACACATGCATCAACGCACAGCCCAAACTGATGGACGCAGAAACATGAAAATTTAGGGTACCTACTAATGATAAATTGTTCAAAATTCAACTCCTAAGCGAGTGAAAATGTGTTAAATGTGTTTTTGAGGACTCCTCAATAGCTTATCAACCCAATGCGATATAATTACGCTCTTTGCTTCAATAGGTTTCTATACAAATACCTAAAACTATAATTTCAGAATTTTTATTAAATTCAAGCCTCAATTTGGGTGAAAAGGGGCAAAAGTGTTTACAAAGACTTGCCAATAGCTCATTAACCCGACGAGATATCAATATGCTCGTAGCTTCAAAATGTTAACATTGTGTACATATAAAAAAAAAAAAAAAAAAAAAAAGATTTTTTACAATTCAATTTTTAAGGGGGTGGAAAGGAATGAAAAGTGTCTTCCAGCAGGTTAAAATTAAGAAGAGGCGTTTGTTTTTATTTTGTTGTCATAGAGTTCTACATAACGAAGTTTCGTAAATTTTAAAACAATAATTTTTTATATTTACTGATTTTGTGGTTTGTATGTGTTATTTTTCGAATAACAGCGAAAATTTATTTTATTCTAAAACTATACATTGTATCAACCATTATTGTTGTATGTGATGGCTCAGTTAATTCAAATACATAATCATGAAAACAAACCCCATCAAAATATATTAATTAATTCAAGTTCATTTGTTGATTTAATATTCTGAAAAGTAACGCTCAGTGATACTTTTCAACAGGCCAAAACGAAAAGTATATGAATATGCCAGACTATCTTGCCACTGTAGCTTAATATGCACTGGTTACCTGACCAAAAGTACAGACGTGTGGCAAGTTGCATCTTAAAAATTTGCAGGCGAATTGTGGCCACAGTAACTTCCCAACTATCCCTCACACCATTGACCACTGACAGTGAATCTCCGCCCATTAGTCTGGGATTACGATATATTTGCGTTACCCATACCACGGACCCGAATATGCATACTATTGTGGTTTCGGATGTCATATAATGGTGCATCACCTAGCATCCGATTGCAAGGTGTGTAGGGCATTCCGGTATCGCAAGGGTCAAATGTTAGAACTAACTGGTAAACAAAGCTACTTAAACAGGCCGTGAAGGTTCTGGTCGACCAAGACAGCCCACACGAAGGGAGGATCGCTGTGTTGCGCGGCAAGGGTTCATCGTCCCATTGGTAGATTGCCATTAATACCAGAGCAGGGACGGCGGTGTTTGGAGTAGTGCCGCAACCGGGCGACATGAAGTGATGATGAGTGATATCACTTCATTTTCAGTGATGAATCTCGGTTCTGCATCACAACAGATGTCTTGCGAGAGTATGACGAGCGAAGCGGATGCATGCTGCAAATATTGTGGAGATAGACACTGGCGTTACTCCTGGCGTAGTGGTGTGGGAAGCAATGGGATATGACTTCGGGTCACGTCTGGTAGTGACTCGGGGGACCCTGATGACATAGCAGTACATCAGTGACATTCTGCGTCTTCACGTGCTACCTCTCATGAGACAGTACCTTGGTAGATCTACACTCTTACAGCAATTCAAAGTTTGTACAAACACGTAACATGTGTCTATGGAATGTCTTATTCATGTTGAGGTATTCTCGTGGCTAGCAGGTTCCCGCAATCTGTCCCCATTGGAACGATTGTGGAATCAGCTCGGACGTCAACATGAACCGGTTTTGATCAGCTGGATATCGAGTGTCATTTACGACAGCTATGGACGGACTTGCCTCAGGAGAGGCTACAACTGCTATATGACTCCTTTACGAACAGAATCGGTGCAAATATCTCCAGGAGGTACTACATCCTACTGACATGGGGCCACCAGTATGCCCGTACTGCCAACTCTGTCGTCGGCGTGATCTGATATAGCAATCATTGCAATCATTTCATATGACCTTCCAACGCATGCAGTTTAATTTCAGTACCGCCACTGTTTTAGTTGCTTAACGTCTTTTGTTTTGAGTGCATTTTAACGAAGCACTGAGTGGCAAGATCCCAGTAAAATTGGCAGCTAAGTTGACTCAGTAGTTCCGTATCTTAACGTTGTATTTAAAATGTAACGTTTTAATAAGTGGCTATTGAATTTATTTTCTGTTTATTTTAAGAAAATAAAATTATGATTTGGTATAATAGCAACATATTTGCATTACTGACAATGATATTATTGTTCTTGATCAATGCATGACAAATGTCATCGTGTCGATTGCAATGTTATTTTTACACATTATGTAAACATACACAATGAGCAACAAAGCAGGCCGTTAGCAGGGCTTTTAGAAGTACTCAATCGTGAACAGCCTGTATTATAAATTATGCTAGCGTCAATGATGGAATTAAAACCTATTTTTTTGATCTATTCAAAAATTGTTGATCTTATGGCCTCGGGTCCAGCATATTACTTGGAGATGATCTCACAGGTTAGGTGTGAAATATTTGTACATACATCGTCAAAAATAGTTAGTTATTCGGGCAGTATATTTGGTCCAAATAAGGATTAAATAAATAAAAAATAACAAAACAAACATACTTTAGATTAACTTTTGTGATATATGTATCAAATTGACGCATGACGCGTCTAGAGAAAGAACAGAGCGACGACGTTACAATCTGCCAGACCGTGCGTCAAACACGCATACAGACGTCACCCGATAGTTTCTTCCAATGACGCACGTGCCAGGTGACAGAGAGGCGCTCGGCGGCGCGGGAGGCTTGCTTCATCTGATCGACGCACGCCGAAGTTTGACGTACATCGGGTCGTCATTGACGTAGGTAATTCCTCGACAGGACGGGAGATATAGTCCGGCAGGGAAGTGGAGACGGCAGTTGATCCGGGGGACTCCGAGGACGTGGAGGTCGTGCAGACCTCACGGGACAGGCGCCGAAGGAAGTCAAGTCGATCCGAGTGACTCGTGGGACGCCGGAGTGAATCCAGACGGTCCGAGGGACGACACCGCAAGACGAGAAATCGAGAAGAACCAGCACACCACAGCAGCGCAGCTAAGTAACCGCGCCTCCATATCCGACCACCTTTCCCCGACGTTTAGGAACTAAAACTCCGACCTGTAGGCCTCCGACGGGTAAGGGAAAGGGGAAGGGAGCGGGACCCCAGAAGCGCAGTGTATCATTCCTATATATGAGTGACGTAACGATGAAATAAATAACTGTTAACTAACCAAATCCTAAGCCGAAGTGTTCTTTTGCGCCTCATTTCACCCCTGAGTTTGTGTATCAGTCATTGCACAATAAGGTTGATCTAGCGCTCCATCACCCTGTAGAACACCTACAGAGTGGAGAGCAGACTGGGATACGTCAAAATAAAGCACAATATTAATAAAATCTTTGGGTTATGTATTATTAATATCATCTGATGATCCAACTTCAGCAGAAACTACTTGAAAACTGGAATATAAAATATTTATTTGGTTTTTCTTCGTGTACATTAATATGCGATATATGCGAAGTCTTTACGATACCGAATAAGTGAAAGGCGTAATAAATTAAGCCATGATGAGCCTAAAAGAATCCTTGGACGGTGCAGGAAGTTTCTCCTCTCCGTAAATAAAAAAAAATTCTTTAGTTTTTCCTGATGAACATCAAACCGAACTGATATTTAAGACTTAAAGTCAGGTAATCGATCCATGCTGCGTAACAAGACACACTTCATGGATGCCTCTATTTTTCTGTGCACTCCAGATCCTTGCCCCCTGGAGGATGGAGAAGTTCACCAGCAGATTCCAAGGCCGCCAGGACCTCCTCCAGTACGCCTCGAGCCACGGTATTTCTGTCCCTGTCACCCCCAAGGAACCCTGGAGCATGGATGCCAACCTCATGCATATCAGGTGCGTATCAATGAAACTTGGGTCGCCATCGGTTTGTGCTTTGTGTCGCAGGATTGGATTCTCTTAGGAGTTGTCAGGGAGGTAAACATATCAAATTATCTTAATCAGGCAATTTCCTTCGCCACCCATTTGTTACTCAACCTGCCAGTTACGCTGTAAAGCTGAAGTAATCTGGCTACAGTGCGCGCCATTCTTACTTTACTGCAATCTAAAGGTGGGAAGCTCTATAGTAAAAGGCGCGGTTCCTATACATCTTTCTTCCGCAGCATTTTATATTAATCCAGGAATAAGTTTAAATGTATATTCTGTCGAAATAGTTGTTATGGTGTCTATACCATTTTTCCCGTCTCCCTTCTTAGCTACAGGCTTTGCTATAGCATAAGCGTGCTTAGTATTAGGTAAAAGGGGGTGCAAATCGCAAAATGAAGATCCACTTTTACGGGATTAAAACTTCAAAGTAAGAACATTTTAAACGTATCAATTATAAATTGTTTATGCTGCTTTAAAGTTATTTTTCATTTAGTGGTCGTTCCAAACACGCAGACTATCTATTGAAAATATGAAATTGTCAAGATTCTCTTGTTAACTTCCTTATGACATGATGCAATGGGGTGTGCCCTTGCAACCCCCTTGCGCACGCTTATGTGCTATAGGCACACTTGAAGAAGTAGTCGTGGCCCCAGCCGCGGCCATGGCTGCACATTCCTTCTCTGCGGCGATGAATGCCTCCTTCCATCACTTCCCTTCGTCGTAGGCGTGTGTGGGGCTCAGCTCTGAGACTCAATTGAGCGGGCGAGATCCCCGC
Organism: Clitarchus hookeri; assembly: GCA_002778355.1. Taxonomy (NCBI): domain Eukaryota; kingdom Metazoa; phylum Arthropoda; class Insecta; order Phasmatodea; family Phasmatidae; genus Clitarchus; species Clitarchus hookeri. Next base: position 738,191 of record NQII01000424.1, read on the forward strand.
CTCGTGGGATTTACGTATACTCCTCCATAACTGAATTTACAGATTAAATATTTAAAAACCAAGCTTGCCAAGGCACACGAAATATCTTAACAGTTATTTTGAAATCCAGATTATTTTTCTCGCCTGATTCGTTTCACATCTGTGACCGTTATGAAAGGATAATGTTCTTTTATTATTTAATAATTTCTGTCCCACGAGGAAAATATTGCTATATCTGAAACCTTAGCTATATGCCATGTCAAACTTTGATTTTTAATGTTTTATGTCATAAAGTTTGATTACGAGGGTTTGTAAAATAATATAAGATGAATGGGACCTCTTGCCCTTAAGTCACCCATACCTCGGATACATACTAAACATTTAGACTAGGGTAGGCTAGAAAAAAATTCCATTCTGATGTTAATACCTCACAAAAATTAAAGTTTTCAATTTAGCATTTCGTATTCTTGTAACGTCTTATAATGTGAAGGACTATTTTCCTTGTATTGATTTTAAATGCCGGCGTAGGTTTTATAAACACAGTTAACATAAAAAAATAAATATTTTTTGAAAATGAATGCCCTTTGGAAACGACATTTATGCAGTTATCTTTATGTGCAATTATAAACGCATTTAAACTGTTTTTTAGCATTAAATTTAAAAACAAAACCTTGTGTAAACTATTGAATAAAAAATCAGAAGTCACATGTGTGAATTCCCACAGTTTTTAAGAAATTTGTACCAAAGCATCAAGCGTTTGGCAATACGCCACTTTCTCAATGCAACAGTTACTCACAAAATTATTTATTGCATGATGCGGACTATGTGTATTTTTATCCGCTATTGTGAATTTCCGCTTACTTACGAAAGGACATCCACTTGTTTTCAGAGTTTCAAAAACCAATATAGCTGGGCTTCTGCCATTTCTATAAGACCCGTGCCGGGTGTTGCAGACACACAAGGAGCCATTGTAGGAACAAGAAAGACGAAAAATATTTCGTGTGCGGCATTCTTATTGATATAAGAGGTTACTGAAAATACATTCCGGTTCACTTTACATTGCTAACGGTTGGCATCATTTGTTGTTGATGTTACCGTGTGTTAATTTTTGCTATCGTGGCATTATTTACAGATAAATCTGTGTTTTTTTACTGTCTGGCGAGGCTTTGAGATTAAAACTGATGGCAATTGTTATGTGAAGTTACGAGTCCGGAATACTGGAGGACCCGGCCCAGCCAGCGCCAGCGGAGTTATTCCAGATGACTTCTGATCCGCAGAAGGCTCCAGATTCACCTACTCGATTGGAAATCAAGTTCGAGAAAGGTAATTGCACATGCACTACATGTAATTTTACTATTGTTGGATAGATAACTACCGGAGTATTGTGTATTATCGCGTATGTACGTCTTCCGCTTAATGTCTGAGGGCCTACATAGGAAATTGTTTGCAAGCTAACTTTTACATATTAATGTTATATACATAAGTGACTCAAAGTGAGATTCCGACACTTTCTCTATCTGCTGACAGCCATGTGCTAATGCCTATAATATTGGGCATCATTGGGCGATGTAAAAAATTATTACAATCTAAATGGCGAGCTTCTTTTCTTTAACCAAGAATGACTCAAAATATCTGGGCGTTGAGACGGTACTTCTCCTGGTTTGAAGTTTACCCAAATTTCAGATACATTAAAAAATATTTTAAAGCACTCACGGGCATATTGGAGTGGAGTGGAGAGGTTCTTAACATCGGGGTATTGAGAGCCAATGAGGGTGAAACGAGTAAAGAATGGAGCAGCGCTGGAATGCAAAGGCGGGGGAAACGGAAGATCCCCGAGGAAACCCACCAACCAGCAGCATCCTCCAATACTATTCCAACGTGTGAAAATCCGGGAGCGAACTCGCCGGGAATCGAGCCCGGTTCGCCTCAGTGGGAAGCGAGAGATCTAGCCACTTCGTCACTGCGGCCTCCGGGTATATTGTAGATGAGGTAACATTTTTGTGGTCGCTGCCTACAATTTTCGGTGCCAGTTTCTAAATTTGTTACGTACTGCCTCTTCAAAAGGAAGACACTGTGCCTGCTTAAACCACCTAGCCAGGAATGGTGCACTTGATATTGTAGGCAATACCTTACAACACGAAAGAAAAGTATCTTAGCTTTATTAAAACCTTGCCTACACTGTGTGCGCACTACCACAATTAAAAATTCTAAGTTAAGGTTTTAGCAAACACCAAAGAAAATTAATAACACACGTGGGAGCTCCGTTTCTACTGCCTGCTTACTATTCTGCTTCACGTATATCACGTACTTGCCAGTGTCCGGGATTTAAAACATAAGAAGATAGCAAATCAGGGCTAGGGTGAATGTGCCAACATATATATATAGACGTACACGAACCTTTTCGGAGGATCCTGGTGGCACAACGGTATGTCAGTGACATTATGAGTCTAAGCCATTATAAGACAGCATCCTGATGCAGATTTTCAACAAGACACACTTGTGTATCTATGGCGTGCCTTCGTCATATTGAGCTATTTTCTTGGCCATCAAGGTCCCCTGATCTGTCCCCGGTAGAACCTACGTGGGATCAGCTAAGACGTTAACTCCGTCCCGGCGCCAATCAACAGGACATGGATCTGTGTTGACTTGCCTCAAGAGAGGAAACAACAACTGTACGACCCTCTTCCGATCCGAATCGGTGCATGCGTCCAGACTTGATGCGGTGCTACATCCTACTGACATGGGGTCAGCAACACCAACTCTGTTGTTCGTGCAATCTGTAATTGGATATTGTAATAACGGCAATCATGTCACATGATCTTTCAACGCGTTCAGTTTCAGTTTATTGCCATCACTCCCAGGCGCTTAACTTTTTGTCCGTGAGTGTATTATGCTTCTGTTATTTTGAGTTGCGTGTATGAATTTTGTAACTGCAGTGCGTATATGAATTTTGTAATTTTGACATTTTGGTAATAGTCAATATATAAATATGTGGAAATTCGCAAGCAGGATTTGAACCCTAGGTCTCTATATGCCTTTAATGGACAAGGTCACCAAGGCATCACTCTTGGTTTACGAGACTCCGATCATGAATTCCTGTGAGCCATGGATATAGTGCGGTTATAATAGTTAAGTTTTTTTAAACATGAAATCAGTTTTCGATTAGCATATCAACTTATCCTACAGGCACAGTTTTAAATTTTCATAAAAAACGAGGTCAAGCAATATCATATTTTTGCTTTTGCAAAAAAAGGTGCACTGAACTTATGTAGTGACTCATACAAGTGCGGTGCAACTGCTAATATCATATTTCACATATGCAGCATGAGTAGTGCCTTGAGACTATCTTTAACTTACAATATAAATTTAATTTTGGTCCCTGATGGAAGAGACACTTCATTTTGAATCTGTGAAACGGGAGAATGTTTTTCTGTCGCAGGCATACCGGTGAGTGTCTGGGTCATCGGCAGTGACACCCCTCCAATAACAGATCCAGTCAGCATGCTCATTTTCTTAAACCAGATCGGAGGCGAACACGGCGTCGGTCGCATAGACATCGTAGAGAACAGGTTCATAGGGCTGAAGGTGAGTCGCTAACAAACGTGGATCCAACCGCACCTTACGAGCCACTAGTGAGTGAGTGAGTGAGTGAAGAGATTTGGGCCGCTCTTAACATCGAGGTCTTGAGAGCCAATGAGGGCGAAGCGAGGTGAGTATGGAGCAGCGCCGGAATGCATGGGCGGGGGAGGCGGGAGATCCCCGAGAAAACCCACTGACCAGCGGCAACGAGCCACTCGTGTGTGTGTAAAATGTGTGTACATACAGGTTGGAGTTGAATTCTACCGACAAGTGTCGGCAGGTGATTCCTCATAAAAAATAGATATAAAGTATACACACGAGCCTATTCCGAAGCGGTGAAAACCGCATTTGAAAGTGTAGTTGAAGCAGAATTTTTTTTTTGCTAGTAACACAGCCAGAATTAATTATTAGTGTCTGAGTTTCCAGACGCTGCATTATTAAACGACGAAGTACAAAGCACAAAAATATGGGCTCCAATATCAACACCCATCCATGAAAAGTAAGGGGTTGGCAGTATATTTGTGCAAATAAAAATGTAACTGTATGGCTTTCTTTGTTATTTCCTATGGATTTGTAATCAACATTGAATTTACTCTGTATCCAAAACTCCATCTGTACTCCACGTAGGTTGACTGCAATCATAAGGACATAAGTTTCGCTACTGTGGTAAATATTTTCCAATAAAAGGCCTCGAAACAAGATATGTATGCTTTATAAACTAAACGTCTTTTTTTTTATGTCTGCACTTCTTTGTAAGATAAGTTAGACATTGTCAAGAGGAGACTGCATAACCCTAATGTAACTTTAATACCTAAAGAACGCATGTATAGCAAAATAGGCAGGTTAACCGTATTACTTTTATCTTAAATTCTTTATTTCATGCCAATCTTTAAATACAAAATGTCGAAAAATAATATCTTGGTGGATACGTGGAGGATAAAAGGGCTGTGTGTTTCCTTTCCTCTCCACCGATTTTACCACTGATCACAGAATTGTGCATGCGACTCAAAAAGTAGCTAGTTTATCTTTAGTTCGCAGTATATTGAATTTATTTACAATGTATTTTAGATTCTACAAAACAATTTTTAATTCTTTTTTTTTAATGATGAACTTTTCCTAAAAGTTAGCCAAATTACAGTAAATTGACTTTTTGCAGTTGTACCGCGAGTATCTTATTGTGTTGTAAAATTTAGTTTTACAATTTTTGAGGTATTCTTGTCCACGAGTAATTTTTGTACATTATCACTGTTCCCGTGTATATATTTTTCAGGGCTGACATGCTGATTCGCTTTATTCCTTAATTAATTTTTAATATAACTATTTAGCTGTAGTTTATTTTAAGAGTAAAATTGGAATTTGAAATAGCAACCATTCATTCAGACTTCATAGTTTCTTGTATATTATATTTTGCGGCAGTGATTAATTTTCTTACAGAAAATTCTTGCAAGATTTTTATTTCACATTCCTTAATTATTTACATTGCCCTTGTACTCAAATAAAATATTTTGTCGTGCCTTTGATAATATAGCATTTGAAATAATTCAGTATGCCACAGAAATTTACACTAAATAATTACACTAATTAATTATGCTGAAAATTAATGGCAAAAAAACTTGTATCTCAAAGTGAACCAAATATTTTTTGCTTGATATGCAACGTTATTTTGGTTTAAGGTTATCTCATTTACTTGGCACTTGGAGAAGCTCTAAAGAAGATGTTCTAATTGACATTTTTAATGAACTGGCTTTAAACGAAGGATATATTTTCCTGGCATCCTGTTAGCATTAGTCGAAAAATCTTTTGTATCACTGAAATACAACACGCAACTACAAAATCTAACTTACCGTGCCTTTCTGTCAGACTCCGGATATATCCCTTATTAAAACCCTTTGAGACATTTGAAAAGCGTGCGTCAACTTTCTGGACTCATTAAAAGAACAATTTAATTTTTTAACTTAACATTTAAAATGGCATGTATTTGTGATTCCTAATGAGCTAATTAAATATGAGGACTATTTGTAAGTAGTATACAAGACTTTAGAGTACTGCTCACCAAAATTATCGTTGTTTATATTAGTAAGGAATATTGTTCAACTTGTAGATCATGCACACTGGCATGTCAAAATCACAATTATAGGGTTTTCGGGACACACAGTTAACAAATCCAACTCAAATACCGAAATTAGATAAGCCACATTGAGATGAGATACCATGAGTTGCTTAGAGAAATCTTTAAAACAACGCTATGAAATATTTTCGCAGGTTTTATAAATTGCTCAAGTTGAGAACATTTTTGCATATATTTATTTTGCAGATGTCTGTAATTTTTCGTGAAATAAATTTTGCCAAACATTCCTTAAAATTATTCAAGAGACAACTTTTCAGTCAACCTTGTTAAATATTTTGTAAATGTGTTTGTTTATTTTATTTTTATGTCCCAAACATTAAAAGTCTGATTTTAACATGCCGTGTTATGCGATATATATTTTTTATGGGAGGAAAGAGTACTTATAAGTAATGTATGAAAGTTGAACAGTATTTCGTCCAGAAATATAAAATAATGAATATTTTGGTGGTCTTCACCCTTAAAGGGTTTCTTACTTGTCATATAGGTCCCATTGTAAGCAGTTATGTATACTATAATAAAAAAAATATGGACTATTTTAAGGTAAACCATTTTTCAGCACTGAAATGAAAGTTGATAATTTGTTACACATTAAAAAATTTGGTTACTAAAACAAAATTTGTTTTTGAAAAGTGTTTAAGTCATCAAAAATTAACTATTTACGATATTCTTCTGTAGAAAATTATTTTAAACTATAGCGACAATGTTGTGTCTTTTATGAACAGATTGCTGTATTAAAATTCGATAGTAACCACTTAAAATTCCGAGGAAACAGAACACACGCGAAGCTTGTTTATGCCATTCTACACGGCCGTCGCATTTCGCAGTGCTTCCTTATGGCCGGATATGACCTCGAGGCGTTTAACATTGTTTACTAGGGATTCCTCTTAAACGTTATTGGTGAATATCGGAACTTGCATAGGCTTTTCACGATTAACTGAGCATTAACAAAATCAACATTCGAAAAATGTCATTGCCTCTACCTGCATATATTTTAACAGGCACATTGGCATGCGCTCAGTAAAGTTGGCAACGGCTGAGGGAAAGTAGTTCTATGTTTTAGCGTTGAATTGTAAGTATTAGGAAAACATTTGTGAATACTAAACTATTTATTTTGCTTTATTTTTTAATGCATTTAAATATATGGGTTAGAAAATTTTCTAATAACTTTACAGGTTCACTTGACTAGTGCATGATGAGGCTCATGGCAATGTTAATTGCACGTCTTCAAATTATGGAATATAGGCGAGTGAAGAGATTTGGGCAGCTCTTAACATCGAGGTCTTTAGAACCGATGAGGTTGAAGTGAGTTGAGAGTGGAGCAGCGCCAGAATGATAGGGCAGGGGAGCCGGAAGATCGCCGAGAAAACCCTCTGACCAGCGGCATCGTCCGGCACGATTCCCACTTGCGAAAATCTGGAGTGAACCGGCCAGGGATTGAACCCGGTTCGGATCGGTGGGAGACGAGCAGTCTAACCGCTCAGCCACCGTGGCCCCTACATATGGTAGAAGAATACACAATGTGAGCACAAATAGATCTTATACAGAACTTTGAAAAGTTCTCAGCTAACCGGGAACAGCGTGTAACAAAGTAGTTGATGCAGTTTTGGTGTCGGCAGTCGCGCGGCGTGTACGAGACCCCAGGCTGCACGATCCTGCACGCGGCCCATGTCGATCTGGAGACGTTCTGCCTGGACAGAGAAGTCCTGCGGCTCAAGACCTACCTCGCCAACAGGATGGCCGACTACGTCTACAATGGTAACTTGTCACTTTGCTGCGGTTTTTCACGTTTTCTTATTATCTGTTTGGTTTCGGATTATTTGGTTGTGGTGACAAGTCATGAATATAATTTTCAAATTAAAATTGGGAGGTTATTGTTCATTTAGCCTTTAGAGGGTAGTAGGTATTGCAATTTGTAAAACACGTGGAATTAATGAAAAATGTCCTGATTGGCTCTCGTCTGGCCATTGCTGATTGGATGAAGAGTATGGCGTGGTCAGTTGACAGCCAATCAGGACGCAGCTTACAAGGAGTGTAACGCAGAAAGCTTTGCCTCACCCAGAAATACCGCCATCACCGCCGAGAGCGGACGCGTAAGTACGAATAATTATTAAATGATAGATTGAGTGAAAAGTTTACCGTGCGTGGGTAGCACCCATGGCTTGGCTTCTATAACTTTTTCGGATTAAACAGTTTCTTCTACTAAATTATTTTCCGCCCACTTTCGTAGTCACTAGGGCGTAGACAGCCTCAAGTTTGCCTCCTTCGTAAATTTTAACACAAGCAATTCATCTATAATTGCTGCGAGATGTTTTAAATTTTCATAATCGATAATGTAAATCGAGTGATAGGTGCTCATTTGTTTGAGAATATGGATGAGTCAATGAACACTGAGAACAGTATTTTAGAATTATAATTGAAGAGAAATGTTCCAAACTACTCTCACCATCGTTCCACGCCTCTATCTGTCCCAGAGACTGATGGCGCCTCGCCGGGACATAGAACTTGCCATGCAGGATTACTTTCACACTCCTTGCACCGCAACATACAGAAATGTGCGACAGGGCTACAGCTGGTTGACAGGCATAGTCTATTAACGGTTCCTTTACACTTTTTTTAGTCAAACCTTTGGAAAAACATTCCGTGTATAACGTGTTTGCTTGTTTCTTAAATATGTCATGTATCACAAGCGTTTTATAATGTGTTAACGTAAAAGTACATTGTTTTTGGTTAAATTATCTTTCACTTATATTTTATCTATTAATTATAGTATTTAATTTATGACTAATATAAATAAAGACAGGGATAATGTCGGTGTGTTGGTATTGCCTAGTAAGAAATAGTTTTTATGCAAAATATTATTACACTGAGTGCGCACTGATGCAGCGAGTTGTCAGTCTGGAGTAATTTTCTAAGCTTTGTTTGCATGAGGCGGAGGAATATCCTGCAAGTAGAAGTTTAGCAGGGCTTCGGAAAAGTTGGAATTTACCGTACATGGAGTACACCTGGAAACTTTTAAAATTAAACTCTTGCAATTGTTTTGATGTAAGCACTTAATTGAGGACTTACAGCAACGCCAGAGAGAAGGTTAATTACACCAACTCCAGCTGCATACGTTAGAAAAATGGCGTCACTTGCCAGCAGTATGTCGGAACGTCGTTCGCCAATCAGCGCCCGGTAATTAGCTCGCCAGCCGGAAGCCCATCAAAATAGGGAATCTTTCGCACTACGCGGTAGCCAGTCAGGCACAAGGCCCGATCGCAGAACCTTTCGCAGTCAATCAGTGAATGTTACCCATTCACTGATTTACACATCAAAGGAAAACCGCCACGCCCTTTCTCTTCTACAAACTTTGCTTACTTATTCTGTGGTGATGCGAATGACAAAAAAGTAGTTCTAAGTTCCGTATTTTTATTCCGAAATTGTCAAGTTTAAATTTGCACTCATTTAAATTGATTTATTTTCGTTTTAGCTGGCTTACAGCGAGACTTGACTCAGTGGAAGGAGGGCGGAGATGTCCACGCGGTTTGGCTGTTTGATCCCCCATTTCGGCGATCCGGGTTCGACTCCCGGATGAGTAGTTCCTGGCTTTTCACCACGTGAGAAACGCAGCGGACGTCTCGTAGGTGGGTTCTCTGGGTTTACTGCCTCCACCCCGCCCCTGTTGCATTAATTTTACTTCTTCGTCTGCACCTCGTGGTCCTGGCTGGCTGGAGCGTCAGGTGGTTCTTGCAGGTGGACCATCCCCTCGCGGGTCGTTCGCGAACCTGCCATCCTGGTGGCGTCGTTTATTGAATAAGGACAGTAGGAATCGTAGGCGCTGAGTACTGGGGAGAGCAACAACTGCGGCTAATACCCCCTTGATATTCAGCCAGCAGGGGCGTCGCCTTCTTGGTTGACAGACATTGCTCAGTCACTACTTATGTTTGTAGAAGCACTCATAACTTATAGTAAACTAATAATTCATATAACAAATATCTATTTTATTTATAAATATTTAACTATCTAAAAACAGCAACATTTAAGCACAAATTGTTATTTTATTTCAATTTTTTGAAGTTAAATGTACGTCCCCTAAAACAAAAATTAGCCTCGGTGTTTGATTAGTTTGTAAAAATTCACAAAAAACAGTTTTGCCAGTTTTTTCTAAAAAAAAAATTAATTTTTAGTTTAGAATGTTTAATCTTAAGGAAACCTTTTCAAATTACATTACATTTGCAAGCCAAATTTTAATATTATGTTTTATGCATATTTTGTAACTCAAGTTGTTTAAAACCTTGGCTCAGGCATACACGAAAATAAGTGTTACATTCGTGCATAACGCACGTACAACATACAACACACGCAGAGAGAGAGAGAGAGAGAGAGAGAGAGAGAGAAAGAGAGAGAGAAAGAAAGAGAGAGAGAGAAAGAGANGAAAGAGAGAGAGAAAGAAAGAGAGAGAGAGAAAGAGAGAGAGAGAAAGAGAGAGAGAAAGATATATAGAGATAGAGAGAGAGAGAGAGAGAGAGTGTGATAAGATCAAAATGAACGTGTAAAATGTCATCGACATTTTGAGACTTTCCCCNAGAGAGAGAGAGAGAGAGAGTGTGATAAGATCAAAATGAACGTGTAAAATGTCATCGACATTTTGAGACTTTCCCCTCCTTTCCCCTCCTCTCCACAGGAATCGAGGCCGCGGTGGCTGAGCGGTGCCTGCTCGCTTGCCACCAAGGCGAACCGGGCTCAATCCTCGGTCGTGTCACACCCGGATTTTCGCAAGTGGAAATCGTGCCGGACGATGTCGCTGGTCGGCGGGTTTTCTCGGGGATCTCCCGTTTCTCCCGTCCCTGCATTTCGGCATTGCTCCATTTTCCCCTCATTTTACCCTCATCGGCTCTCAAGACCTCGTTGTTAAGAGCAGCCCAAATCTCTCAACTCAAATCAACTCAACTCAATTCCATCAGTATCAAGAAGTCGGTGCCTGTGAAGAATCGATGTATTATTTATTCGTGGCTACTTACAGCTTTTCTGAATCTCTACAAAAATTACAATTTCTGGATACTTACAACGTATCCTCCCGCCAAATGAAAACAAAACGTAAAGTAGTCTAGAAGAAATATCCAAGAGGCAATCGACGCACCGTACTTGTGCGCTGGACAGACATTAAAAATTAAATATTTTTCATTCATAACTATGAAATTTCATTCCAAAATTTTTTACCTGAAAACATAAATGCGCCAATAAGAAATATTCACACATAATACACCAAAATTAAAATTAATGGTATTTTATAATATAATAATTTTTTGCTAGTAAGTGCCAATATATCTTTACACTCTGTTTTTAATTCATATTGACTATAAAATAATTTATGTAATTTTAGATAGCATTATCAGAAGTTTCATTTAACCAAAAAACAAGGTAAGTTCTTATTTAAGTATAAAACGCTTGTAATATAGGTACGATTAATTTAGTAAATGACAAAACATGTGGTACAGTGTGTGATTTTTCAAAGGTAGTCTAAACATACCGTGAGAAGTGTACAAAATAAAAATACTTTTACATCCAAGGAATTAAGTCCATGGCATTGTTAAAAATTACTTGAGGCGAAAGGCTACACACTGGGCAGAGGAAAGACAATAGGCGGCNATTAAGTCCATGGCATTGTTAAAAATTACTTGAGGCGAAAGGCTACACACTGGGCAGAGGAAAGACAATAGGCGGCAATTGCAAAAGTGCCCAGTTTACCGAGCACCATTCATAAATCAGTTCCCGTGTGCAATGCTATGTTTCTGGGCACTACTGCACTATAATCGCTCTATAATGTGAAACTTGCTGATTGTGAAGAATGGTTGCCACAAACGAGTAACGCAAGTATCTAGAAACGTAGCCGCTGCTTTTGCTTACATGTGTTTTGTTGTACGACATTTTGTATGTACCAAACTGTTGATATACGTGAAGTAAATATGGTCTTTGATCGTCGGAACACACTGATCCGGAAGTTGGAACCTCCACAAAGGCTCGTATTTTTCTTGATGTAGTACAGATTCACACAGAAATATATGGATGGACATAGAGGCTTTTATTAAAAGCTACAGCGCGAATAATTCGTGTTCGTGTATTTCTTTGTCTTTTATAACCCCAAACGCTCATGACATTTTATTTGCCAGTACACAGGATAACGTTTTGTAATCGTTAATTTTTCGCTTTAAATACTATTTTCGTTGATTTATTTGATTGCCCCACCAACTAACCGTAAGTTTTATTTTAGAAAAAAAAAAATCTTTTTGCTTTGAATATATACTTAGAGAATGAATATAATAATAAAATAGGTGTATGTTAAACTGGTTTTATTATTTGATTCTAAATTATATTATTTTTATTAATGCCTTTTTATAAGGTTCTGTAATTACTATTAAAAGCTCATGAGTTTCATATACGAATTAATCCACAAAGTAAAAATTGAAATAAACTCAGAGTTAGGTTGTTCTTTTTAAAATAATTAACACATAAAATAGTAATTCATTTTTGTTTGGCGAAAACAGATTTCAGAATTATGATCTCATATTCGACACTAAATTATCAGTAGATAATCAAAACCCAGTTTATAATGTTTTTTTTAAATTCCTGAAAAAAAAAACATGCAGTAACAGATTTTAATTTTATTTGGATCACTTGAATCAGTGGTTCTCAGACTGGTCCGCGGACCAATGGTTGTCCGTGGGTAGGTCCTATGTGGCTCACGAATATTTATAAATGTGTAGACAAGTATTTGAATTTATTTGAGATGCCAAGTTATAAATCTTGACAATACAGTTGATTCTGATCATTGTATTGTTGAGTTCCTTACAAAATTTTTTTGCGTTTTAAAATATAATAAAACAGCACATTTATTTAAATTTATTCAAAACAAATCTCTACAATGGCGTAAACCTCAAGCTCTTATATAATGTATATTAATGATTCATTCTTACATTTTCGTACCTAAATGGAAAAGGTTCCATGTTGCGTGGTCTAAGTTGACAGTCTACACCTAGTGGTTCCTGGTGAAGCAAAGTTTGAGTAGAGTGGAGAGATTTGGGCGACTCTTAATATCTAGGTCTTGAGAGCCGACGAGGACGAAGTGAGATATGAATGCAAGAGTGGGTGAAACGGTAGATCTCCGAGAAAACCCGCCGACCAGAAGAATCGTCCAGCACGATTCCCACATGCGAAAATTCGGGGGCGATCTCGCCTGGAATCGAGCCCGGTTTACCTTGGTGGGAGGTGAGTGGTCTAGCCACTACGCCACCGCTGTCCTTCTAGATGAAATAGGTATCTTGACAAAATAAACGTCACTCAGTGATTGATTGTACACGTTGAACATCAGGGATGACTCACTTTATGAGGACTGAGTTGGTTCTAAGTGGTTTAGAGCCCACTATAATAACAGGAGTCTACATAGTCTCTAGAGTTTCCTTGCACAACCGTCAAATGTCAAGTCCAGAGCTTGGGAAGTTAATCGCGCGCGCGTGTGTACACACACATTAAAATAAATAAATAAATATATATATATATATATATAAAGGAACTAATATTGTAACGAAAAATATTGTTCCAGTTCGTACAAAAAATTAGTGAAATTCCGGAATTCGTTCATCCCGTAAAAAACAAGCACGTTCCGCATTCTCTCCAAGAAAAAAGGAACGAAATGAAACGAACGTCGTTCTTTCGTAGCTCTGGTAAAGCCACACCTTCAAACTAATTATCGATGAATGCAGCCAGGCTCGTGGTGTCGTTCACGATTGGATGAGGTCGAAATTAGCATAGTCGGCGATCCCTCATTCGTTTTTCGACTCGTCCACTGATTGATCGGTAGTTAGAACGTTGCCAGACGCATTCATGCACACACACTAACACGAGACACTGGTGGGACGCCCATGTTCGGCGCTGGATAAGAACCTGGACTGAAGAAACTCCGGTAGTGATTGGTTCAAGCCTGCTCTGTGCAGTCTGGAGCATGGACACTTCTGCGTGCATAAAAAAAGTAACACGTCTTCGGTTATGACGAGGGCTGTAGCTGGCTGCATTTGCTAAATGGCAAGATTTCTGAAGAGCTCCAAAGATATATTAGCTGTTAACGTGATTATTTAGTCNCTGGCTGCATTTGCTAAATGGCAAGATTTCTGAAGAGCTCCAAAGATATATTAGCTGTTAACGTGATTATTTAGTCGTAGGAGCGTGAGAACCTAAAGTGTTGCATCCTTCTCCCACAAGTTTCAGTCTGCATACATACTTAACACTTCAGTGTTAGTGGGAAGAAATACGCACACCTTCAAAAGTCTCCAAACATTAACAGAATTTCCGGGTNCATACTTAACACTTCAGTGTTAGTGGGAAGAAATACGCACACCTTCAAAAGTCTCCAAACATTAACAGAATTTCCGGGTGTAAAACTAACTCCTGTTTATACAAAATAATCACATTTAGCAGTACCGGGTTTAGGAGTGACATCACAACATAAAACGTTTTTGTTACTCGATTAAAACCATACTCCGGTGCAGACATTTTTATTATAGACGCGTTGCTTCTAATTGATTTGTACCTAAGAATATTTTGTCAAAACTTGTGTAATTATGAATTATTCNTATTATAGACGCGTTGCTTCTAATTGATTTGTACCTAAGAATATTTTGTCAAAACTTGTGTAATTATGAATTATTCTTCCATTATTTCTTTATTAAAATTCCGACTTCATCAGAGCACTTCTATTAATACACAGAATGGGACGGATTTGACCGACAAACTTCGTGAGATGATTCCTTATGCAAAATCAAATGGGAAAGATACAGGACACTTTATATCTAAACTGGATAACAAGGGAGATATAAGCTTTGCAAATTGAGATTTAAAAATGTTTTTTGCAACATATCGTAAACGAAGNAAAAGAGGGTGGCTACCCACGTTATTTTCATTACGTTCGGAGATATTGACGAGAGTCTGCTCTTAGGTTGAAGATTCCGATATCACAAAATAATGTTCGGATAATTGCAGTTTAATATTACTTCGTTTCCGATATTTTTCAAAAATACAGTTTAAAATCTCAATTTTTGAGAGCTCATATATCCCTTAATATTAAATTTAGGTAGAAAGTGTCTTGTATATTTTCTATTTGATTTTGCATAGGGAATCACCTTATGAAGTTCGTCGGTTGAATTCCGCCCCATTCTGGATACGCCACAGTTAAACAAATAACGACTTTGCTGTTCTTCTGAGCCTTGTAAATTTTTCTTAGTTTCCGTAATTATTGCCATGTAAACACAAATTTTGTTAATTCATCTTATTGTTCTTATTCTTTACGGACAAGGTGCTTAATGTCACACATTCCAGGCCTTAGAATATTTGAAATTTGGGAACTTTAAACTTTTCTTTGCATTGGTTGTATCCATTATCAGTCCGGTTTCTATCTTGAGCACAGTGAGCATTTTGAATGCCCTTTGATTACGCTTCCAACGTCACGCAAGATAAGAAAAACGGCAGAGTGACCACCTCAATGCGTTCATTTACGACTGATTTTGTATCACTCCAAAAAGCAAGGCTGCCTCTTCATTTGTCTTGACCGTACCGAAGTTCTCCGTCAAGAATGCCACACTGGCAATTCGCCCATGCAAGAATTATCAGTCCAACCTGTTGCAGAAGATTTTTACATAAAGGAGGTACTCATTTAGGTAAATCTCCTTATTATCCTGGCTTTCCAGCATTGGACCCAGGTTGACGGTATATCATACATGTATGTCTTTATTGTAATATTTCTGCTAATAAACCAACATACGACTTAAATACTATATTAAGTAAGTACCCATTTGTTTTCTCTAACTGCATATATAATTGTAAGAAATATCTGCAATATGGCGAGTCCAGCTGTTTCTGTCGCCTGTCGTTCCGAATCCACAAAGATGGACATATCTGCACTTCAAAAGTCACGTGGTAGAGTATTTTAGACAACACCTGTATCGAGATAGCAGTTTATTTCTTCGCTTAGTCTAGGCTTATGTCAGAATTTAAAATGATCGCTTCCAGTGTGGCACCTGCACATGTAAAAATTCTTTCTTTTTATTTTAAACTTGATAAAATTTAATGAATGCAATGTAAAGTAACATACTGCGACTTATCCGTGAAGGAAGAGTTATTTATAGTATCACCATCGATTCAAAATANAACTGGATAACAAGGGAGATATAAGCTTTGCAAATTGAGATTTAAAAATGTTTTTTGCAACATATCGTAAACGAAGTGAAATTAAACTACAATTCTCCGAACATCGTTTTATCTTATCGGGATCTTCAACTTTAAAGCAAACCCTCATTAAAATCGTCCACTCTTATTGAAAATAACAGGATTCGCCACCCTCTTTTTGCAGGCAAATTTTTACTGATAGAATTATGAACTTTTGATGCTGGTTTATTAAGCAGTATTTCCTATGTTAATGAACAAAAGTGGTCCTCTTTTTTTCAACTGCCCAGGATCCATAGTTTTCGTGTAAAACTAACAAAAATCTTCGGCTGCAGCGATACAGTGGTTAGCAATACTAGCTACATGCGTGCATGGTACATAGACTAAATATGAGGTAGACCGCTTATTCGTTTTCTGTGCATGTACCCAACATTGACCTACCCCAATCATCCACAACTGTCAAAGTAACATGGCTAACAGTAATGAAAGTGTTTGTTTATATCTTAATTTTTAAATGACAAGTGCTATTATGTGAATAAAATACTTTTACGAATCTGAACTTAATCAAACTGCATTACAAATTGGTCAGAGGGAATATAAGTACATCTCAAAAAATTTGTTTACAAATCAGTTTTCTAACCTAAAATCCAAACCATGCCGTTTTCGCTAGATGTGATGGCAGAAAAACAGTTCAATGTTGGGACACTGAGATTGGTTGTGCGCAGCCAGCGAGATCGGTCTACCTCATCTTTAGTCTACGGTATGGCATGCCGCTGTGTCCACTGCAAAGGCGACAGTGGAGGACATTTTNTGTGTCCACTGCAAAGGCGACAGTGGAGGACATTTTTAATGCTTACCGTAAACAACATATGCCATACATTAATAAGTTAACAGTACTGAAGCTACCTGCTTGTTTCTGGCGGCAGTCAGTATGTGATTTCCAGCAGGATGTGTTGGTTTTGCATACGCGGCTGGAACTGTCACTTTACCGTCGAAAGTTTCGTATGCGCTTTACACGAAAACGTTGGATCCTGGGCAGTTGCCACAAGAGGACCATTTCGTTAATTAGGTCACACTGCTTAATACAAACGTTCATAATTCTTAACGGTAAAAAATTTGCGTGCAAAAAGAGGGTGGCTACCCACGTTATTTTCATTACGTTCGGAGATATTGACGAGAGTCTGCTCTTAGGTTGAAGATCCCGATATCACAAAATAATGTTAGGATGACTGTAGTTTAATATTACTTCGTTTCCGATATTTTTCAAAAATACAGTTTAAAATCTCAATTTTTGAGAATTCATATCTTCCTTAATATTAAATTTAGGTAGAAAGTGTCTTGTATATTTTATATTTGATTTTGCATAGGGAATAACCTTACGAAGTTCGTCAGTTGAACTCCGCCCCATTTTGGATACGCCACAGTTAAACTAATAATGACTTTGCTGTTCTTCTGAGTCATGTAAAATGTTCTTAGTTTCAGTAATTATTGCCATGTAAACACAAATTTTGTTAATTTAACTTATTGTTCTTATTCTTTACGGACAAGGTACTTAATGTCACAACTTCCAGGCCTCAGAATATTTGAAATTTAGGAACTTCAAACTTTTCTTTGCATTGGTTGCATCCATTATCAGTCCGCTTTCTATCTTGAGCACAGTGAGCATTTTGAATGCCCCTTGATTACGCTTCCAACGTCACACAAGGTAAGAAAAACGGCATTGTGACCACCTCCTTGCGTTCATTTACGACTGATTTTGTATCACTCCAAAAAGCAAGGCTGCATCTTCATTTTTCTTGACCGTACCGAAGTTCTCCGTCAAGAATGCCACACTGGCAAATCGCCCATGCAAGAATTATCAGTCCGGCCTGTTGCAGCAGATTTTTACATAAAGGAGGTACGTACTCCTTTAGGTAAATCTCCTTATTATCCTGGCTTTCCAGCATTGGACCCAGGTTGACGGTATATCATACATGTATGTCATTATTGTAATATTTCTGCTAATAAACCAACATACGACGTAAATATTATATTAAGTAAGTACCCATTTGTTTTCTCTAACTGCATGTATAATTGCAAGAAATATCTGCAATACTTGGCGAGACCAGCTGTTTCTGTCGCCTGTCGTTCCGAATCCACAAAGATGGACATATCTGCACTTCAAAAGTCACGTGGTAGAGTATTTTAGACAATACCTGTATCGAGATGGCAGTTTATTTCTTCGCTTAGTCTAGGCTTATGTCACAATTTAAAATGCTCGCTTCCAGTGTGGCATCTGTACCTGTAAAAATTCTTCCATTTCGTTTTAAACTTGATAAAATTTAATGGATGCAATGTAAAGTAACATACTGCGACTTATCCGTGAAGGAAGAGTTATTTATAGTATCACCATCGATTCAAAATAGATGAAGACGCGAGAGAGTAATGTGATTAAAATTGAAAAAATTAAATTTCTTGGATGTATTTCTTAACCACAAGAACTTACTTGTACTATAATTGCCAACTTTACAGTGACAATTTCGAATTTAAACATTTGTTAAGCTTAAAAATAGGGAGTTTAGGAACCGGCTGTTGCAGAAGTCACACTGAAGCAACTACTAGAGCATCACACAGACGTTCTTAGAAATGTTTAATTTTGTCTTATAAAGTGTTTCTGTCTTAAGTTTAAGTATCGATTGAGAGAGCCGAAATAAAATATGTCTAATTATAACATGATATAAATAACTTAACGTAGTTACTAAGAAGCCACTATCATTAACTGCTATAATACTGCTGGTTAGTTACCCAAATTTGCTTAATTAACATCCCTAAGCATGTATTACAGTTAAAGCTGCTTAAGTAGTTGTACTCACAGATATTGTTGGCAAAACTATTTTCCTTTTTAATTTTGTGAAGCATATTTAGATTTCGATCCACATTTTTCCTGCTTTTAGAACACAATATTTACAACTTTTCCACATACATAAGCACAGCACGAATCTTGTGAAGAATCCCTGAGTGAAACTATACACATACGCAAATTATGTGTGATATCGTGCAGTACCTAGCACTAAATTATGTGTTGCTGCTCTGTTTTATTCCGTATACATTACTAATTGAAAAATTATCTCACAGGATGGCTACAGCCCACGACCAGTAATTGTCTTCTTGTCTTATTTTGTATTCTGAAAACCGTTTTGGTTTTATTATTGCTGGATATTAGCTGCAGGTAACTTTTCTGATATCATTTGCATTGTGGTGTTACGTGTTTCACTTGGTGGTTAATAATATTTTTATTTTAAATATTTTTTAAAAAGAAAAACAGATTCTCTAGGCGTAAGTTTTACGAAATTACTGATATAGAGTGAAATGATCTCATAAACGTTGAGTGCATCTCACATCCAAACGAAAGAGTTATCGCACCTATGTTCAAGAGGTAGGTTTCCTGTTTTGAGGTATAAGACTATCTGAATTTCTCGCAAATTATATCTGTAACAATGTAACATTATTACATGCAATGTAAGCCAGTGGAATAAATTACAAATAACACTTTGTACTCTTCTATTTTCCTTTAAGTAAACTGCGCAACAAAACCCTAAACATTGCTATTTTAATTATTTTCACAATTTTTTATTTTGAAATATATGTAAAAGGACAAAATTAAAAAAAAAAGTAACGGTAGATTTTATCCTTTCCCTTGTGGAAACTGCGCAGGAAAACCCTAAAAATGCTATTTGAATTATTTTCAACACTTTTTTCTCTTTCAGTATAATTGAAAGGATAAAATAAAAAAGTAGTTATATATACATATATATGCATATATACAGGATATTCCAGAACGCGCGCATAATAACCACACCAAGTGAATCCCGAGCGAAATTAGAGACGAAAATGTTAGTGGCAATATGTCGTACGACGATATTTTTCGTGCACAATGTGGCAACACAACATGGAGTTAGTCCCCTCTTGCGCCCATTTATATCGTACTACCAATGGTTTGGCCATCATATATGGGCGCGGGTGTGTTACGTTACTGGGATGCATGTGTGATTGAGGTACGGTTCTTCCTCTTATTATTATTATTATTATGTTCGGTGCTAATATATGTAATACGTGAATGTTTATTTCATATATGCACATTAAATGTGGGAATATGTGTTTTAGTTGATACTAATGGGCACACGGCCACATTTGTAAAGGGAACGTGACAAGTGTACATTACGGAACCAATCTGTCAAACGATAACTGTTTTAGCTGACCTTACCAGTAAACCTACTGCTGTCTTCCTACCTCGACAAGTGTACCACGCTTCCGATGCGATGTTTCCAGACACTCAAATTCAACTGCCGATTAGGACGCAACGCAACACTTGGCACGACATTAACCGTGATATGATAAATGGGCCTCGAATACTTGTTGATTTCACGTCCTGAAACTACACGTTGCTTAAATGTTCGGACTGACCGGGATTTGAACCCGCGCCCATGATGGCAGGAAGGTCAGTGGAGCGCAAGAGGGGACTAACTCCGTGCTATGTTGCCACATTGTGCACGACAAATGTCATCGTACGACATTTTGCCACTAACATTTTCGTCTCCAATTTCGCTCAGGATTCTTATGCGGTTCTTATGCGGTATTATGTGGTTCTTATGCACACGTTATGGGACAACCTGTGTGTGTGTATACACACACACCTTTCCTGGCAAAACGTCTTATCCCCAAAACATTTACTTTCTGAGATGCGCATATCCGCGCAAACAATAATTTTTCAGACTATATATTTTTTTACTAGCGAGTCCCCTTAATTTGTACCGCGTGAGCTATACCTGCGACTGGGCTGAGATACCACCAAACGTACAGCAACTCGCAATGTTTCAGGGTTCTGGTTCAGCCCCGAGTGCCAGTTCGTGCGTGACAGCATCGCCTTGTCGCAGACACACGTGACCGGCTGGGTGCACGTGCAACTCTACAAGGGCTCAGGTGAGCGGTTGCTGCGGCGCGACACAAGCCCAGCATAATCATAGTAATGATTAGCCTATAGTATAGCACTTTGGAAATAAACCATCGAAAGAAAAATCACTGCCCTTAAATGCATTTATATGCTGCCGTGCACTGGTTAAGCTGGCAGTGAGTTAAATAAAATAGTTCTAAGCTTTGAAGATGTATTACGAGCATAATGTATAGGTTTATCACATATAAAGTTTTTGTTTTTTTCTGCTTTATACACATTAGATTAGGAATTGGCACATTAGTAACACATTTGACTTCTTAAGGGTCCCGCCTGCCTGCTTCGTTTTTCTCCAACAGCGCCATCGCCGCTACGCACAGGTCTCTGAACTGGCGTGCAGTGTTCTCGTAGGGCTGCGAGTACCTATGAAACTTTCAGCGGTGACCCTATCATTTTATAGATGAAAAGCCTATATAAATGTTCAGCACCAGGCTCCTATCGTGTCCGGCTAGTATGTTTTAAAATACGGTAGTCTTAGAAAGCCGTTTTTATC
Source organism: Clitarchus hookeri (assembly GCA_002778355.1). Taxonomy (NCBI): domain Eukaryota; kingdom Metazoa; phylum Arthropoda; class Insecta; order Phasmatodea; family Phasmatidae; genus Clitarchus; species Clitarchus hookeri. The sequence continues at coordinate 759,548 of NQII01000424.1, forward strand.
TATATCCGATGGTTCCAAAATAATATTACAGTAAGCGTGGTAACTTTGAAGTACCATTCCGTCCTTGTATGGGGTATGATGATTTTTCGTTGGTAAACATACTGGGGGCTGGTTTAATAGTTTCGTCAAACAATCAGGATTTCAAACACTCTGCAACGCAGTCCAAGCGCCAGGCAGGCGGGACCCTTAGCAGCTTCACGTTTTCACTTGTCTGACACATGAATAAAGCCATTATATCCACGGTAATGGCGGGATGATACAAACTGCGGAGGAACATTTCTGCACTGACTAATCAGTATACAATACATTAATCTATCTATATGTGTGGAGCAAGGAAATGTTGTATAATGTAAAGTACTAGCGCTTCAAGGGTTAAACGTCGCATGGTTATTACACTTAAAGAAATTACGTGAGTTTAAGACTCAGCATATACTCGGATGACTAAATCCTTTATGACCGCATTTAGTCTGAGATCTTTGAAACCTTGTCATCGTTATGCGACCCACGCCGGAACATTTCAGATGCTTTGTCAGCACTGCCAGGCATCGACAGTTAGACAATGTCACGATCAAAAGCTTTAAAAGTGGGATATTGATAACCTAGTTTACGCCACTAATAATCGTATTGGGCATTATACGTCTGGTGAATGGGGAAGGTTCTATAACTACTGGGTGTTGTGATTTACTGTTCATACAGTATGAAGCAAAACTTATTTTTTGGAGTGTATTTATTTAGTAATCTCTGCTTTCTCTCCGTGTGCGGGTTGTCATTCCCAATAACTTTTGTATTTCGTATTATGCAAATACCTCGACGTTCAACAAACTCCGCTTTTACGTTAAGGCTAGAAGGAAAATCACATATTATATATTTTATAACAGAGACAATGACATTTTAAAATTTGTAGCGTCAGTGAAACCAGAGTATCAGTTAATATGGAAATTTTTTTTACGTGCATATCATATGTTATATCAATACAGCTGCAATACACATTCTTTAGGAGTAAAAAGTAATTATTTTTGTGTGAGAGTAGCGGTGGGAGGGGAGGCAGCAAGGAAGCAGAAACATGACTTCGATTAATTCGTCTACAGACTTTTGCTTGTCTTCATCATAAATGTCCAATAACATTTCACATAATAATAATGTTCTCTTTGGCAAGTTTGGCATCCTTGTACTTCTGGAACAAAACTGTTATTTAGCCACTACAAAATCAACGTCTTGAGTAATCCACCTTTTGATATCGTTTTTATACAATTAACAAAAATGAAAAATTTTTAAATTCCCTGGATGTTTAGTTTTTCCTACAAGTAACTGGAGATTACGTTTGCATGTGGTGTTGTGGAGACGTTTGGCAGCTCTTAACATGGAAGTCTTGAGATTTGATGAGGGTAAAGTGAGGTGAACAAGGAGTAGCACCGGAATTCAAGGGCAGGGGAAACGGGAGATCCCCGAGAATACCCGCCGACAAGCGGAATCGTCCGGCACGATTCCCACATGCGAAAATCCGGTTACGAACCCGCAAGGGAATGAAACCCGGTTCACCGTGGTGGGAGACGTGTAATCTGACCACTACACCACCGCGGCCGTGCCTGTTGTTTTGACGCAAGTCATGAAACTTATAAGATCATTTGAAATTTTTTCCCCTGGCGTATACTTTCTTCAGTGCGACGAATCAAAGTCTTAATGTGCTGCAATCTCCAAAATAAGTCAGTTTCTTCGGTGCTGCATATTTGATGCAGTAAGAACCCCAGCTCCCGAACTTTCTAAATATATTCTCTTCAAAATATACATCTTCCGAAACATTAAAATATAATATTTCTCCACTTAAAGTAAAAAATCGTATTATGAATCTCTTTTTGAATTTGTAAAGCCACCCGTCGCTAGTCATAGAGATATCGTTTCTATGAATTTCCTGGGTTAAAAATATTGCTTTTCATGGAAAATGTCCTGAAATATTGGCGTGTGTACAGTATGTCCCACACGCTCTTGAAAGTATAATGTAAAAAAAAAAATGTTCTCCACTTCTGGAAATTTGCATGATCCTTTTTCGAACAAGATTATGCAGTGTTAACAATTTTCATAATTTTCTTTGTTTTTGAAAGTGTTATAGATTGTGGCTCTTCCAACTCCTCGAATAGTGTCTGACTGGCGCAGTTTTTCACCATGTTTAACATCTTTTTATCACACAGTGCTAATATTGCGATCTATTTGATCACCGATTACCATTATGGTCTTGAGCACCGGTGAGGGTGAGATGAGATGAGTATATAGCAGCGGNGATCTATTTGATCACCGATTACCATTATGGTCTTGAGCACCGGTGAGGGTGAGATGAGATGAGTATATAGCAGCGGCGTGATTCAATGGTGAGGATATGGGAGTGCCCCGCGAAAACCTACCGGCCAACAGCAACATCCGCCACATTTTCCACATGCGAATATCCGAGGGATCCTCCGGGAATAAAACCTGATCCCCTTGATGGAAGCGTGTGGTCGTTAGATTACTCGCTTCCATCAAGGGGATCAGGTTTTATTCCCGGAGGATCCCTCGGATATTCGCATGTGGAAAATGTGGCGGATGTTGCTGTTGGCCGGTAGGTTTTCGCGGGGCACTCCCATATCCTCACCATTGAATCACGCCGCTGCTATATACTCATCTCATCTCACCCTCACCGGTGCTCAAGACCATAATGGTAATCGGTGATCAAATAGATCTTAACTCTCAATGCCAATATGTTATGTTTACATTTATCCGTGGTATCGTTTCGGTTAGGCAAACGTTTTCCCGACATTACCTTCAAATCAAATTAGAAAAATTAAACCTTAATATATATATATATATATCGGGGCTTGGCTGTATCGGAAGCACGCCGTGTGTTTTGCGTGAATATGCCTGGTTAGTGGGCTATATTTTCTTTGGAATGTTGGGATGAAATGGAAGTAACGAAATTAATACTTGATTGTGATGACTTAAATCAACAAATATATATGCAATCATTCGTTTTGCACCAAAATCAGTGCGCTAGCACATCGGAGTAGCGAGATATATTGTCCGGAAATTTTCGCTCATGCCCAAAATGGCCGCCAGTTGCTATGAGCCCCCACCCCAGCCTCGCGCACGCACGGCGCCAAATCAAGGTCATGCACGCCTCGTAGTTGTATACCGTATCGAATGAGGTCACATTTATTTCAATTGTATTATTAGTCACGATTTTATAAATGCATGGGCAGTTGAATTGGAGATACCTGCCTAGTAGCGTTTAGCACCTCCCCTCGCCCTGACGACGGTGGTGATGCGGTGTGGCATGGTCTTCATAAGTCCCAGGAAGCGGTTGGCAGCCATACTTATCCATGACCGCTGCACAGCCTCCCACAATGCACGAAGATCGGTCGGAGCATGATCCACGGCGCGCACATCACAGCATTCCAGATGTGTTCAGTAGGATTGAGCTTGGGTGACCTCGGGAGCCAGACAAGCAACCTCAAGTCCATGGAGTGTTCATCCAACCACTCGGTCACAATGCGCGAGCGGCGGGCCAGTGCTTTGTCTTGGTGTAGGTACAGGTTTCCTTCAGGGTGCTGTAGGCGCAGAAATAAGCGCACATGATCTGCCAGAAAGTCCTTGTATCGTTCGCCGGTGAGGGGCGATGGCATGTGTACCAGGGGACCCATTTAATCCCAAATGAATAGTCTCCGTACGAGGATACCACCACCACTGGCTTGAACTTTGCCCTGCTGACACGAGGAATTCACAGCTTCATATGCCTTCCGATGTACTCGTACCCTACCATCGGCATTTAGCTACCAACGTGTACCTCGACTAATTCGTCAAGACATTCTTTTTCCATGCGTCGAGGGTCCAATGGCGACGTTCCCGCGTCCACGATAATCGTTGTGTCTTGTGACGTGCGGTGAGTAGATGCACCCTAGTCAGATGATGGCTTCTGTACCTCAAAGCAGTAATGTAGTTCTCGATGGTATGGCTGCTCACAGATAGTTGTGGTTCAGCGTTGAACTGGCGAGTGATCTGCTCACTATGGTTTGTCTATCCTCTGTTACCAATAGATCTAGCTGATGGCGACCCTTGTCATCGATAAGTTGTACTCCACGGCAGTTGCCCCTGGCACCGGTGGTTTTACCCGACTCCATGAACTCATGGGACATTTACCCTTGATACGATGGCCCCTGGTAATACCAGTGCCTACACGACTTCGTAGATGGAGTGCCATACGTCTGGTCCCAACGATCTGACAACGATCAAATGCGCCGAGATTTTTTTATTCCACATTCTGTGCTAGACTGCTATTCAGATGGTCACAGAAGGTATGACGCCATCCCAGTCATGCGTGGCTAGGCATTGTTCCATTCGAAGGGGCGACAACGGCACCATTTTGCCAACACAGCATGCGTCTCTAAGGATCATCCTGTTAACCCTACGTCGCCGTTTACAGCGTGGTACCCCGCGTGTCGGTATGATTTTAAAGACGTATTTACGTTAAAATACAAAAAAAATTGATAACTTCATAAATTGATTAGGTAGCTAACGACAACTTGTCCGGATCGTTGGTGTAAGATGAACGGAATATCTGCTTATTGAATATCTGGGCGTTGTTTGTTTACATCATGTGATTTCCCTAGAACTGAGTACGCGGAAGCGTGTCTTTTGTCCCGCTTGTCTTTTGTGTTTAGGGATTCAGGAAAGCACTGGATTACTGGACGTGCCGGCCGGGCGTACCACCGGATTATAGATAACTGCATTGTGCTGTCGAACACAGAGATGAGGTTTTAAAAACCCCATAATGATGTTTACAAAAAACAGTTGAACGGAAATTATCGCTGTCAAAGTATAACTGTATTATTAAAAATAACTTATGCCGTGAATGGAATAAATTTTAAATTTATAGGCAGTAACATTTTTTTTCCGGACAGTAAAATTATTATATGCTTTTGTAACCTTTATGTTAATGGGTCGGCAAACCAATTTACATTGCACTTAAACAATGCTCGCATGATTTATGTTAACGTTTTCATTAAATCCATTGAATATATTTCAATGTGGTGGTAAAGTGTATCGTGAATTATGTTATCTGAAATAAAGAATATNTCATTAAATCCATTGAATATATTTCAATGTGGTGGTAAAGTGTATCGTGAATTATGTTATCTGAAATAAAGAATATGTAATTTTAATGGACATACAAACTTGTAAAACTTAACTGCACTGAATTTAATTCACGCCTCAACGAAAAATTCGCCTGTTTGCAATAACATATCACAATACATTAAACAGCACTACTATAATATAAACGAATATGTAGCACTTTTAATTCATCTCGTTCGGAAGTATTCACCAATTATTTGTAATTTTTTACCTAAAACAGAGAAGTGAATTTTAGGATTAAACAGAACGTTCCGAATATGTCCAGCAAGTTTCTAAATATTTGTTTTCCAAAAGATAGAACATATTTGATTAAATTGCGGGTTTGGTATAAATACTTCCTTTGCTGGGTAACTAATCAAGTTAATAATGTTCGGCTGGGTTTATGCACTGCGTTTTGGTGCGTACGTCTCGGAAAACGTACGTTCCTAAGTACATTGGTTCAAATGAACCATTTTATGCACTGACGTATGTTCGATTCGAACGTACTTCCGCTAAATCCATCCGTTAAGTATTTAAAACGGACGTCCCCAAATAATCGTGCGTTCTGTCTAAATCTATTGAGTTAAGTTAGACCGTTTATGCGAACGCACGTTTTCGATCCGTCACGAGACGTACGTCTTTTGGAAGGTCCTTCTTGGGAATGAGGGGTGGTTGGTACCATTGTTTACCCTTCTCGCCAGCCCCCACGCCGACATGGTCGCGGTCCACTCCACTGGTAGCGTATCTTCACACTGTGTTGTCGCTGTTGTGCTTTCCGGTGATGTATTATAGCGGACAAACAGTGCAAGTGCTGCGATAGATGAAGTTTCTGTGGACGTTGAACTGTTAATCGATTACGTTAAAAATCGCAATGTTGTGGAATTCAAGTGACGAAGAATACAATAATAGAAACAATAAAAAAAGAACAATGGACAGCATTATGCAGGATATTCCATGCTGATTTTTTACGAGAAGTCGGATGTTGTAAAAATCAAAATCAGTAAGTAGAACTAGTGGTAGTAAAAAGTACTTTTGTATGCATTATAACCAACTATTAACACAGTAACTTTTCTGGTATTAGCTGTGGTTGTTTTAGGATTTTCGGATTAATTGGAACCCTACAAGATGCATGGATAGTAACAGCAATACCTTACTAATATGTCTTGTACTTTACCCATTTCCATACTGCATGTTGCTGCTATGTTGTAAGTTCTAGTTTCAGGTTTTTTGGGCACAAGCAATGTAGGTTATCATGTAGTTTATTTTTTAAAACCACACCAATGGAACCCCAACAAATTGTAACCAACCAAAACCCTTTACCTGGAATTCTAGAACATAATCAGCGATAAATATTGTCGTTTTTGCCTTTATGTATATATATATATATATATATATATATATATGTTAAACGGTTATAAAACCGGACTACTTATGACACATGATANTTTATGTATATATATATATATATATATATATATATGTTAAACGGTTATAAAACCGGACTACTTATGACACATGATAATTCAGAAATGTTCTTATAAATTCGACATTAGTTATCGTAACGTCAAACGGAGGCCAGACCACCCTTTTAATGTTTAAGGAATTAAAATAAATACACATTAAATTGTACCAAATGTTTATTTACTTTGTAAAATGGAGAAGTAAAGCCCCACTGTTGGCGAAAAAGTATGTGAAGTAAACTAGTTGTCTATATGTATTTTCTCTGAGGAAAATATTTGTGGAAAATGGGAGGATATAATATAAATATGTATGGTTAACGAGATGGTTCGGCAGGGGTAAAATGGGCGCCAACCCTGTGTGCAAGACTGGACACAGAGTAACACTGTGAGATTAGTGGTTGCTGATATTAGTCTAGGCCAGGGAGTAGTAATCATATGAGAAGGAAAATAATACTGTTTCTTTAATTAAGCCGTGTCCAGTACTCATTATAATTCGTTGCTATTGCTATGGGAATCAATACTGGCAAACATAAAGTCCATGGGTTCCATACCTCCAATATTACTGCCATAGAACACATACTTAAAGATCAGCAAAACTAATTAATAATTATCTCACAACAAAAATTATAAATGGCCTTAAAATACAAATATAAATTGAAACTCAAATAATCTGACGTGACGATATCTCATTACATAATAATTACTTTACTCTCAGACATAATTAACATAAAATACATTCAGAATTTAAGCTACATACACATGTCTCACATGTGACAATTCATTAGCACAAACGAATTACTTAGTCATGTAACTCTCATACAATTAGTGATTATTGAAATGCTACAACTTTTACAACAGACGAGAAATGTTGACAATTTTGAGGTAAATGTTCTCTTAATCAAGGTTTATCTTCTATTAGATGCTCATAAAAGCAGTTTCCTTGAAACTGTTCAAATTAAGTTCATCTGCCATGGTACAGAGTCCATAGGACTTAAAAAGTAATCAGTGAAATTGTCTCTGTACATGTACGCTGCTGGTCTTCCTCTCACTACTGGTGAGATGATGTCGCTGTCGTACAGTCCTGTTATTTCAAGAGTGTCTTCAAATCTTACGCAATCCCTATCCCTCACAAATTTATGTAAGGCACAACATACTTTGACTATACTTGTGACCGCTTCTACATCACAAGACATCGCCTTGTGAAAAATGCGCTATTTGCTACTGAGTATACCGAAAGCACACTCAACGCACCTTCGATGGCGATAGTTGTAGACTCTTGAACGAACAGTAATGTTCTTACCACTGTAAGGGCGCATCATGTATGTTGTCAGCCCAAAGGCTTCGTCAGCAATGAATACATACGGTGATGAGGTTGTGTTAACACCGCTCCTCTATGGAGGCGATAAGTTCAAAGAACCTTCTTCCAATTTCTTCCCAAAGCTTGTATGGCCGAACACAGTTGGATTAAATTCTTTACCATATGCTCGAACGTGTACTTGCTGTCTGCTACTGCCATCACAACAATATAAAAGTGATTCTTATAATTGTAGAACATTTAACCAGTGTGTGGTGGATTAATAATTCTAACGTGCTTGCCGTCAATTGCACCTAGGCAATGAAGAAAATTACAATTTGTCATAAAGCCAGTCGCAATGTCTCTCCAAGTATTTACATCATCCAGTGGTACAAACACATCTTTGTGTAATGCTACCCGTATAGCAATGCACATTTATTTTACAATCATGCATGCTGTTGTTACACCAACCCGAAATGTATAGTGTGGGTCAGCGTATGTACATCCTGATGCCAACAATCTGAAACAAACATATTCATTGTACAACACTATCCTATACAAACAATAAAAACGTATTTCATAATAGAGATTTAAGTAAATAATTACATGCTTGGTGTTTTGTTTTAGGTAAATACCCGCAGCTCAAATGGAGAAGCATTAGGGACGCTTTCGTGAGCAATCACAGAGCCATACGGAAGAAGAAGTCTGGGGACGCAGTCAAAAATATATATATTAAAAAAAAAAAGAAAAAAAAAACGTGTATGCAAGACAGTTGGATTTTCTAACTACAATTCCAAACCACAACGAGACAGAAGATTCCTTGGCCAACAACTCGGCAGTGGAATCAAGTGCTTCTGATGGTGATCTTGAAGCTTCTCCAGATTTTCAACAGGATATGAATGTATTTAATGAACCATCTATTAGCACACTATTTAGAAGGAAAAAAAAAAAGAAATTGGAAGATAAGTTAGAAAATAATATTGATGTGATGTCAAAACAAACTCAAGAGACAGTTTTACAGCATAAAGATGATTATTTCAATTTATTCTTATCATTGATGCCAACTATGAAAAAATTGGGTGATGTTGATAAATTAAAATTTCGTGGTAACGTATTGCAACTGATGTTGAAATATACCACACAATCACAACCACAGTACGGAGTCCTGCCAGCACCCACCATCCAAACCAACACCGATCACATGAATTCCTGTAACTTCCATCCAACAATGCTTGGCCTTGGCCCTAAACAAATTTATCTGGATTTCCATCAAATTTACTCCCCAATGCAACGTTATGTGTCAAGTCTACACAACTTTATGAGATCAGAATATCAGCAACAACCGGCCCAAAGACGCATCCAGGCTACTGCCGGTAATCAACACGCATATCTACAACAATCACCCCAAACACACATCCAGACTATTGCCAGCAACAATCAACAAAAACTACACAAGACCCCGGAGCGCACTGAAACAGTTACTTCGTTCAATAATTCGTTTTCACTTGCTACTGACCAACGCAGCTATCTTGTTATCATCCCATTAACTGTTCCCATCACGCGAACTGTCAATGATTAACTGCCAATGAAATTGTGTTTTTACTATATCGCGTTGGATTTTAGATTTATGTGTGTATTGGTGGCCATTTGATGTGGTCCAATTTATTGAAGGTTACTTTTATTTTGTTCGTAAATGTGTGTGTTATTTTAATCTGTAGACCTACTATTTACCACTTTCCGTGTGACCATACACGTTTTGCAATTCTTTAAAGTGAAATGTGTGCCTTGTTGTTCCCCATAACATGTTGCTACAGCGTCAATGATTTAATTACAAATAATATGAACTAGCAGACCAAAGTTTTATTTTTATTTGTATTTTTTTGTCACTAGTGTAACGTTCTATGGTCAAAATTGAATTAAGATTATTGTTATTACTTTAAAGGATGAAGATTAATTTGTATCCATAGTACACCTTATGTTTAATGTAACAAACATAATATGCATGATAATAATGATATATTGCAATAGAATGATAAAAAATTTGTATCAGCATTAAAACTAATGACAATATGTAATATATATACTTGTTAATTCTTAAAACTTCTAAATACTATGCGACTTTATACCGTAGTATAGTTTTTCAATCAAAACGTTGTTTAGAATTTGACTACATTTTAAAATGTTTTTTTTTTTCATAATTGATATTATGTTTGGAAATGCTTTTTCTATGAATTAAATGAGGAAATGATTTGAAATGTGGAACAAGTCATTGCAAACAACAACATGTAAATTAGGCTAACAATGTTAGTAACACTACCAAGGGCCACTTTCTCGAAATTACAAGCGTAGAATTTACAATTCTTCCTAATTAGGAATAAATAAACACTGCTTGACCAACAATTTCAGTTAAACCAAAGCTATTTGACTAATAAATTATAGCTATAAGAATTTATAAGGTTTTATGAGTAAAATTACTATTATCGGAGTGTCATTGCTGGCATTTCCTCAGGGACAAAGGCCATTCCACGAATCAAGCTGGTATCCTTTTTCACAGAAGATCTAACCTTGCTCGAGAGCTCATCAAATGACGCCTGAGACTTACGAAAGTAATAAAAAAACTTTTCACTGTCTTCTTTAAGTTCATGAAATAAAGTGTAAAATACTCATCTTTCTAGCCTCACACTGTTAATGGGGTGAACTGACCACCGCCTTCTTCTACGTTGTTTTTTAAACAACACGTAAACAACAGGTTATATGATCTATCTCTATTCAACAACAATTGTAAACTAATCGATTTCCACCCCACCTGCTACCGACGTACGTTTAAAAACGCATGAAAAAATTTACCAATATGTCATACTAGCGAACCGGCCCGGCTTCTCCCGGGTGCAATTGAGTTTTACAGTGATACACTAATAAATAAATTGGGAAAAGACAATTCATCTATGCGAAAACAGAATTATGAAATTATACAATGTTGGCCTAGGTTTTTAACTGATTACCGCAACCCAAAAGGAAGGAAATATATTTTACCCAATAGCCAAGAAATAGGGTATTGTTTTTGGAGTGTATCTGTGCAACTATCGCGTAGTTACCACATTTCCGCTTTCCAGCGTCGATGTATGGAAATCAAAACGTGAGTTTCATCAAGTTGTAGCTTTAGATATAAGTGTACGTAGGTACTACTTTTTGCGCTTGGCTGAAGGATCTTAATTGATCACTAAAGTTAAGTAACGTTCCCAGTGGCACACATTTGGATGGGTGACCGTTTAGTGGCATAGCATCTGAGCGCTTCCGGGCTTCGGAGGGCACGTTAAATATTCATTACCGGTTGTTATCGATTGATAGCAGTCGTTAAGCCATTGCAGAGGTCCTTGAGCGGCCTGATAAACTCTGACACCAGAAGAAAAAAATATTTCGGTCACGTTCTCAGTCGTTGCAGAATTATGTTTTGTTGTTATTCCACAGGAATCATAACATTTTCCGGGATAAAAGTATCCTATGTCCTATTCCAGGACCTACAGTACCTACATACCAAATTTCATCAAAATCCGTTCAGCCATTATAGAGCTGAGTGGTAACAAACATGCACACAGACTTTCGCATTTATAATATTAGTAGGACGTACGTTCAGAAAGACGTCCGTTTGCAAACGCATTGACAACGGATGACAAAAGCATCAAAACAAAAACGTACGTTTTGAGACGTACGCACCAAAACGCAGTGCACAAACCCCATATCACGGAGCCAGCAGCGGTTCTGAAATGTGAAATTCAGTTACAAGCTTTATTAATTCTCAAAAATGGTTAATGTGAAAGCAATATCAATACTTATCAAAACTGGGAAATCTTTTTAATATGACGGTTGGGCTGGGGTAGAGGTGAACTAGCAAATAGGGAAAAAACGGGAACTCATTGTGGGAATTAATTTCGGCATTTTCATAGTACCATGGTTTAACAACGTGTATGTTTTGTTTGCTGCATGGTGTAATGAAATTCATTACTGAATAATTTTTTTTTCAATTAAGGAAATAATTAATGTCTAGATACAAAATAACTTATTTTATCTAGGTAACTGGGACCGAACGTATGCGGATAATACGGAGATTAAGAGAATAGTGAACACAGCCCTGGCAGTTAGATTACGTACTCTACCATTCTGTACACATAACACCATAACTTTTATTTTCATACAAAAATATTATATATAGGTCATTCCCGGTTAATTCACACTTTTCTGAAGTCCTGCTTAAGTTATACTTTTGGTTACCGATTACATATCCTTCCGCTACATGTAAACATAAACACTGCCATGTGACTACGTTTTAACTGTAAAATGCATTGTTTACTGTTTTCAGTTGTTCAAAGAATTTTGTCATATTTCAAAAACCATTTCGTACCAATTTTCACAATTTAGGCCTATAACCCTATTTAGGTCAGTTTTATGACTTTTTAACAATGTCTATATTGACCATAGCTCTTACGGTTATTATTTTGCATTGTTAACATAGTTGTTATACACGACATAGCACATTAAACGTACACTTTAATGTTTTGCCGCGATTGTGTTTAACTCTTTTACAACTGCGGGGGAAAGAACTGTAGTATTTAACCTCTTGTTATTGACACGTGTTGGGTTATTTCGTTGAAAGGACGGCCTCAGTTGGAATGAAAATTAAAACGAAGGAACAACCAGCCCAACGAAAAGACACGGTAAATGCAAGCACACAACTCATGTCGCTTATTTTTTGTACGTAGCAGCGACAAACTTAAAAGTTAGTGGTGCACATGCACACAAATAAATATTTTGTAAGTATTCAAGCAATAAAACCTCGTTTCAGTTGTAAATTACAAATTCAAAAATCATAATTTTTGCTCTAATAAGTATGAAATATGCTAAAATTAAAAACATGTATAATTTTCCTGCTACTACTAGCGCTGCAAAACTTCCCGAGAGAGAAAGAGAGAGAGAGAGCGAGAGACAGAGAGAGAGAGAGAGAGAGAGATAGAGCGAGCGACAAGCTCTGCAGCGCCTATTCGTTTCTTCCTCGGACGAAATAAAAACACCAAGTCACTAGGGTTTACGCACTGTAATTTGCGCTGATATTTTAAACTCTAACAATGAAATATGTTTCCGTCAGTTCTACTTAAAATTTAAATATATCAATAGGCAACGTTTAATTTACAAATAACATACCAAAAAAACTAGGTTAAAACAATATTTTATCTGTGAACAATTTTTTTCTAGTCGTTGCCAACACATCGCTGATCTCACTGTTTTTAATTTGTATTTAATACGAAATAAATATACACATTATAGAAGTATCACAGTGTTATATATTTGTGTTATACAAGTAATTTAAAACACAGGTTGACATGTTACTCGTAGGTGATTTTTCGAAGGTTCGTTTCAAAACATCCGAAGAAACCGTTAATGGACTATATAAATAAACACTGCTAGTTTAATCTACATTATTAAAGTAAATTGTTCTGTAATCAGCAAAATATTTTGTACTGTATTTTTGCGACCATGAGTTTGACCTACGCAATTCGAATTTATTTAATAACAAAATAAAACACAACAGTCCCGTACATCCAGATAGCTAGGACCAGGTGGGAAAGTTTCTGCTGCAAATAAATTGCTCAGCAGAGAAAAGCTACGGAATCAATTACACGGGACTAGCCAATATTTGTAAAGAAAGGATAAGCACTGGGGAAAATTCGTTAAGAAATGGGGACAGAATAACAGCGCAATGGCGTACAACACAAGATATAACTGGAAGTGTCCATTTCTTTGGGCACATTGCAGGCGGATACTCGACGTAGCACGGAGTTACACAGAGCCCGAATGCTGTTATGCGACTTATTCCACCATTCTTCCTCGAAATGGCAACAAAGTCCTTCAAGCGTTTTGGAAGGTCGCGGGTACTGGAGGAGACGGCGTCAGAGCTGGTCATATAGATGGACAATTGGCTTCAGGTCCGGAGATCTCGCGGGCCAAGGTATCGTGTTCGTTGCACGATGGCCGCGGTATGTGGACTCGCATTATCGTGCTGCAGAATTCCGCCAAGACACAACCACAAGACGTTTATTGAATCTGAACCGATGATGGCCCAAATTAAAACTCCATGAGCAGGAGCCCTCTGGCGTACACGCACTTGCGCCTGATGCTGACGCTCACCTTTGCGGCGCCAAGTCCGGATGCAACAACCGTCAAGACCCAGAGTGGAGCTTTATTTGTCCAAAAAGGCACCGTGACGCCACTCCCGAACTCACTCCTGACAATGTTTGCACTATTGCGAATGTGCTGCACGATGGCGTGGAAGCAAAAGCCAGCTGGTGCAGAGGACGCTGTGATTGTATAGTTCACCCTCGTTCAGTCGCCGGAGAATAGTCCTCTAGGGCATTGCGCAGTGAAGTGTAGGCCTTATGTATAGTAAAGTTCAAATGAGAAAACAATCTTCGCGCAGTTTTGAGGGAGGGAACGTAGTAGAAGCAGTGTAGGGGAGGACTCTCACAATTGCTCACCGCCGGAGGGAGGGAAACTATGTGACACTGCTGGCTATATACTGACCAAACTGATAACATCGCTCTCTACTATCGTGCTGTAAGATACCGCGCTGCGCGACTCACGATTTTACGACAGGTAATAAGCACACGCTTCAAAGCGGCTCTCGGCCGCTGTCACTACTGAACTGAACAACCCTACCCCTTCGTGCAGCGGCAATTGACTCTCCCGACTCGCCCGACGCGTTTTCGACTTCTGCGCATTATTTTCTCATTTGGATCTGACTATACTAAAATCTATGATGAAGTTATGGTAGGGTCGGTTGCTGCTCTTCCTCGGATACTCCTGTGTTCACGTTCTGTAGTTCAACGTATCGAGCCCGAATCTTGCCTATGCGATGCACGGCCTTTGTGTGTCTATGCCCCGATATAGCTATGTACAGTGGTTGCAGCACGTTTAATATAAGATATTATTTGTCGTACGACCCACCTGGTCTCATGCAGTCACGCTATACAACCTTATCCAAGCCGTTCAAATGCCTCCACATGTTGATATGCTGCCCGCTTTCAAAGTATCGGCATCCTGCAGGGTTGGATGTATTATGTGCCAGCGGCATCTGTATCCTCCCTGCATGTTAAGGGTCCTCTTCTTTCCACCGGTGAGACAACTAACACTCCCCATATCACGTGTTTTGGTGAAGCAATGCAGCTGCCATAATCATTTGCCCATCTCTTAACTACAACGCATGAAACTGTTTTGAACTTGCAAAGACAAGGTGACTTTATTTTAAATGAAACCTAACCACTTATTACAGATAGATGAGAGAGTGGGATAGCATGTGCAGCACATTTAGTCATAAAATCTATTACCACCCTGAAAAATTCAGCGGAGCGAGATGGTAGAGAATTATATACATAATTCGAAACAAATATGTTGACAGCACGGCATCCACAAACAGTTGCGCGTATCAAAAGTCAGTTACAAATTAATCCGGCTGCCGCCATGCGTGATCTAGTAGGGAGTTCTGTTTCCTTGTTTTGTGAAACCACTCGGTCGTGACGAATTTCGCTGACATAAAACTAATTGGAATGCATTGTAAATCGGGAGTTAAATTACTGGCCGCCACCCGTCATGTCGGCAAGGGTGGGGGGAAAACATGTGTTGAAAAAATGTCGGGGCTCGGCTTTCCGCATGACGCGGAGTATGAAATGAGATTGTTGTAGACAGACGACGCGAGGGCGTTGTTTCCTGCACCCCCCGCGCACACACGGTCAGCAACAGCGTCGCTCATTTGCGTGTTATCAAAGCTAATGCTATCGGCGGGGGGTTTGCTTGGCCGAGCGGTAACAGCGTTATCACGTGTGCGAGCGGGGATCCTCTTCTGCAGCTCGTAATTCAATATGCCTGCCTGTCCTCCCTCAGCGACACAACGTAACTACCGGCGGCCGGTAGCGTCGGCAGCCTGCCGAGATCAAAGAGACCACCCCCGCCGTGATGCATTGTACGTCCAAGTCCCCCGCTGCCCCGGGGAGGTCACCCCGCTTCACAAGCTCAGTTGTACAACAACAATTAAAATAATTATTCATTGTCACGCATCCGCTTCCAAGCAGAAAACAATGCTGGGGAAGAGGAAGGTGGAGTGTTCATTTTGGCGAATTATATCCCTGGAATGTGGAGATATATTTAGCAGCATGTAGTATAAGTCACTGAAGTGGGCGCCCAAAATCTGCTCCAATGGTACAAAAAAAGTGAAATTTATTTGACCTGACACCTTAGAATTGCGTACAACGCTCAAACATTTTTATACAGGAAAAATTAACACTCATAAATTTGATACGCATGAACCTAGAAATAAAATTATTTGGTTATCACTTGCAATTATTTCATCATCTTTTATTTATTTATTTAGTTTTAGTTTTGGAAGGGAATTTCTTTGCCAGTATCCCTTCCTTTCCGACATTTGTTAACTTTGTTCACCACCACCTCACAGCAAAGGAAAATATTATGCAGTGGTTTCCCCTCCAGTGCCAGAGTTGTCAGGATGAATGAGTCTTTGGTACTGCGAATGGAACGTTGATACCCATGCAATGCAATGTATGAGATGAGGAGCGAGATAAACTGATTAGAGACGATGGCAAAGACAAGAGTGCTCAGAGACATTCCCTACGCTGTCTTGACGGAAATAAAATTTCCAAAATATCCCAGCTCACTGTAGTCTTCGCCAGGCCCATCGACAACGAAGTAAAGACTATTCGGTGAGTGAGTGACTAGCTGCATATTTAAGGGTGTCTCCTGAACGAGTATATGTGTCACTTAACCAGGCAATAAGTGGAGTGGAGAGGTTTGGACGGCTCTGAACATGGAGGTCTTGAGAGCCGCAGTCAACCCAAAATATTCTCATGTGCACCTTCAGCGGGTTTTCTCGTGGATCTCCCGTTTCCCCCGTCCTTGCATTCCGGTGGTGCTCCATACTCACCTCGTTCTACCCTCATCGGCTCTCAAGACTGCGATGTTAAGAACCGCCCAAATCTCTCCACTCCCTTGATGTGCATTATTTTCCATTATGTTAATAGAATTGGTGAATCTACAGTTTTAAAAATTATAATTTGCACAATAAAGTTAATAATTCTTTTCCAGCAATTTTACTGACATGGGTGGATCATTTATTCTACTTGAATTGAGATCAGGAGAAGTTATACCCAATGACGCCATCCTTAAATTATCAGCTACGATAAAATTTGCAAACTTGCAACAGTATTTTCTCTGAAGGTGTACTGAAACAAAAAAACCGTCAAAATTAGGATAAAGATTTGCTGTTGTAATGTAAAACGGGAGAGAACGAATTGAGGGAAGTACGTCATGATGGCGACAAAGATTCGCGATGTCAGTTTTGTTTGCGCTATCATGACGTCACGATGCTGATTGTTCACATTTATTATATTTTTTCCAAAGTTTTTCGTTTAATAACTTATGTGACATGTATGAAATTATTCTGTGTGTGTTGTACATTATGCAATTGTACATTCTGAGTATCGCTATCTGTAAGCTTGTCTTAGCCGTTGGTGTGTTACCATCTAATCTTTACAATGCTGGTCAGCCGTTTTAGTTTATAGTTATATGTATACTAAAAAACACTTATAGAAATAAGATAGTCGGAGTGTCGCGACAAACCATATATATGAAAAAAAGTTATATATATACCGTATATATATATATATATATATATATATATATATATATACACACACACACACACACACCATTTTTTGCATATTTTAAATTTTTGTAATGTGTGAAATATTATTTGGTGATTACATATATGTCAAGCAGTAGCCCACGACATTAGTGGATGTTTTAAATTTTCCATCTTCACAACTAAGTTGGTATTTGCTATTACGGCTGCAACAAAACATAAGAAGTTTGCATTTGACATCAAGGTATTCAAAAAGTATAAAGTGTAACATTTTTTTATTTGAGGAAAATTTCATCACCTACAATGCCTACGAGTTGAACAATGTTTGGTACAATTATAAAATTATTATTATTTTGGGGTACGTCATCCTCAAATTACTGTTCTCACACAAGTTGTCAAAGACAACATCGAGTTCCGAATTTAGCTTACATTATGTAGAAGACACGTCTTTTGTGAGCTTGACTAACTATCCATTTTTAAAGTGTCATGCCAATGTCTGTTGACATGCTGGAAACTTCGTCTTCAGCAGTGGCGTTCTCGTAAGAATTCGTTTGTAATGTTTTGCACCAATTACAAGGATATGGAATTCTGGAGCTGTCTACTTCTGAAGTATTGATGATAACGCACTTCAAAAAGTGTGAATATACCGTCAACATACCGCAAGACGGAAGTTGAGGAAGGGCTGGGTTGAGAAGAGAAGAAATTCAGGATGGCCGATATCCAACTGGAATGACGGGACTTGTGTTCTGGGACTACAGCTTTTCTTCTGCTTCCTTGGCAATGGAGGCAGGTTATGTTTTCTCACAGGCTTGACACAAAAAGTATGATGATGGTGATGATGATGCCGCGGATAGACTGTATGGTGGGAATTGAGGGGGTTTAGGCTAGGAAGAGAAGAAACTTAAAATGGTCGCCATCCAAATGGAATGAAGGAGCAAGTGGTCTGGAACTGCTGCTTTCCTTCTACTAAGAATGCTAACCGCGCGTGACGTAATGTTGGTTGATGGTGGTGTTGCAGTGAACGCGACGGCGCGGGGCAGCTCGGCGTCGCTGTACAACCAGTCGCTGGTGTCCATGGACGAGCAAGGGGACTTCCAGCCACGTGACGCCACTGGCTTCATCAACACGCACGCCATCCGCCTGCGCGAGTACCGCCGCTTTCAGCAACAGACCGACAACTTCTAGTCTCGCACCACCTTGGTCCTGCACAGCGCCAGCGACGAGCGACCGCCACCATGTTCCGCTTCCTCCAGCCGTCTGCACGCGAGTTTTTGTTTCTTCGAGGACGCTACATAAATACATATGTCAGAAGCTAACTAGACGGCCGGTGCCTTTTAAACCAATACTGATTGGATGGAGACATTCGGCCATTTTCTTACTGCGTTAAAATTTAAAATTAAAATTATATGGATGGTAGTAAATAACTCTGTGTCTATATACATATAAATAAATAAATAAATAAATATATATATATATATATATACACACACACACCTTCAATCAAGGAGAATATCTCCAATGTTTTCGCAACGTTACGTAAAAAAATCGCTCTAATTTAAACTAATTAATAAAAAATCACTTAACTTACACAATATAATTTCTTGTGTGCAGACCACTTTTACTAGTGCGTTAAGCAACAATGACTACCCGTATAATGATCTACCAACACCATACAGAAGTTGCACAAATGTTCATCGTACGTTAGGTCACCGCTTAATTACGTCACCAAAACCTGACGTATTTATTAAAGAGACATGAAACACGTCCTTACATACGAAATGCATGTATTTTACCGTACTCAGTCGAAATGAAGTACAGTAAAAAGAAAATACTTCATTTTTATCCTGCCTCTACTATTTTTAACAACTTGTTGCTAAGCAATCAAATCATCAAAAGCACTGAGCTACTACGTTGAAGGCATATTCGTAAAACAAACAAAATCCGATAAACACTCTATCTGTAATATCACGCCATGAGGAGAAACGCATTTCAGTCATGACAATTGAGTAAACAAAAATCGAGCGGAATTCGTGAACGATCACCTAGTTAGCTTCTGATTTACTTATTTATTCTAAGCTGATGTCATTTTCCCAATTATTTTGAATTCATTTTTCATAACTTTTCATTTTGTGTTTTTTAATATTTCGACTGCAGCACCAGACATTAAGCTCCTCAGCATGCAATACTGATGATTGTTGAACAACATAATCTCGAATTTTACAGCAAAATTTGTAATAAAAAAACTCAAATACCAGGAGTTCTTGGAAAACACCGTATTTATACAGAAAATGTTTTTAGATCACTGTATTCATTTTAAATCAGAAGAATAAATATTTGAGACCTACAATTTTTGCTGCTCGAAAATTGTACAATAAAGATACACATTTGATAAAAATTGTAGCTAATTAATTTGCAAATTTATTTCAAGAAGGGTATATTACACATAGTGGTTTCATATGTACGCATATTAAACTTTTGTAGCATGCTAAATTAATATTGCAAAGAGTTGGTAATTTTTATTCTAAGATGACAAAATGGAAAACGGATATAAAAATAACACTTCATAACTTTTACAGACAAATCGAACGATTCAATAATTTTATCAACAGATGTGCCAATTGGAAAACAGCCTGAAATCAAAAGTTTGTTTCAGTTACCAAAATATTTGTTCATATGTGATTAAATAAGTATACTGTATATTGATTGCTCTTACATATTTTTGGCTAAACAACATTTGAGATTAAATTTTGAATTTTGTTTCGTTTATTTAACATAATATAATATTAAGTTCACAAATCTCACCTTTGTTGGATGAACAACATTTATCTGAAAATGAAACATTTGGTTAAACAAATCTTTTGTATTACTTAGTTACTCAATAAACTATACTTCACAGCACAAGGGCTGGAGTCTCGTGCATTAAAGGTATCACCACCACCAATGTGGTGAAAAACCAAGTTCTTTTTGAACCAATTTACAAAAATCACTACAAAATGAAAAATATTGTATTTTTTGACGGGGACGAATAAATTCCTAATATGAAAAGTTATTGTGTTAGGCCTACTAAGTGTTGTGTTACGTAACGAAATTGTTTATTTTTGCCGATACGTTCAGTGACGCGTGGCAGAAGCTTGTGCCAAGGTTAAATTTATGCGTGTGATGTATGAAACCTGTTCCAATGAAATCATTGCTTTAACTGTATTTCCTACTGAATACGCTAACTTGACTGCATGACAGACGTAGCATGGTATAAACAGGTGTTTTCACATCGTTAAAGAGGAAGTAAAAGACAAGTGGCTATGCGACTTGTGTTCATAGCAATTTACACAGCCGCGACACACGAAAACACACGCAGGCCTCTTACGAAAAGAAATCGAGATTTAAAAATGGACGTATGAGCTTCGCTCAACGCAGAATTGATTACTACAAACAGTTTTAGTTATCTGTGCATAAAAAATTAATTGGAAAATATTAACTCGTGTGCATATCTATTACATATTAAATAATTGGGCTTTTTAAAGAAGCCTTTAACTTAGAATATTACGCAACAAAACTTTTAACGATTCCATTGCTCATTTTTGCAGAAAACATTCGTAAGTTTACAAAAAGAATTCTTACTATTTTGTAAAATATTCTCAGCACAAGTAAATTATACTTCTTTATGTGGTATCTTGAACAGTACTGAGGCTGTTAATATTCTGAATGATGAACCTATGAACATTTTGTAACTCCGGAAGATTTAAAGTAAATGCTGAAGCTGCACGAAAAAAAAAAAATAAAATAAAAAAACTGCGGTTGAGTGAGGCGTATTCAGTGAAATTTGTACGTGGATTCGTTATCGTCAAACATTGCAAAATGCGCTTATAAAAAAAATGCGAAGAAGAGAATTTGCTAGGATATGAAACTCGAGCATCTGGTTTTCGTTCTGAAATAAGAAGACGACGACACGCTCCGTTGTTTTAAGTTCCAGTTTATTTTATGACAAAGGAGCATGTTTTCTTTGGTATCATCACTTATTTTTCTAAACTCTACGAGACGCTTGTTTCCACTCGGTATTTGTTATCTTCGTACGAAAAACAGTTTAAGTTTCGGTTTCTGCAAGAACATTTACCTTTGACTGGAACTTATTGCGGTCTTGTCGAGTATTTTTTAGCATTTATTTGAGGAAACAGCACTTCGTAATATCCGCGTCAGTCGCCTGGCAAAATAACATTCGCACGGTGTTCACACCTGAGGAAGAGTTAACCTGGTTGTGATGGGAGGAGGCTAACACTAAATGCAGCAGACAGCCGTACCACTACGACATATCTGCCGTTCTCGACCACCATCAATTAAAAGTGTTCAAGAGTAGAACAATTTTTTTTCAAAATTCTTATTATATTACATATATTTTCGTTGTAATATGAAATACATATGGTAGTTGTAAAAATTACTTTAAAAAAAATAATAATTTTTTTAAGAATTCTAAATTTGTAAATTTTTTTCGTAAACATCTTAAAATTGAAAAAAAAAAAAGAAAAAAAAAACGATTTTAGTTAGAGCTAAGAATATTTTATCTCACATGTCATCAAAATGCCATACGAATTTTTTCTTGAAAATATTTTATGTGTTTCGCCTGTATTTCAAATTCAACTTCTGAGACAAATTTTGATTCAAAATAGCCAAAAAAATGGAACTCTTATCGCAGCTGAACCACGAGTCAGATTAAAAAAAAATTGCATCATGAGATGCACGTGGCTTCCTGAGACACTCGTTGGAATTAAACTCTATGTTCAAATAACTCTTTGAAGTTTGTAAGAATCAATATTCAGAGTTAAAAGTATAATATTTACGCTTAAAAAAAACGAAAACCGTAACATTTGAAAGCATTTGGCATTGCTATTAAGTTATCATTGATATAGTTTCACGAAACAGTAAATATCCTCACATATAGAAGGGAAATTTCGCTCCTAGACAGCTGTAAGGTTGAGTGATGCAGTGGCGAAATGAGGACGAGGCATAAATCTGGAGTACCCCGAAAAAAACAACTGGCACTGAAGTAGTGTTCAGAACGTACCTGTACAAAAAGTCCAGTATTTGGAGTTCCAGTGACAGGAAGATTGCAAGGACCACACAATCAAAAGTGGGTGCAACAATCTCCCCCCTTCCTGTAAAAAGAATTGCAGGAGTGTGCTTTGTGACGTCACTAAAAAGTTATCAAAAAATAACGGCACCGTCACCGAGTTTCAAAATTAAAATTGGGCAATGCTATTTTAATACTACGGTTACATCGTTCCACCTGACTAGTTTCTTCTTTCATTTCAGTGTGTATTCTCCCATAGCAATATGCAAATATTAACATTGCCACAATCCTTACTACTGTCATTCATAACATAATTGACCTAGTGAAATATTTATGAACATAAATATTTTTAACACACTGTTTTATTTCCTAATCTTTTTAAGGCCACCTCAGCATTCCAACGGTACTAC
Source organism: Clitarchus hookeri (assembly GCA_002778355.1). Taxonomy (NCBI): domain Eukaryota; kingdom Metazoa; phylum Arthropoda; class Insecta; order Phasmatodea; family Phasmatidae; genus Clitarchus; species Clitarchus hookeri. The sequence continues at coordinate 782,610 of NQII01000424.1, forward strand.
GATATCTGTAATAATATTGTTTACTTCAAGGCTAGTATTTTTTTATAGTTCTAGTAATAACTGTTCTGTTATTAAGAGCGAGAACACATTATTTTTTATTTTAAAGTTTTAACAGTTTTTGTTTTAAATGCGTTTTACGATATCAGTTTTGATCACACTCTCTGTGAACGCAACGCACTTCTCAACTTTACATGAAACCATATTGTTACGCGCTCGCTGCTTCGCATTCCTCGCGAGAGAGTGGAAGTGAAGAACAGCAGTTATATGATAGCGAGCGGCCTACCATAAAGGACACTGCTGCACACGCCGATAAACTTATCGCAGCTCGCACCTAGCTGACCTTTAGAAGCTCATATTTCTCCATTTATCACACAGGAACGTCGTCGTCATCACCATTATTTTTCCCAGAACATCTTGGATTGCCGAAAACGTTCTAGACGGCACCTACCTAAAGTATAAATACAACGTGCGGGCCTCTGAGGAGTGAGTGATTAAGAGCCGAGAGTTTGGCGTCTCGTGTGACCTTAAGCGACAGTTGGGCGATTCCGGAGCGGCGAGGGACGACTGCAGCGATCTGCGAGAGTGCGTCGGCTAGCTTGTGTGCAGTGAAGAGTGGGACTGATTTGTGGGACTGTGGACTGGATGCGTGAGTGAAAATACATTCGAGAAGATGGAAATAGACAGATTTAACTAAACATGTGGAAATAATTGCAGCAGTTTAAGGGACATTAGCAAGAGTAAAGACTGTGATGAAGACTCTAATTTAAATGGAGATAGTAATTCAATATTGCGTTCAATAAGAATAACAAGAGTTAATAGGACGGTCAGACTGGTAAATAACAGGTGTTTAACTGTTTACAGCATCGAGAATAAATATAATTATTGAATGTAGTTTTTTAAATTTTATTAAGGCCTCCATCCCTCACGAACTCAGATACACCCTTCAGGCATTTTTGTAACAATGTTATGCCCGATGGAGAACGCATTTTAAACAAGAGCCACTGCATTTTTAATTCGAAAAAGAGACAATTTCTAGCTATTATTTGACTTACAACTTTTACTCCTAGAAATATGACAAAATTAATTTTCTTAACATTTAGAATTCTTAATGTTAAACGTTGAAAATTAAAACTGTTTTTCAACTTCAAAATTTGATTTTTTGAACATGCATAATTTTTGCCAAAAATTTAGGATCTTGAAACTCCAATTTGAATAGTTTTGTAACATTAAAATGCTTTTAATTTATTCGGGGAAAGAACATTGCTCTAGAACAATAAAGTATCTTTGGAATCTGAAGTAATTATAACAAAGCCTCGACGTTTGGAGAGTGCAATTCATTGCCACCGTGCATAAACTGTGTAAGGAGCATATCAGGAGTTACTGAATGTTTAGATACCGTAAACGGGGGCTAATTTGCACTTGCTGGGGTAACTTTGCACCACCCAAAATGTTTGTTTTTAAGCCATTTTATGAAGGGTTAACAAACATTACGTGGGTAGATAACATTAAAAATTTAAAACACTAATCAACAGTTTTTTTTTGCCGAGTGGCACCAAAGCAAAATTTTTGAGCGGTGCAAAGTTACTCCAGTAGGTGCAAAGTAACCCCGGTTTACGGTGCTAGGATAAAATGATTTGGTTTTATATTTATTCGTGGCAACATCGAGAGCAGATGTAGACTTTCTGTTTAGGCTGTTGCGTAAGTGGTTAGTGGTCTCTAGGGTCAGAAAGGGGGAGGGAGGATCACTGTTCCATTGTGCCTGTGCAGGGTTAAACGTTCGATTCGTGACATGGGAGGAAGGCTCTGTTTAATCATACGTTTAGGAAATGGTATTAAATTAATCAAATAAAATAGGTATTCTAAACCATTTTTATAGTATTGCATTTCAGTTTTAAAACATCCACAGAACAGTTTCATGCCAATAAGAGTTTTTTTTGTGGGGGGAGAAGAAGGGAGGTCGTCATGTCCCCTGTGACCCCTTAGCCCTCTCTGGATCCACCCCTGGACAACTCCTGGTGGGGCGAAGTCCAAAAGCGAGGTCTCACACCAAGTCAACAGACAAAACGTAGTTTTTATTCCATTGAGACAGACGTATCGTCCCTACGGCTTGACGCCATGTACGACATTTTTTTTGTACTGGACAAGTCAAAGAATTGAAACCTTACACGCAGTACGATGTAAGTTGCTTTCGTACCCAAACCCTTAGACACTGGTCTCCAAGTGTGAGAAAGTGGTACGCCCCACCCACTCAGCGGGACAGCTAATCAGATAACTAGGCTAATACTGCTATAAATTCAAGAATAGGAAGAAATAACTATTGGGAGAAATAAGTTTACAATAAACAGAATACAGTTGGTAATTAGAGCAAATAGAAAATATGCGCTATTTGTCCCAAGAGGGATGCATTATTCAATGAAGGTGCGGGTTACAGCTCAGGCGGAACCCGACTGGGTGATTTTGTTTAGGTTAAAGTGGCATGGAGAAGAGGGAAATTTTTTCTGCAAGTATGTTAGTCCGCGTAAGGAGGAAACATGCACACTCATAGACATACACCCATGTCAGTTTGGTCGTAAATTAAGTCAGCTGAATCATAATATTCACATCCGGCGTGTTTGACCGTGTTCGGTAATCGTGGCATCGTCGATGTACAATCTGCAGGGAGGTTGGAGACGGACAGTTCGAACACGCGATCTGAAGCTCGTTGATAAAATATTATTGCACTTAAACATGTAAAAAAAAAATGACAACTTGAATTGTCCTGGCGTTCTCTCACGGTTACAACTTACAAATACGTACGTTACTAGTAAACTACCACAATACATTTCTTACCTCAAATGTCAAAAACAGTTTCATTCCCCTCTGTGTTATCTTGCCCCTTTAATATTCGCAACAGTTTGTTCTTGAGTGTTGTGCGTGTTGCCCGTTTGCCAGATTTTCTACATTTTCTTTAGAAATTTCGAATACGAATTCCTCAAAAAC
>NQII01000424.1:785632-799144 GCA_002778355.1 Clitarchus hookeri
TTTTTTTTTTTTTTTTTTTTTCGTAAATTGTGACATGCGGATACATAATCCATGAATAAAATTTCAAATATGCTACCGCGTCATGGCGCATGACTTGCAGTAAGGGTAGTAACAGTAATTATTTCCGTGAATTTATTTGATTACAGCGACAGTTTTTGTGGTGTTTGCATATCACTTACACATCATCCAGAAATTCTGTGTTCCATCTTAAATATTTTCTCCTATATTTGTAATAATCTAATACTTCAGCTCCAAATCCATTGGGATAAATTTTTGAGACCATAGGTAGTATGTATGTTTTCGACTTCTCTTTTCGTGATTAACCTGCCGCCGGAATTTGTCGGTCGAATTTACACACACACAGGATTTGTTAAGACAACTTATTAAATTTCAGGTCATGTCATGTCACCCGCCAATAAACTAGGGGGAACATGACGTGGCACCAATATAATAAACATCAATATTACCAGGGGGTATCACAAGTGTCTAGTTTAGATTTTGACAGCCTTTCTTTAAAAAAAAAGTACAACATCATTAGTTAAATATCCCACAAATACATAATTTTGTGCTCCCCAGAAAGAGCTGGTCTTCAGCCCGGAGGACAGGATGACGTCACAAATTATAATAGACAGTATCTTAAACCTTACATGATCTCGGGGCTTCAGTCGGCAATATTTTGTGAAGATAAGAAGAGTTAAAATAACTCTCAGGACTGTCAGATGCCAGTGTTTCGCCCGAGTGTCCTAGATTCATGCAGAAAAACTCCTAGGTTACTTTGTGAGGAACAAATTTGTTCCTCCGGCCGAAGTTGGTCTGCTCGCCAGCTTATGATGCGTACGGTCAAATATTCTAATCGTATGTAAGAAATGGCCGTCTGTGCGTTTGTAGGTTTAAGTTTAGGTTTACCTTAAGCTTTAGGCCATCCCCAGGTTACCTTTTCGGTATTATGAAAGATAATAAATAAATAAGAATTAAAAAATGCTAAAATAATGCTGAAGCTACGATAGTCAGACTCCTCGCACCTCGTTTCTCCGATGCACGGAGTTTCCTCGCCTGTCTTCCGTCACAGCAGTCAAGGCTTGGGGTCACTTCCTTTTTTATAACATGCCGGAAACGTAGTGGAAGTTACAATGGGTCTATAGGTTTCCTCTAGGTATTACTCTTTTCCCAACCACCACACTCCGTTGCTGGTATCATCTCCGTCACACTTAACCCCTATGGGCACTAAAGACATAGCTGTCAAGAGCATCAAAATCTCTTACCTCACTTCGATGAACTGGCCACGCTTAGCATTCGCCCTCCTCAGTTAGCAGTACAGCGAAATACAGCATACCTATGGGAGACGGCGGGAGTGATTTTACGTGAATTTGTCTAACAATACGTAACAATGATTTACACATTAACTTTTTGTAACAATTTATTATTTTAGACTACTGCATGGAAACCAATTTTCAGGTCTGTATAGCTTTATTGTTGTTTTGTTTTATTGGTAGTTTTAGTACTACTAGGGGGTGGGACCGATGGCTCACACCAAAACTATTCTAACTTCGTCTTATCCAAAAACAGTATACCGGTGCCTCGTAGTTCGACTTTGACAACCTCGGCAATGGAGGTTGCGTAATATTCCTTGCCTCTCGGCACAAATAATTCCTACCGAATAGCTTCAAATTGTTGAAGCGTAGCCACATGCATGAAGGCGCAACTTGGTCCGTGGCCTATGTGCTTGTAACACGCGTTATTAGGATTTTGCCACATTGTGAACACTTTTTCCGCAACGTCAGTAAACGAGGTTACAAGCAGATTAAAAAATTATTGAAAAGAGACATGCAGTTTGTGAGACCACAAGAAACTTGGTAATTTTTCTAAATGACCAATAAATATGCGCCCAGTTCACATTGCGACATTTCGCGAAGACATCAGTATTTAAAACGAAGCACCACCTTCAGTGCACAGCGGGGACCAATGAGTTTCAAATTAGGAGATTACCCGAGAAGTGGGGTGAAGAGAGTGGACGGGGCTCCGAACCAAGGGGCGGCTGTATTCGGCGACTGACCGGCCTCCTAGCGGCAGCTCATCATCTGGGCAATGGCTTCTCCTCCGACCCTCAATAACCTACAAGTCCTTCAAGTCCTTCCTGCTGATCCCGAAATACCGAAGGCCACTTCAGATTTAAATCAATATAAGGTTGAAATGACTTCGATTAAATAACTATCAATATACAGTTTGTTTAAAAAACACTGACAACGCGCAATATGCGATACATGACAACGAATTGAACATTTTAAGAGAGGTAACGCATGTTCGGAAATGCGTGGTTTGGCCACTATGAGGCGTCAAAGTAGGTATTATAACGTTTCTAACGCAGGACGTGCGGTTAACTACAAATTTAATCAGTAAGATAACTTCACGAATCCAACAAGGGCATGGAATTATGGATTGCAAAAGGGGTTCGAATTGTCGACCTCCAACGTCATTACAAATAGTGCATTGGCGCTGCAGATATCGGCTCATACTATGTCTGGCGCCTGGTTGTGTGAAAGTATTTCAATCGTGACATGATTCGAGCGATAAGATCTTCCTCAGATGCTACTGAAGTCTTTTACTGTAAATCATAGTCATTAGATAATTAGAATATATTCTAAGGGCGAAAGACCTTGTGACCGCGGCGGTGATGGAACAGGTCCCTTTCTGCCAAGCCATCGATTTGGCTATAGTAGCATTCAGGTCATCCCGCATATTTTTGTCAAAGTGCACCAAAGATCAGTCGTGTTGCAACCAAATTACTTGTTGAACCAACAGTGGCACGTCATTCAGTTATGCAAGCATAACATCTCTTGACAATGCGTGGTATCGCGGTACATTTAATCTATCTAGCATTAGTAGATACGAACCCAATAAACTGGTCACCAATAACCCCAATCCACATGTTAACACAATTTGTGCCCAAATTCGTCACCCCATAACGGCCAAATCACGCATTTCGGGACACGCCCCCTCTCGTAAATTGTTCTCTTTGTTGTCCTGCATCGCAAAATGCGAGTTTACCGATTATTCTAGCCATACCCCAACTTGTGGATTAATATAACAGCATGTTCGCTTGGATATAATCTTCAGCAGAAGCAGGATTCACGAAGGGCTGTAAATGTCGATGGACTGGAGAGGCTGCGCGGTTTCACGGTGTATTATTTATGGCACCACGTGTATCGGGGTATGCATTCGTCTCCGAGGATCGCTATTACACCTGCACTGTAACCACTCGAGATCACAACACTGCCAGATTTCCAAACCCGGGGCCGTGGTTGTGTAGTGGTTTGACTACTCGCCTCCCATCCAAGAGAACCGGGTTCGATTCCCTGTGCGATCTCTCCCAGATTTTCGCATGTGGGAATCGTGCCGGACGATGCTATTGATAGGCGCGTTTTCTCGGGGATCTCCCGTTTCCCCTGCACTTTCATCTCCTTTCATTCCGGCGCTGCTCCATACTCATCTCGCTTTACCATCACCGGATTTTAAGACCTCGATGTTAAGAGCCGCCAAAATCTCTTCACTCACTCGCTCACTTTGCGAACCCCGCCTGCAACCGCGCCGTTGTCCCATTTACGATAAATCCCGTCGTTCATATGTCACGGTAAACGGGCGATTGCATTATTTCTTCCGACATGTAAACACATTAACAGTAGGGCAAAGAAAACGTAACCTGGCTTTTATTAACATATTTAATCCGATTAGGCAAGTATCAGGGAATTTTGCCAAAAAGGCATACTCTGTGTGAAAAGTATTGAACAACTAAGAATTAAAAGTTCGCATGGAACAAATATGAGTATTTACGAAAGGACTCAGTAGACTTGATATGGATAGAGCTTTAACGGCTATCGTTGTATGCATTTCGATAAACGAGTTGATTAATGACGTGTATAGGATGTAATAAGAAAAAACGCAATTGACTGAATGAAACGAACCGGACCTAAGAAATGTTAGAAAATTGGCGCTTTGAAGGGGATTCAAACCTACGTTGCTTGGCAAGCAATAGGGAGCCTTAACCCAATACAGTAGTACGAAATCGTGTAAAGTGAAAAACATTGGAGATATTAGTCAAGTAAGTCAGAAGGCAGCGGAAAATGGGAAGTTGGTTGGATTCGAAATTTAACACAAGCGAAGAGGATATTTTTATTTTGTATTTTTTTGCGGTACGGAAGAGATTTACTCTGGCGCGGAGATGTTTCCACGCACGTGTTCGTGCCCGCTGCGCTCTTGATATACACACAATGCACCGGCTGACGAAGCAGATCGAAGAGGAAGTTCGCTGTTCGAGCGGAGAAAGATCTTTGCAGTTCCAGCTCCCACATTGCAGAAAAAAATTGCTTATTTGTGTTAACATTACCACAGCTCTTTATTTGCTCTCTTTATGTTTAAAGTTTTGAGGTGGAAGTGATAAACGATAAACGTTGCTGCGATATTATTCACGGTTTCGCTTTGAGAGGTAAAAAAATAATATATATAAAATAATAAAAGACGTAGGGCGGCCAAATAACCTGTCGAAGTTTACTGACCTCAGCAACCACCTCCTATTCAAAAGAACAATTCCATCAGAGATGGTTTCACTTGTTAAGATACGTATATGTGTAAAATTGTTTAAAAATATTATTTGTATTATTATTTTTGAAAATTTTACGTATTTGCCAAAAGTTTACGGGACCTCAGTCCGGCAGACTGAAAAAAAAAAAAATGTACGGAACAAAACCGATGATGTTTACAATATACATAAATTACAACAACAGTACACTAAAGAATACACACACAAAACCTTTTATTTAGTGTTTAATGTGTTTTGCTTAGATCACAAAGACCACGATTTCCTTACAGACAGCAAGCGCAACGAAAATGGAGCTAGGGCGTGTGATCAGCTGCCTGTGTTTTGTTACCACGCAATATGAGAGGTCGCGCGATATGCATAGAATAATAGTGTATATTTAATTACTTACACATCGATGCGTTATTATTTTTAATGAAATAATAAAACCTTCTAGTACAATGACTTTAGTTTATTTACAAGATAATTAAGTTAAGCGCGTGACATTCCCTAGCAGCGGTTGCCGCCGCACAGTGGGGTCCTCGTTTGTTGGCGGGTGACCTGACATTTAGCAGATCCCCCTCAACCGGCCAATAAACGGGACCCGTAAACATACACAACCGGCCCGATACAGAGCAGTGCAACCCTAAGAACGGCGTCTTTTGTCATCGGGGCATCGGACCAAGAGGACGTCTGGAGATGGGCGTGTCCACCCGTCGCTAACCGCCGCGCCTACCTGAATCAGCAGGTAGGTGTCATTATTAGTCATTATTCGGAATGTAGTCGTCGATGTGAGTACATGTAAAGTGTCTCTGCGTTTATTGTGCACATGTACGTTTGAAAATTATCATTGTCTATGTTTGGACATATTTAGAAGTACAAGCCATGGATTGTGATAAAGCAGATACGTGTGTCAACTTTTAATGGCTCGCTGTTGGGATATTTGATATATGAAAGGAAAATTTTGCGTTTTAATGAAGTGCCATTGTATTCGTATTTCTTCGATAGAATGTTCTAATTCTGAGAAAGTTAGTTAAACTTCCCAACATGTCCCAACATTGATTATAGATCTATAATTAAGCTTAAACCTTTCTGTTTCAGATAGGCAAAAAAAAAAAAATGGTTGCAAATTATAGTGATTTTGTGTAAAATATAAAAAAGGAGGGAGTCGGATTCAGCCAAATTATCTTATTGTTCGCAGAAGCTGATCTTTATTTTTCTTCAAAAAAGTTCCTTTTCTAAGTGCTTCAACCAATCTTTGCTTTATTTCAGACTTCACTCGCAACAAATCATGCTTAATTTCTCGTACGCGCTCCTCAGTTAAGTTATCCAGTTGTAGCAGGTAGTTTTGAAAATATTCTAATTTTTTGTTAATGTTATTTAGATCTTGTTGCGGCATGATGTTTTCGAATCCCAACTCTGACATTTGACGGCCCTGAAACAACAGGCAACTGATTTAGAGCAATACTTAAAAGATGTTCTTAAACCCGGTTATGGTAACACGAATGATGGTAACAGCAGTAGAAGATTTTTCGCAGGCCATGAGTTGACAGCAGAAATTACAGGAATTGACGTAATCGTTATATATAGCGTGAAAGTTATATTAAAAGCATTATCGAGTGGACATCAAAAGAGGGCTAGTGTTGCCTAAGGCCACTAGTCACATAATTAAGTCAATGATTTTTCACAAAACTATAACTCAGTGTAACACAACGAAACACATTTTCAGCATATACCAGCACAATAAAATACATAATTAATTTGGTAATATTACGTTGCGTGGCGACACCATGTTACTCGGTAGTGATGGTAAGTAGCAGTATGAACATCAGTACTCACACTACTTCTTCGCTGGTTTATCACTATATACACTTAAATTATCAAATTATCAGTATAGTTAAAACACGAACGTGTTTCTGTACTTTGTTATTAAAATACGAGAACGTTTTATTAGGTCAGTCATGGTTATAATGTTATCTTTCAAAGTTGCATCCTATAGGCCAGTTATCGGAAGAGGCCACAGAAGCGGGTAACAAGCATTTCCGGTTATACCGACAAAATTATGAAAGAAAGTTCTCAAGAGTATCTTGTAATATGGATGTGAAAAACAGACTGTTAATAAGTTCAAATTTTGTCGTTACAAGAATGAGGCCAATGCATAAAAATAAGAAGAGAAAACAGTTTTTTAAAAGTGACTGTAGCAATGTTGCAACCAACTGGACCTCATCTATACGCAATGCATAATGATGAACTCTCCTCTTCTGCTGAGAAAGATAAACGTGTTTCGGACGAAGAACAATGGAATTATTCTTCCTGAAGCTAACAGTTTTGTAAATAAAGAGGCCTACACGTATTTTTTTGGTGTTTTTTAAATGCATGATAATGTCTGCAAATTAAAACAAGAAAGTTTTTCGACTTGAAAAGTACTTTTACCCACTTAAATACAACGGGTTTTCCCAAGAGCACCAACACATTTGGCTGACGTCCAGAATTAATTTTGGCCGCCCAGATCCCGAAAATACCCCACTGTGCGCCAGTTCAAGCTCATAATTGAATCATCGGCTCTCAAGAAATCGTGGTAAGAGCCACCCAAATCTCTCCACTTTACTCCACTACTGCTACAATCTCTCCAAATACAACAAAAATGCATTACTCAATTTCTAATATTAAAGACAAATCATACAACTCAAAATCTAAAAAAATATTATTTGTTCGTAGTTTAGTATTCGGCGTACTTTGTAAGNAGAGCAGTGCAACCCTAAGAACGGCGTCTTTTGTCATCGGGGCATCGGACCAAGAGGACGTCTGGAGATGGGCGTGTCCACCCGTCGCTAACCGCCGCGCCTACCTGAATCAGCAGGTAGGTGTCATTATTAGTCATTATTCGGAATGTAGTCGTCGATGTGAGTACATGTAAAGTGTCTCTGCGTTTATTGTGCACATGTACGTTTGAAAATTATCATTGTCTATGTTTGGACATATTTAGAAGTACAAGCCATGGATTGTGATAAAGCAGATACGTGTGTCAACTTTTAATGGCTCGCTGTTGGGATATTTGATATATGAAAGGAAAATTTTGCGTTTTAATGAAGTGCCATTGTATTCGTATTTCTTCGATAGAATGTTCTAATTCTGAGAAAGTTAGTTAAACTTCCCAACATGTCCCAACATTGATTATAGATCTATAATTAAGCTTAAACCTTTCTGTTTCAGATAGGCAAAAAAAAAAAAATGGTTGCAAATTANATTGATTATAGATCTATAATTAAGCTTAAACCTTTCTGTTTCAGATAGGCAAAAAAAAAAAAATGGTTGCAAATTTTAGTGATTTTGTGTAAAATAGAAAAAAGGAGGGAGTCGGATTCTGCCAAATTATCTTATTGTTCGCAGAAGCTGATCTTTATTTTTCTTCAAAAAAGTTCCTTTTCTAAGTGCTTCAACCAATCTTTGCTTTATTTCAGACTTCACTCGCAACAAATCATGCTTAATTTCTCGCACGCGCTCCTCAGTTAAGTTATCCAGTTGTAGCAGGTAGTTTTGAAAATATTCTAATTTTTTGTTAATGTTATTTAGATCTTGTTGCGGCATGATGTTTTCGAATCCCAACTCTGACATTTGACGGCCCTGAAACAACAGGCAACTGATTTAGAGCAATACATAAAAGATGTTCTTAAACCGGGTTATGGTAACACGAATGATGGTAACAGCAGTAGAAGATTTTTCGCAGGCCATGAGTTAACAGCAGAAATTACAGGAATTGACGTAATCGTTATATATAGCGTGAAAGTTATATTAAAAGCATTATCGAGTGGACATCAAAAGAGGGCTAGTGTTGCCTAAGACCACTAGTCACATAATTAAGTCAATGATTTTTCACAAAACTATAACTCAGTGTAACACAACGAAACACATTTTCAGCATATACCAGCACAATAAAATACATAATTAATTTGGNAAACTATAACTCAGTGTAACACAACGAAACACATTTTCAGCATATACCAGCACAATAAAATACATAATTAATTTGGTAATATTACGTTGCGTGGCGACACCATGTTACTCGGTAGTGATGGTAAGTNCACAATAAAATACATAATTAATTTGGTAATATTACGTTGCGTGGCGACACCATGTTACTCGGTAGTGATGGTAAGCAGCAGGATAANAGTAGCAGTATGAACATCAGTACTCACACTACTTCTTCGCTGGTTTATCACTATATACACTTAAATTATCAAATTATCAGTATAGTTAAAACACGAACGTGTTTCTGTACTTTGTTATTAAAATACGAGAACGTTTTATTAGGTCAGTCATGGTTATAATGTTATCTTTCAAAGTTGCATCCTATAGGCCAGTTATCGGAAGAGGCCACAGAAGCGGGTAACAAGCATTTCCGGTTATACCGACAAAATTATGAAAGAAAGTTCTCAAGAGTATCTTGTAATATGGATGTGAAAAACAGACTGTTAATAAGTTCAAATTTTGTCGTTACAAGAATGAGGCCAATGCATAAAAATAAGAAGTGAAAACAGTTTTTTAAAAGTGACTGTAGCAATGTTGCAACCAACTGGACCTCATCTATACGCAATGTATAATGATGAACTCCCCTCTTCTGCTGAGAAAGATAAACGTGTTTCGGACGAAGAACGATGGAATTATTCTTCCTGAAGCTAACAGTTTTGTAAATAAAGAGGCCTACACGTATTTTTTTGGTGTTTTTTTAATACATGATAATGTCTGAAAATTAAAACAAGAAAGTTTTTCGACTTGAAAAGTACTTTTACCCACTTAAATATAACGGGTTTTCCCAAGAGCACCAACACATTTGGCTGACGTCCAGAATTAATTTTGGCCGCCCAGATCCCGAAAATACCCCACTGTGCGCCGGTTCAAGCTCATAATTGAATCATCGGCTGTCAAGAAATCGTGGCAAGAGCCACCATAACTTCAGCATGTGAACCTGGATTAAGCAGAAACGTTAAAATATGAAAGGGAAGAAATGTTTTTTTTTTGTAAAAGTGGGTTTCTTGCAAAATAAATTCCTATTTTAAATTAGATTTCGCTTCAATTTTCGTGGCCTTCATAAATGTTAGAAATGTCGTCGTTTAAAAGCGTCATTTTAGCACAGCACTAGGCAATAAATTTATGACATATAAAGTAAATATTTTATTCAAGAATTTTACTCCCAAAGTTAACCACTGTTCTACACATTTATTTATCACAGATTTAGATTCATAACGTTAAACTTAATTTAAATGTTTTCCTGCAAACATATACATCTAAAGAACGCCAAGTTTTATTTAGGCACATTTAAATAACATTTCACTTCCATATGGATATAACATTATTACCATGACTGACCAAATAAAACGTTCTCGTATTTTAATAACAAAGTACAGAAACACGTTCCTGTTTTAACAATAATGATAATTTGATAATTGAGATGTATGTAGTGATAAACCAGCGAAGAAGTAGTGTGAGTACTGATGTTCATACTGCTACTTACCATCACTACCGAGTAACATGGTGTCGCCACGCCACGTAATATTACCAAATTAATTATGTATTTTTTGTACTGGTATATGCTAACAATTTGTTTAGTCGTGCTACACCGAGTTATAGTTTTGTGAAAAATTATTAACTTAATTATGTGAATGGTGGCCTTAGGCAACACTAGCCCTCTCTTGATGTAATTGTTATTATAACTTTGAGCTTTGCTACTGAGAATAAACTTGTAAAGAATTATTAAAAGGTTCCAACTCAAACTAGCTCAGGTAGTAGCAATAAACTTATGTTAAGGTGTCCATGGTTTGAATGGGTGGAAATCAATAATTATCTTAATCCAAAATGGCGACCAAAATGTTTATATAAAATTTAATGCCACTTTGCTTTCGAGAAAAATAATATAATTTCGGTAACTTAGTTGACATTAAAATATCCTGTAAAATTCTCGAAGCCCTTGTCGACCTGGTCTTGGGCTGGGGCATTTACCTGAATGCCATTGGACATCTGCTTGAAGGCTTCCCTATGCTAGGCTCACTCGCTTATAGTGCAGATAATTGCATTTTTTAAGGGCGCGGTCGTTCGACTTAAAATATCTGTAAAATATCACGTGGGCGTAGGCCGTACAGGCATTCTTCTAACTGGAATCTCTCTCGCGTCATCTCCATTACGACGGCCTGCTTGTGAACTAGACCAATCACCCAAAATCAATTTAGAAAAGCCCTAACGCTAAACCAACCTGAACTTGCGTCCTGCCTGCTGGAACCAAGATGGCTAAAATCTCCTTCACACACGTTAATCTCAGACACAATCAATTAATCAGCCAATCATGAGAGTGCTAGATTAAACATTACACATGAAACATCTACGCTACCATGGCAACAAATCAACATGTTCAGTAACTAAGGTTTTCGTAACCATTATAAACGTCAGCAGATAGGAAATACGTATAAATCAGACCAGTTAATTAACACAGTAAATAAAATAATTACTGCTACAATAAAACAACATAATGTGAAAAACNGTTATAGTTTTGTGAAAAATTATTAACTTAATTATGTGAATGGTGGCCTTAGGCAACACTAGCCCTCTCTTGATGAAATTGTTATTATAACTTTGAGCTTTGCTACTGAGAATAAACTTGTAAAGAATTATTAAAAGGTTCCAACTCAAACTAGCTCAGGTAGTAGCAATAAACTTATGTTAAGGTGTCCATGGTTTGAATTGGTGGAAATCAATAATTATCTTAATCCAAAATGGCGACCAAAATGTTTATATAAAATTTAATGCCACTTTGCTTTCGAGAAAAATAATATAATTTCGGTAACTTAGTTGACATTAAAATATCCTGTAAAATTCTCGAAGCCCTTGTCGACCTGGTCTTGGGCTGGGGCATTTACCTGAATGCCATTGGACATCTGCTTGAAGGCTTCCCTATGCTAGGCTCACTCGCTTATAGTGCAGATAATTGCATTTTTTAAGGGCGCGGTCGTTCGACTTAAAATATCTGTAAAATATCACGTGGGCGTAGGCCGTACAGGCATTCTTCTAACTGGAATCTCTCTCGCGTCATCTCCATTACGACGGCCTGCTTGTGAACTAGACCAATCACCCAAAATCAATTTAGAAAAGCCCTAACGCTAAACCAACCTGAACTTGCGTCCTGCCTGTTGGAACCAAGATGGCTAAAATCTCCTTCACACACGTTAATCTCAGACACAATCAATTAATCAGCCAATCATGAGAGTGCTAGATTAAAAATTACACATGAAACATCTACGCTACCATGGCAACAAATCAACATGTTCAGTAACTAAGGTTTTCGTAACCATTATAAACGTCAGCAGATAGGAAATATGTATAAATCAGACCAGTTAATTAACACAGTAAATAAAATAATTACTGCTACAATAAAACAACATAATGTGAAAAACNGTATAAATCAGACCAGTTAATTAACACAGTAAATAAAATAATTACTGCTACAATAAAACAACATAATGTGAAAAACAATATTATTAAGTCTTTAACCACCCCCATAAACATATCATTAAAATACTGCTGAAAGCCAAATTCTACGACGTTACAACCAAGATTTTTTTGTGAAACGTAACAGCAATGCCACAATGGCCGTTCAGGTACCACCTTTAAAGTGAATATGTATTACTGTATTACGAATCATACCAGAGCAATTACTGTAAGAAAACTATACATTAACTTAATACTTTCATGATATTCATACACAAAACATTCTTTGCAGTTAATTGCTGAGTGTTTCACGACACTTTCCACATTTAGACACGCTTCACGATTTGTTTTTCACTTAGAACATTTGCAGGTATCTTGTTCGGAGTACGTACATTTCGTTAGTTTTTACCCAGTTGATCTATGCAACACTTGCTGGTGTTAAGAGGTGTGGCAAACAAACAAGAACATATGCAGAGGTACCTACAAGCTACTAGTTTCGATGTTACAATTTATAATCTCAAACTTAATATTTTTATTTAGCAGTTTAGAAATATACAGTTTTTTTTAATGTTTAAAATGAAAATAGATGGAAAATTGTTGACTTAAAAAGGGAAGAGGTCCAGAAGTACTATTATTTGCATTACGCCCTTAATAAACTTCTGGATGGACTTGTAAGGCTACGTGTAAACTGCACTATAAGTACACAGTACGTTTCTACGAAAGAAAAAAAAGAATCATGGAATCCCGGTACACCTTACATCCAAAAGAGTTATCTGGAATTATTACAATATGATTTAAACGTACATGCTGGTTCCGTCGTATTTTCGTGACGATATGTGATCTGTTTTTCTGCAACAACGAAATTTCCAGGATTCGTGTAGTTCTTACAGTCCAGCGATACGCGAACTGTTGTGCACATACAGTGCGCAATGGCAGCTGTTTCCTGCACGCATTATTGCTCCTACTTTCAATTGCATTTTAAACTACGAGATGATACATTTAGTAGGACTTAATGTTCCTTTCAGCTTCCAATATGTTATTGGTTTCAGTTTTAAGGTACTGAGTTTAGATACAGCCTGTATATGAGCATAGAGGTCTTGCTGTTTATAAGTGGTATATCTCGGACTCGTGCTGCTAGTTCACCTCAAGTTTCGGAACCCCTCCTAGATGTAAATTAATATTCGGCCGCCCGAGGAGGCAGCTGACAGACGGCAGCATTCGGAGCACGTTCCTCAAGTGCGTTTACATAATTTATGAAGCTGGGCCGCTGCAGCGTCAGGTTGTAATATCGGCCGCCCGCATGGCGAAATTCTGCACGGCGGCAACCAGGAAGTCGGTGGATGGAAAGGAAGGGGGGCGGTAGAAGGCACTGCAATGCTGAACATGTGACGGGCTCCGGAAGACAGACGGTGCGGGCGCCAGAAAGTGGCGATACGCCCCCCTCCCTTTACACAAAGTGGCGAGAC
>NQII01000424.1:805177-880960 GCA_002778355.1 Clitarchus hookeri
ATCAGGCCTTGAACTCGCAGGGCGTTAATCTGTGAGAAAATCCTTGGCAGAAAGTATGAGTAAATTCCCGCAAAAGTGCCGGGAATGTATAAGTAAAGTCCCGTTAAATAAACCTGTTCCAAACTAAGAAGTCGTGATGAAGTCATTGTGTGATTTACCCTAACATCCCTGGCACCCTATAGTCTGTGCCACTGAACATTAGCAATAGACACTACGAACCCATCACAGGTGGGGAGAACCTTTAATGTGTAAATTGACTTCCCAACGTGGGGAGTAGCGTCAGTTAAAAACACCCACCATACTGTAAAATTGCGGCCATAGAACAGGTTTAATAATAAATGTGAAAGAGAAATGGATGTTTGACGAAATACTGCAATTAAAACCAGATGTAGACATATACCCTCAAATAAGTATGTATGGAGATGTGATACACTGTAAAAGGTATTTGGTATAATGTTATGACCTTTTTTAAAATTTGAACTGTATCTTCGAATTTAAGGCCATGTTCAAATTTACCGTTTGATGTGTAAATATCTTAATATCTAGTATTATTCAATTCGGACGCCGTCGTTAGTCACTTGTTCAAAGATGTTTGTAATTTGGTAATTGTTTATAGTAATTTTCGTTACATAATAAAACTAACTACTAAAATACCAAAAAACTCATCATTTTAGTTGACTGATTCTGGTTACGTGACCTTATAGTAAACTAGAAGTGGCAATTCGAACACTGCCGAAATAATGCTTTTTTTGTATCCTAGCAATGTAGTAGAAACACGAATGTCAAAAATGGTGTGATTAGTTTGTNCTGCCGAAATAATGCTTTTTTGTATCCTAGCAATGTAGTAGAAACACGAATGTCAAAAATGGTGTGATTAGTTTGCAGTTGTAAACAACTTTTATATTTTAATTGACAGGAATGTTTGAAAAGTAGTGCCTCTTTTGTATTTTTAATTTTTTAATATAGTGGCACCAAGAGCTAACGTACATTTAGTGATCTCTGTCTTTATTATCCTTCTCTCGTGTCTTTTGCCTATATATGTTTGGTATGTTTCACATATGTCGTCATTACTGGGCCCGATTCCGAGTGGCCCAGTCCTCAAAACATCCAACAAATTAAAACATTGTATATATACCTATATATAGGGTTAGTCGGGACCGAGCGCGTTAATTTCGGAAGGTGGTTCCTTAGGATAAACAAAGCAGAAATGTATTTGGGAATTTTGCGATAAAGTGAGAAATGTGGCCGTAACGTGCCACTGAATATCGAATTTGAAATTACATTGCGTAAAATATTTCCGAAACCATTTGAGATTAAGCAACACAATTTCAAACAGTGATACAGGAAAGGGAAACCTTCAACCTGTTATGAGTTTGGTGGTAATATAATTCCCCCTTCGCCACGTTCATCATCCTGTTTTGACAGTTTATTTCGAAACACTTAGGTGTAATGCACATTTGCATACAGTATGTTAATGAAAAGGTAGTCTTGTCGGCACTCACTAAGGCTAACCGTTTTCGCGATATGGGCATTTGTATGTTTAAAGGTGTGCGTAAGAATGCCTGAGGAATATGCACACTGACACACGGTGTAGCATAAGAATCAGGCGTTGTTCACACGTAGGCACAAGCAGGTATGGATATGCCTTGTTACTGATTTGGAATGTCTGTCGATACGTTACCACAGAGGTGAAGGCTGTCGTTTGATGCTGAGGACATTGTTCATCTACAACATATAGCCCTCACAGAAATATGGATGGTAATAAATACGTAACATGCAGCCTGAAATTATGAAATACTCTACTGCAATAAAGGTTAACGAGAATGCGCAAATTACCACAGAAATTGGGAACTTTTCTGCTGCCACTGCATTACATAACAATTTGCCATACGTTAAAACACTATCACTGCATCATGTGTACTGCGTCGCGTTGCGTACAAAAGTAATCTCGACTCTACATAACTAGATACTAGGGTACGTAACAGGACCTCAGGTCTAATGGGGCGCTGCCGTAGCGCACATCACAACCGCTTGTTCGCCCGAATGTTGACGTGATGTTGGCATCGGGCAACAAAAGTTACTCTCGGCCTGCCTAACAGATAACAGCAATACATCTTTTAACCATCACAAACCAGGCGTAAGTTGAAAACAAATTTGCCCCACAAGTGCTACGTGTTTACACCATAATGTTGTGACACTTCATGTAATAAGACAGTGCGCTAAACTTTGTGTGCGGTGAAACACAACTTAATAAATGTCAATATTATCTCCGTTGATAACATGATTGCGACTTCAGTTAGATGCCAATAACTACATTATGGACGCGTGCTTTCATTACAAACTTAAAAATTACCCGGACATTTTGCAGTTTGTCAGTAACAATTCGTAATGTGATGATGCAACAATTGCAATTTACTTAATCCACGACCCTGGTCCCATTGCTTAACGAATCTCCACGCCTCTCTAGTAACTTATCGACGTTCGTTCCATATCAGTAACAAGGCGTATCATCTGTTAAGTTCACAGATTATAAAATATATCTCCTCACTGTGCAAGGCAATCAAATGTCTGAGTCCATCAGCAAGTTCATTGGGGTCTTCTGAAAATATGTAGTCTTTGTTCTTATCGTCTTCTGCATTATTCATGGCACTTTTTTCAGCAAAGCCGGTGAGGAGATGTGTGAGGACGTCGAAAAAATCGCCANTTATTCATGGCACTTTTTTCAGCAAAGCCGGTGAGGAGATGTGTGAGGACGTCGAAAAAATCGCCACTGTTTTCACTGTCAACACTGTCTTCATTATCGTATACATGGCCCTTCCCTTTTTCGCAACTCTTCGAGCCAGAACAAAATCTCATATACGCTGAAGAATCTTAGGAAACATAACTCAGATATGACTCACTTAACCTGTTTTATTTACGGAATATTCTCACAACACACAGCGAGCAGCGTCGCTTCGATTGTGATTAGCAGGGGCATTGACGGGGGAGTATACCATGCAAAAATAGCCTCCCGTGAACCGTGATATGTATCAACTTGGGAAATAATCGTTGAAATACTACTACCGTCGATACCAAGCAAGATGGAAAAACATCAATATGAATATCTACGAAAAAAAATGTATTATGAAAACTTTACTGTCGGGTATAACAAATATCACAATCAGATCATGAACATCTGATGGTAAATTTGCATCAAATCGGTATTGAACCATGGCTATTACGTTCAGGCACATCCTCATGTTTGTTATTAACGCCTTGCGCCCTAGGGTGAAAACGAGCCCATGCTTACACAAGTAAAAGTTCTCAATATCGCACCTCAGTCCTTCACCAGAGATAAAGTAATTCTTTATTCCATTAAAATGACGGCAGCAATAAATGCAAGCCCTATTCCTAATGCATCAATATTTACAAAATATTCTGTAACACTGCGGTAATCACCATCCCAGAGAACCATGAAATGGGGCGGTGGAGATCAGGCACTCTTACTATAATGATTATTTGGCACCGACACAGGACCGGACACGCTCGACAGCAGCACCATCCTCGACAGCAGTTGCACAGCTACCAGAGGCACTCCTTCCATCAAGGCGTGCTAGGTTCAATCCCCGACAGGGTCGCACCTGTATATTCGCACATGTGGGAAACGTTTGATGCCATTGCCAACAGTATCACCCGTGATGGACGTTGGCGATGTCCGGCAGATTTTCTCGGGACACTTGACCTTCTTCGCCGACCTAAACTACCGCAACCATTTCAGCTGCTACGATCTCTCTCAACTCAAAACACACGGTGTCCCATGAAATAACTGTACTGGTGTGGGTGGGTGGGCCACCCACCACGATATTTTCGTGCTTTAAAAAATGGTAATCAATGCAGATCACTGACGAAGAGTAACCGACACGTGAAAGTTTTTTTAATTTTCTCGAGTCAGCTGTCGGAAACGCATTTAGACCCACCAGTTTTCCAGTGGAAGATATCGAGGTTCTAGGAATTTGTCGGCCGAGAATCAGTCCGCTCATCACTCAGAATGGAGGAGCGGTCGTTCATAGGAAGAATGTTTACCAGCTTAATTCAGAGAGAAAATACAGATGAACTACATGTATAAAAAAAAGTAGGAACACCATGAGAAAACCCACATACTCTGTTCGCACCAGCAAAGAGCACAGGGGAAAATATGAAACCTGCAGATACCGTCGCCAATGCATATTTTATATGCCTATATGTATATTATATGGTACCATGCAGTTTATGCAAGGCGATATATTGAAGAAACATATCGAGATATGCAAGGGTTCGTCTACTGGAAGACAGCTAGTGATGTCGCCAATTTCCCATGCTGCACCGGTGGGTACTGATTTGTCAGGCGATAATGATGAGACAGTTAATGTTAAAAACGGAATGAGTGCAGTAGAGTCCGTTTGTGTGGAATGTGTACTTGCAAGAATTTCGCGTGAGGTCGACGAACTTCAAAATAAACGGCCGTCGGCTCTAAATACTGATGATGACCATGCGGCTCCAACAAAGAACAGTAAACTTGATATTGAGAACGAAACAGGAGGTGAAGACGATCACGAAGACAGTATTGATGATAATGACTATGAAGACAGTGTTAATGAAGTATCTGATGAGAAGGATGATGATTCTCTCGACGTTCCCACATATTTCACCAGTGAGTTTCGTTGGACAAGTGGCGTGAAGAAGGCTGAAGGCGTCAAGAACGCTGGTTTATTTGCTGCAACGAGCTACACGAAGAAGGTGNGACAAGTGGCGTGAAGAAGGCTGAAGGCGTCAAGAACGCTGGTTTATTTGCTGCAACGAGCTACACGAAGAAGGTGGAAGATGCTGGGAATACTGACTACGTATTTTCCAAAGACCCGAATAAACTTGTTGATAGACTCAGACATTTGATTGACCTGCAAAAACGTGGGTATTTCTCACGCATTGTTGAGATATCTTCAATCATTAGTAAACTGAATGAACGGGGATATTTTTCATGATGCGATGGACTACTTTCTCCTGAAATTGCAATTACAAAATAATAATAGATTGTTTTTATAAAATAATTATTTTTTCTTTATTATTGTGTCTTGTGTCCTTCTTTCCCCACAACTTTAAAGTGATGCTATGAACACTTTACTAACAGAAAGATCTGCATATAGAATGATAATAAAGACTTTAGTATAACAATGAATGGATAGTTGACTGCATACAAAACGTTAATTCATTCAACATGTACAAACTTTGGAGATGGCAAATTAATGTAATTTCTATNTACAAACTGAAGGATTGATCGAAGGAACGAACGAGGGATTGACTTTGATTGAAGGATTAGTGAGGAATTGTGAGGATTGCGAAGTGATGATGTTTGAGAAGAGCACGAATGATTAACGCCCTAGCTTCCCTCGACATTTCAAGTCTCAAGGGCCTATTGGTTCGTAAACCATAGACAACTATGCTTTTAAAAGTGTTGGTAGATGCTGACCCATACCATGATTATATCATACTTGTGCAGAGAGTCGTTACTCATATGATGGCTTGGATTGGTCACATATACATACATTTAAATAATCTGTGCACCATATTTATATCAACAAACCAGACGAGGTAGAGAATAATGTCCAAATTTCGAAAGCGTGTAATAATTAGACTTCGAGAGAAGAGACCGGAAATGAAGTTGAGAGAACCTTTTTCATGGTTCCGCTATACCTTACGTACAATTTAGGTACGAATTAACAAAAAATACCTAAATTTTTTATATTAAAGAAAAATATTAAAATCGAATAATGAATACAGATTTTTGATTCGACATACCCTATGCCTATAAAAAGTAATATGGCTACCAGAAACATACACATTTGTTTGAAGCTAGAAATTATACTTGCAGACTGAATTTCACGAGTCTGCCTCCTAAGAGTACGCAAATTATATTCGTTTACCTAAATGCCTGTACATATTCGCTTGCTTACGAGCCAACTTGAGAAACAATGTTGTCTGCCATATAATTATTAAAAATTATATATAAATACAATCAATGTTAACATAGGCACATATGATTCAGACCACGACTGAAAATAACGAAATGTTTTTAATACAACATTTGCCTTGAAAAAGTTTTCAAAATGGTAAATGCGATGAATTTAAACTGAAAAAGCTCTCCAATAAATGTAGGTCATGAGCCACATATGCGTTCATTGAAAAAATATATAACAAAATGTTTAATACACTAATGTACTTGTACGAGAGAATGTAGCCTCTTTGTTTGGTGAATATTATACCAGATTAAAAAAAAACTATAATTTTTCTTGCTTAAGATGCACAGTGGTTAGGGTACCTCTATCGTGTTCGAGAGGTTATTGGGTTCAAATCACATTCCCCCCATGAGTAATTNATGCACAGTGGTTAGGGTACCTCTATCGTGTTCGAGAGGTTATTGGGTTCAAATCACATTCCCCCCATGAGTAATTTTTCTTTTTTAAATGTTACCAAGTGTCACGGAAAAGTGTAAAATTTACGTAATTTAACTTTTATAAACCGATTTTGCATTAAAACTACACTTTCGATACATACTACTCTAGTTTTTTTTAGATTTGGAAATTTTTCAAATGATAAATAAAATAAATTTAAATAAAATAATTTTAATTATATATAAATGCATTGATTCCTAGGTGTCTGATAGTTTTATGATTGACTTGACCAGGTCGGTAAGCTGCCTGACACGCGAGAGCGGCGTGGGAAGAGGCATTGGGCAGCGGGAATGAAGAAGGGGGAAGGGGGTGGTCGACGCTATTCGTGGCGGTTTATTGTTGTTTCGTGTGTTAAGATGAAGACATGTCGNTGGTCCTTGCTTGTGAGGTGTGCGGGGTGGTTTGAGTGTCTTTAAGGGGGAGGGGGTGAATGTATTGATACGTTCAATCTAATTTCCGAGGAATATGTTTGGGGACAGTGATAAAAATCGCTTTAATTGTTAGATACTTTTGCAGAAAAAATTGGGTTTGAAGGAAAATTGGGGAGGGAAAAGTGGGAGAGGGGTAAGGTTGGGTGGCGAGATTGTACGAGTATAGTGGTTGAGGTGTGGGTGAGGGGTGTCGGTAAGGTGGGCTGACAGTACTGCGTACCTCTTAAATCTAATATGGTTGTCCTGACATTGGGTTACGTAATCGATATGACATCATGATCGTATGCGTCTTAAAAATACGAGTCCGGTGATATATAACTCTCAATACCTACGCCTTAACATTTTTAAATTATAAATATATATTTAAATTTAAATTAAAAAATTATTATTAATTATTTTATTTTATCTGTTTTTTAGATTCCTCATTGTGACTGATGTTTGGGATACCTCAGCCACATTGAGGAATCAGTACGCTACATTGAGGAGCAAGCACTTATTCCACAAATTGTTAGAAAAACGGGAAAAGTTTGAAGGAAAAAAAAAAAAAAAGGAAATTTTGAGGGAAAAAGACCGATTTCAATTTTTAAGGGAAGAACGAGAAATTTTGAGAGAAAAAAGGAAGATTCCAAGATGGCGGTAGCACCACGGCGCTACAGCCCCCAGCCGCTGCCTTCGGACATACCAAAACCTACTACTGATAAGAATCAGCTTAAGGATGTCATAATTTAGTAGGTCATTGGACTGCCGATTTTACATACCGCTCTGGAAAGGAAACTTATTCATAAATAAATGATATAAAGGAGAAAATACAAGTGTATTTATGGACAGACAGTAGCCCGCTGCTTGACTGAAACAAGTACTGTAAAACCTAGCAGCCGCTGAAGAATCCATACACTACCCGTCTCATCCCTAACGTCATTCTGCCACAGACACGGTTACTCGTCACCCCAGAGAATAGCACACGCTCTAACGTACAGCTGCAAGGTTTTACAACTGTTAAAGCCTGCATTTACAGCTGGTGCCATGTGACATGCCTGGAGCGAACACACACGCTACCATGCACGTAGTTGTAGCTGCNCAAGGTTTTACAACTGTTAAAACCTGCATTTACAGCTGGTGCCATGTGACATGCCTGGAGCGAACACACACGCTACGTAGTTGTAGCTCCAGTCAGGATACGAAAGTACGTGACTGAAGACGGCAGTACATCTCAGAGCAGAAAATAAATTCTCTCATCCCGCTTGTGTCTTTCGTAACGGCTTGCCAGTAACGATCGAGAAGTTGACATCAAAGTCGAGGGATCCGCGGAGCTCCGTCTGTCGCAAACACACTTCACGGCCGTCGGAGACATGCTCCAGCACACTCGGGCCGACGTACTGCAGCAGATATTGCTTGATCTCTTCTGCAGGAGAGCTGCTGGTCCTCGGGGAAGATACCTCAATGTTTTATATAACGTCGCCACCGCGAATGGCTTGGAAATGTTTCAAGGAGACGGCCTGTACATACGTATGCGCAAGCATCAGACCAAGCTAACTCGACAAGACACGTGACCTTATTTTATCCAAACGACGAAATCTTATATGTAGCGTTACATGCCACAGTAGCTCACATTTAATCGTTCACATAGACTATTTTTATATCAAGACCTGCTATTTGGGTATTTCTGTGAACGAAAATCGTGCGAAAATGGCTAGCCTAGCAAGGTAAAACAATTCTAGAGACAATATAAACGGAGTAGAATGTATAGTCCGTTCAAGATTACTTCAAACTTTTTGAAGCCCTGCTGCAGTTCTATTTTCAGGATATTCCTCCGCTTCAAGCAAACAGAGCTTAACCAAGGATAGGAAACTAAACCAAAATGACAACGTGCTGCATTCACGCGCAATCAATTAAATCATATTTTGTATAAGAACTATTTCGTACTAGGAATTACGAATACACCTATCTTCTCCCCATTTTTATTCATATTAATTATAAATGAAATATTAAAATTTTTATTTATAATTGTGGCGTATCACAAGTATTAAAATACAATTACTCCAAAAAAGTGTTATTACCTTTACAAAAAATTTAATTATTGAAAATACAGTACACTTTCAAAACATATTCCATACATCATATTTCTCGTCTCTGTGTACATCCATTTCATTTAAAAACATTTAAGAAGACTTTAAAATGAAAATCGTGCTCATGCAGGAACACAGACCTTTACCACTCCGATAAATGTATTTAAAGGCCAATCATGAACTTTAAGAAATATGCTGACGGGCCCCAGGGGCACCCTAAAGCCTACCAAAGCCCCGAAACACGAAAGCTACAAAAGATGAGTGCACAAGGAAATACATATTAAAAACACACGTAAAATATTAATTGAAATATTACAGACACAAGCCTAAATAATTAATACTGAGTTAATACCTAGGAAAACAGGTGGGTGCAAAAATATGCTGAAATATCAAANGACTCGTCAGAGTGAATCCACATGGCAATTGGAGCTCAGTACTACCAACTGAGGCAGCTGGAATATATATATATATATATATATATATATATTTACACACACACACACACAAACATATATATATATATATATATATATATACATATATATTCAATATTAACCCTCAATTTTAACTGATAAGCAACCGCAACCATACCGGGTAATTTAGCCAAAACTGTATTTAGAAAGGACCACCAGACAAAATTTTCAATACCACGGAAGTTGACAGCCTACTGCGTTTACACTACCCAATAACCATAAATCACCCATACCATAGCTCAATGCAAAACACTAAAAAGGCAACCCACCTGAATTCAGCCTCTACCCGGCCTCTTGCTAACGCGATAATAATCTGGACCACATATTAGCCAGCTATCTCGTCGACTACGATTTTAGACGTCGGCGTCTCACTCCAGACGTGGTGCATCGCGAAGCCGAATATCAAGCGATGCTAGCTCGACTGTAAGAGCCCAGGTAGTAGCAGCAGGAAAATAAGTCCCCGAACAACAAACAAGGGCTTATATTAACGTGCCAGAAGGCGTAAGCAGCCTAACACGCATGCGGGGAAGGAGGGGAGGCACAAGAGGAGAAGGCACGGGAGAAGGGGAAGGCCACTGAGACCTAACCGCGAGCGAAGCCGTGACTGAAACAGGGAGAAACTCGAGGAGCACGGCGGAGTCCTCGCAAAATAAAGGTAAAAGTTAAATTTAACAAAAACATTTTCTGCTAACAGAAGTATTAAACGCTTGTGACAAATTGAATATTTAGGAAACAACCAAGCATGCCATAAACGGGGTTATTTTTCAAAGGTTTGATTTAAAAAAGTGTAAAGAAACCGCGAATAGAATATAACTGAGGAGAAAATTGTTTTTATTGTATTTTCGTAAAATAAATGAGTGTTTGTGTCGTTTTGCTGCAATGGTTATACTTTTTCTCGCTAGATAACTTTTATACAACTAATGACGATCACGTGTTCAGTGCTGCTACCTCGTGTTGTTCAGGAGTAGCTGGATCCTCTCGGTTTGCACCAGACAGACAAGTAAAATTATTATTATTTTTTAATGCGTTTCTCGTTAATATAACGGAAATAAAATACGATTGCTGATAATCCACAAAATTGAGATAACATGCTCTTTGCAGTAGCCGATAATATACACTCATTGACATATAAATAGCCGCACCAAGAACGAATTTTCTAAAAGAAGAGAAAATTGGTATCCAGTACTGATCACAAATATCACCGTAACTGATTTAATATTGGCTTCTATTTGCCACGTAGAATAAACATAAGGGGACTAACACCGCTACAACCTTGGTAACGTGAATGAACAGTGGTAAGACGAAACTATGTGCAGTATAATCAGGCTGATAGTCAGTGAGTAGCTAGCATGCCTATGTGACACATTCCACATATGTATGAACAACTTACAGAGTTTTAAAAAAGCACAGAAGGCACTTCGAACTGCTCTCCAGCTGTACCATTACGAACGAACTGTTTGACGGTATTTAGGACAGTGGTGTCGTGAGGGAACACACACGCATCGGGAAGGCTCTGGGCTGCCTTGAATGACCACTACAATGGAGGACATTTTAACGGTCGGAGATGTACGAAATCAACGAACTGTGTCTCTTCCCGCCATGCAGAGACATGCAGAGGTATCACTAGTGACCTCTATATTTCACCTGCAGTATTGCGAGGCGACTTGCAGAAAAATACTTCCATTCTCGACGTCGCTTATGCCTCGGCGAAGCTAGAAATTCCTTAAGGGGGGGCTAAAGGGGGAATTTATACTGACTGAAGTCAAAGGAGGGAGGTTACTGAGGGCACCAGCGCTGCGGACACGTGCGTTAATTAGGAAAATTCTAGGACAACATTACCTTACAGTATGATAAAATGCATCATAGTGAACAACAAATTCATGTTTTTATCGTAATAAAACGATTAATAATAATTTTAATAGACCTTCTAACAGTTTACAAGCCTAATGTCACCTCTCCGGCTCCTTTGCTGCGTCCCTGACTTACATCGAGACTTCAACAAAGGCGACTCCGTTTCCACATTCGCCACAATCTGGTGTCATGGACAACTGAGGAATGGAGTTCCATCGTTCTTAGTGACGGATACAAGATTTCGTTTGGACACGAATGGCAACCGCACTCGAGTACGGAATGGCAATGAACACTCAACAAATCCGTACTTAATTGCTGAGCGACACACTGACACAGCTAAGTGGTATAGTCCATCCATGGTTACTTCCAAATTTCCTGAAGCCGTGCTAAATATCTATTTTCTGGTTATTCCTCCTTCTTATGCAAACATATATTAACAAAGTCTAGAAAATTCACTAAACGGACAATGCACCGCATTTATATGCACTCAGATTAATAATGTTTTACGTGAGAACTATTCTTTACTAGGCATTACCAACACACCTATTTTCTCTCTGTTTCACTCATAATAATATTAAGTGAAATAATATAATTGATCAATGATATATAGGAAAAAATTTCAGTTTAACCTAAAATAAGATGCTTGTATGTTAATACAAGGGTAAAACGCACATGAAACATTAAGTACTTAAGAAACAACCAACCACGTCATACATGGGGTGATTTTTCAAAGGTTTTAATCAAAACATTGTGAAGCTACTGCGAATATACTATACGTTCAGGAGATTATGCGGCCTCGTGGGCTTCTATTCACGGCGCGTCTCCAACGGGCAATTTTTCATTAGGATAATGTCCGCCCACGTACAGCACAGTCTCCCCATGACTGTCTTTGTGCTGCCGACACCCTTCTCATGCCAACCTGGTCGCCAGACATGTCGCCTATAGAGCACGTATAAAGCCAACTGGAATGGCATCTTCATCCATCAACGGGTCTTCAGTAACTGGAGCTGCAGTTGCTACTACTGTGAGACGACCTTCCACTGGAAAGCATTAGACGTTTGCACGTCTCCATGCCAGACGGTAACACTACATCCATATCTCTTCGCTAGGGAGGGTACAACAGTGTACTACATGCACTTTAAAACTAAAATTTTGCGCGAATAAACAACCAATTTATCTCGATTTTGTAATTAGTTATTTGTTATAAAAATAGATAGACTGTGAAAGAAAGATTNACAGCTAAGTGGTATAGTCCATCCATGGTTACTTCCAAATTTCCTGAAGCCGTGCTAAATATCTATTTTCTGGTTTTTCCTCCTTCTTATGCAAACATATATTAACAAAGTCTAGAAAATTCACTAAACGGACAATGCACCGCATTTATGTGCACTCAGATTAATAATGTTTTACGTGAGATCTATTCTTTACTAGGCATTACCAACACACCTATTTTCTCTCTGTTTCACTCATAATAATATTAAGTGAAATAATATAATTGATCAATGATATATAGGAAAAAATTTCAGTTTAACCTAAAATAAGATGCTTGTATGTTAATACCAGGGTAAAACGCACATGAAACATTAAGTACTTAAGAAACAACCAACCACGTTATACATGGGGTGATTTTTCAAAGGTTTTAATCAAAACATTGTGAAGCTACTGCGCATATACTATACGTTCAGGAGATTACGCGGCCTCGTGGGCTTCTATTCACGGCGCGTCTCCAACGGGCAATTTTTCATTAGGATAATGTCCGCCCACGTACAGCACAGTCTCCCCATGACTGTCTTTGTGCTGCCGACACCCTTCTCTGGCCAACCCGGTCGCCAGACATGTCGCCTATAGAGCACGTATAAAGCCAACTGGAACGGCATCTTCATCCATCAACGGGTCTTCAGTAACTGGAGCTGCAGTTGCTACTACTGTGAGACGACCTTCCACTGGAAAGCATTAGACGTTTGCACGTCTCCATGCCAGACGGTAACACTACATCCATATCTCTTCGCTAGGGAGGGTACAACAGTGTACTACAAGTACTTTAAAACTAAAATTTTGCGGGAATAAACAACCAATTTATCTCGATTTTGTAATTAGTTATTTGTTATAAAAATAGATAGACTGTGAAAAAAAGATTATTTTAGGTATCGAAATATAGCTGTAATAAGTACAGATTAATTGTTAGAGCTTTTGGACAGTAAACGGTAAAGAATTCATAGAATTGTACGTACAGAATTTTGTGAAAATTGACGAAACATGACTACAAGAACATCGCAATGATCTACAAGGGCTTAAAACTGAACTCGAGATCAAACTGTATTACTATGTTGCAGGACGTATGCAGGCCGTAATATGCCGTGAACAAGTTTACAGCGCCGGAATGCAAGGGTGGAGGAAACGGGAGATGAATCGAACCCGGTACGCTTAGGTGAGAGGCGATTAATCGTACTACTACACCACTGCGGAACCTCGGTAAATTTATCACTTTTGAAAGCCCTGCTTAAGTTCTACATCTTTCCGCCATATGTAAAATTCATCTACATGGGCCTAATGCCTTTATTACGCACCAATCAAGTGAAAACGGCAAAGGAACCTAAATGTGTTACTAAAACGCCAATTCGTACTTTAATAAGTATAAAAAATCACCAATTATATTTACCANAAAGGAACCTAAATGTGTTACTAAAACGCCAATTCGTACTTTAATAAGTATAAAAAATCACCAATTATATTTACCATCAATTTAAACTTCACACGCCCAGTACGTCAAGCCTTATGTATATTTTACTTAATTCATTGCCAACTTAACTGAGAGTCTGCATTGTTAGTGTGTATGACATCACATATGCAGTTAACGGGCAGTGACTTTCTTCAATGGTTAATTCAAAAGTGCTCACTTAAGCGAGAACAGCCTATAGAATGATTTTTGCCTTCCACGCATGTCTAAAACACTGGCTCGCAAACTGCACCCTGAACTGTCAAAATCACGCAGTAAACCACGCGTTTTTTACGCTTAGTTTTTCAACATAGTCGTGCTTAAAAAAAAAACTGATAGCGCGTAAATTTAATACATCCGGTTCAACTTGGTCGGAGGCAGTGCACTAAAATTTCAGAGCATGAATTTATATAAACAGTGATCCAACTTTGTCACGTGGTTTTGACAGTTTCCGTGGCAAAAAAAAAGCCGTTCAATGTTGGTATATAGAAGTGGGTTACTGCGCAGTTGGCAAACTCTCTCTACCCAATATTTCTTCTTCTGTTTATAGGGATATATCACGACAGCTCTAGCTATAGAAGAAGTAATGGTATAATTGCGAAACACAGAAAAACATGACTGTGAAAACGAGAACAAAAATGGTTCATGAAAAATGGCTGACTACATAAACAGTGGTGTGGGAACTGCCGCCTATTTACCAACAGTGAGCTCTTGGATTCGAGATGCAATTTAGGAATGGTTATGTTGGCTTTAGTTGTCAGTATATTAACCACCTATGTATGCTATCGGGGTTTAGGCAATGGATATTAGAAAGCGTTTATCAATGATACATGTAACATTGACGTAACCCAAAATTGTCTCAGTGGTTGGTTATTGGTCATTAGCATTTCAACGAGGTAGTTTCCCGCAAAAATAAAATATTTGGAGTTTATTTAAGTATATATTCTTATTTATGAATACCCATATACGGAACTTATTCAACTTGGTAATGATTAGAGTGATACCGAAAGTGAACGTACGTACACTGTCTGGAGGAACGACCATATCTTACAGATAATCAAGCTGAAGTACGAACATATTGCTTTAATCCAAACTTTGTGGGTCGATATATCCGACGTATTAGACACTTCTCCTCCAACCCTGGTCGCTAATAGGATCTCGAACTCTGGTGAACAGCGATTATCGCATTGGGAATGTGGAAGAGTAGTAATTTTCAAACATTCTTCTATTTTTTAGTTGTTCTACCATAAACAATTACTCAGTTGTCCGGATTCCTGGAATTGCAGGTATACTCCTCAAGTTAAAACATCCTGGTCCACTTTACTTCAGCTTTCTCTTATTCCTCGTTGTTTAGAGTCAACTGAACTTCTTTTCTTCACTGATTCCACCAAAGTAGACTAGCCAAGCGGAAATCAGGGCCTCGATTACCAAAACTATTACAGAAGGGCTAAAACAAAAATGCAGTGAAAACTAACGTGAATAACAGTAAGTTTATACCGACACCTGAAACTAAAGTTTCGGTAACTTGAGTTTCGGAAAGCAGAATTTGTGTACGGTGTAAACGCCGCCAAAGTGACGTTTCGCCGTATCTCGAAACCAAGGTTTTTAATTCAAGTTTCGCGTCGAATGTTAGGTTTCGTGCGCTGTATAAACAACTTCGGTTTCGTTTGTAAATATGGTATGTAATGTACAACTAGGATATGTTGAAGTGTAAAACAAGATGTTTAATTGGTTAAAAATAATGTGTGTAAATGCAGTGATTATGTAATTTTGCTGTAGGTACGAAAATAACTAATACACTGCGACCCTAGCGCGTTAATATTTTTACCGCCATCTACTTTTCCTCCCTGTTACCCTCCTTGGTTTCCCCTTCCCCCTTCTTGCGTCACAATTTTTGATTGGCCGGGATAGTTTACTTAAGTTCTTGCTCGGCCGGGGCTCTGCCTATTCTGCTCTACTTTACGCCTTCTGAAGTCTGCTACATTTCGCCACAACTTCCGCCGCAAGATCCTCGCTTGTACCTGACGGCTTAAACACTTTCATCTTCGTCCAGCAGTGGAAACGTCAACACTATGTCACTGAGCTGACGCAGAATATCAGTTTAGGTACTGAGCGACGGGGCAGTAAAATTACAAGTCGTGGAGAACGCTAACCTTGCGGTTGGGTTTTAAATGTTTTTTTTTTTTTGTAATTTGTGTGGCATAGTTATGCTGTATTTTGGGTGTGCAGTTAGGCTAGGCCATTTCAAAATTCTGGTTTCAGGAGCCCTTCAAAATTACGTTCCGGCTTAACTATGGTGTCCCGTTGCCGTGTATCTTGTTTTAATGTGTCGTGTTTTTCCTTGTTAGCCTCCCAAGTATTTATGAGTATCCATTTTTTGTTGTCTCCATGACTATATCGTTGGGGAGTAAAATTTTTAATACGGCTTTGGTTTTTGTAATTTTTAACGGTCGGAACAGTACTGGCTCTTATGCGACTGCCTCCCACCGTAATTATTTTGCTTACATTTTAATTGTTTTCAAAGTATTTTATGGAATAGAGGCTTTACTGGGCAAGTCAATTGCTGCCCTTCTTTTGAAGAGTTTTTAGAGTTGTGAATTAATACTGTGATATATATTTTATTAGTCATTGTAAAGGTTGTTTGCAATTGTAACTGTATTTATATTAAAAAAAGGCCATTTAAACATGTTTTCTATTACATTTTCTGAGAATTGTCGTAACACCATAAATATGTTGCATTAANAAAAAAAGGCCATTTAAACATGTTTTCTATTACATTTTCTGAGAATTGTCGTAACACCATAAATATGTTGCATTAAAAAAAAAGTTTTGAAATACCATTTTTAAATTATGTTTTGTCAAACAATGTAAGCAACTTTAACTAATATTTTTGCAATATTTATGATTTTCTATAAAATGTATTTCCTTTCCGTATCACCATAACTAAAAGGATTAATTTTTTTCATTGTTTTTATTTCTTGCATAAAACAATACACGAAACAAAAGTTTCAAAAATGGAGTTTCGTATGACGGTATACTCGTAAACACTTTACTAAAACCCTAGTTTGGAAAGTTGGGTTTCCGAATCTGCGGTTTCGGCTGACGGTATAAACGTACTGTAAGTCACAGTGAAACGAGGTTTAGGAATAGCAACTCATGGAAATAAACACACAAACTAGCTACATAGAAGGATATGCTGCTCTTAGAGAATTTCGAAACATCTCAGAGTAATAAATAAAATAAAGCGTATAACTCATTGGTGATTTCATGGACAAAGAAATCATGTTTTTAATATCGGATAACAAATAAAATGCTAATAAGATATTTAATGATTTCCGCCTATACTGCTTAGTAGGTATAGTATGTGAAAGAAGTTTGATAACCACGCCGGCTATAAACAATGCACATGACATTTTAAAAGGCAACATTTTTGTCTTTGTAAAACAGAAACATAAAATCACAGAACATGACACACAAAATTACACAATTAAGAGAAATAACTATATCTGGTGAGTCTTCCCCGCCATTTTTCCTTATCTATGCAACCCGCACACAAAAATACCCATCTAACAAAACATCTCCTCCGCTGTAAAACAATTGTATCTTGTGTAGCAGAACCCAGTGACAAGTACGTACTCGTTACGGCCCCTCGTCTATTAGCTGAAGATTCGACGTCGTTGTCAGCCTGTACCAATCAGCGGCGCGAAAATAGAGAATCACTACAAGTAGATAGAAATAGCCGATTCGAGTAGAATGACTGGGGGTTGCGAATCTGCAGATCCACCGCCATCTTGGATTCACCATGTTAGATTATGTCATAGCCACCATCTTGGATGATGTCACAGCAACTATTTATGGATTCCCCATTTTTGATGACATTACAGTTGCCATCTTGGATCACATCACATCTGCCACCCTGCTTTAGTTATCTCGTCGTCCGCTAGAGTGCACCACCAATTCCTATAATGTTGTTTATTGCTGTTAGAGTGTGTCACCCTCTCATCTTCATTCGACCCTGCTATCTTGTTTCCACTTGTATTTTGTTTACAGTGGTTGTTGCTAGGGGACATGCCAGTCGGTCGACCACCATGTTTGTTTTGTGGATATGGCAGCTGGAATGCGCCGGGGTCGCTCTCGCTCGGCCGCCATGTAGGTTCTAGAGTTAGTCACTAGGGGTGCTGCTTTTTATTTAATTTTCGCAGAGCTCAAAATATCATCCGGAGGAGGGTGGGATCGAGCTGCCGAACCTTGGGCCTGCATATAGACGCCTTAGACCACTTGCCTATCGGGACGTAAACTGGTACAAGGGTTTAAAAAGAATATATCTATTATCAAGACTATGGGGAAAAATATATTTAAAAACAATGTAAGTTTTTGTTGTCATTATTATTCCAGAACAATAATATTTTTTATTCACTTTACTTAAAATATTTTTTGTTATAAAAATTATAAAAATATGTACATAAAAAATTAAATTGTTTTAACAGCATGATTAAATTTTGTACTTTATTTATTACATTTTAAATTATGTTTTTATTTAAATATTATTTTCTTCATTAAATACATTTATTTTGTTGGTCATCGATTCTTCGGTTTCGGTCTGCTCATCCATGCTGAAGATATCAGCAANTTATTACATTTTAAATTATGTTTTTATTTAAATATTATTTTCTTCATTAAATACATTTATTTTGTTGGTCATCGATCCTTCGGTTTCGGTCTGCTCATCCATGCTGAAGATATCAGCAAAAAAAAAACCGCAGGGGGTTATTTTAAAATAAATAAAATAGAACATACATTCTTTAAACTAATTTTATTCGGTAATATAAAACATGAGGAAACACATAAGCCCTTGCATGAATATATTTATATATATATACATCGACCTCTTCCAAAGCGAGTTCACCTCTCGATGTCCGCTTCAGCGATCCAATAATTGTAGCAGGCAGGGGAACCCCACCACTTAATGTTATGTTGCTTCAGCACCTTCTCGACCAAATACACGTCTGGAAACTTCGTCGGCCGGATCTCCTTGGCGTAGAAGCCACCATGGATGGGTACGGTGTTCAATCTTCTAGATAGTAGGTCCTCGGAGAGTAGTTGTGTATACGTCGCACAAGAAACAGTTTGAGGCTCCAATTCGCTGTGAACCCTTTCTCGAAGACGCCTTTCTGTATGGAGATGCGCACCAGGTCGCCGATTTAGTCTTTAGGCTTGCGTGGATCCTTCCTATTCGGAACAGCATACACAGTCCGAACCAGGGAGTCGTCCTTGACATCTTCGGGCTTCATGCGTGTGATCGAGTGCACTGTTTAATTATACTCGCGGACGAGTTTCGGCAATATCTCAAGCCACTTGTAGCTGCCATTCGCTGCGAAATACTTCTACATCTTACCCTTCAGAGTTCTGTTGAACCTCTCGATGATAGATGCTCTGAGATTGCTGTACATGGAATAATGATATATGTTATGTTTCTTCATCAGAACCTTGAACTTTTAATTTTAGAATTACTTGNGCTGTGAACCCTTTCTCGAAGACGCCTTTCTGTATGGAGATGCGCACCAGGTCGCCGATTTAGTCTTTAGGCTTGTGTGGATCCTTCCTATTCGGAACAGCATACACAGTCCGAACCAGGGAGTCGTCCTTGACATCTTCGGGCTTCATGCCTGTGATCGAGTGCACTGTTTAATTATACTCGCGGACGAGTTTCGGCAATATCTCAAGCCACTTGTAGCTGCCATTCNGCACTGTTTAATTATACTCGCGGACGAGTTTCGGCAATATCTCAAGCCACTTGTAGCTGCCATTCGCTGCGAAATGCTTCTACATCTTACCCTTCAGAGTTCTGTTGAACCTCTCGATGATAGATGCTCTGAAATTGCTGTACATGGAATAATGATATATGTTATGTTTCTTCATCAGAACCTTGAACTTTTAATTTTGAGAATTACTTGCCCTGGTCGGTTTTCAAATTAGTCGGGATGCATCCTTCATGCAACACATCTGACATGGCTTTGTTAATGTCNTGCCCTGGTCGGTTTTCAAATTAGTCGGGATGCATCCTTCATGCAACACATCTGACATGGCTTTGTTAATGTCACACACATTCTTCGACTTGACCGGCTTGGCCCAGGCGAATTTGCTATAGGCATTAATCACTGTCAACATGTATTTGTAGCCATTGTTGACCCGAGCATAGTCTTGCATTTCGATCAGGTTGGCTTGAAATAAGTCGTTCATCCCACAAATCATGACCTTGTGACGATGGTAGTTGTGCCTGGTGGCCTCATGCTGTTCGTGGGCGATTCCCAACAAACTCATCATATGTAGTCTCCCTTCTTCAGTTCTTCGATGATGGATATAATCTCATTGATGTGCGAGTATTTTCCAACCCTTTGCGATGCGAAGCGACCAGTAGTCGTGGTATATCCACCAGTTAGTTCGGGTCGTCCCAAAACATGTAGTCAATGTTCTTGTCACCATCTGTCTTCTTCAGACCATCCCCACTTTTCAGTGCTAGGCCACTGAAGAGGTCTGTGAAAATGTCGATTTTTTTGTGATCTTCGTCTTTATGAGTACCGGTATCAGAATATTTATCATGGTAAAGCACGTGCATGAGTTCGAGCAGATCGGATTCCGTAAACTTCCTGGGCTCCTTGCGAAATAGTAGTTTATAAAGCCTGGGTGTTCCACGCATCTTGTAATCACCTACTTGAATTATCCCACCTGGTAGAAACTCGATTTCATCAGCACCGAGGAACCATTTATCATTATGCCTGTATACACTGTACATCATATCATTATTACAAGATGTGTACGATCGTAGGTACACTCGAGCCAGAGCTTTAGATTTCAGGGTTTTCTTCCATAACTTTTTCTTGTGTGCCAATTCCACATCCGACCTTTCATCCCGATCTGTTTGTACGTCATCATGTTTCCATTTTTTCATAGGCTTAGAAGTATCGTCGACTTCGGTCTTCACGACTACAGGCACCTTATCGCTCTCCCTGAGTACATCGATACATCGAGTAATGGGCTTAAAGATTTCTTAATTTATAAGGTCGCACATAAGTGTAACTCTCTTGGCAAGCAAATACTTCGAGCGAACCGACTCTATCACTCTATGCAGTTCGCTAGCAATGTCCGACATCATACTGAATACAAATGGTTACTGTTGCTCTCTTTTATAGGTTTAGTCAGTCGTGAGTCTCCAACAAACGATTTTCGATCCTTTCCAGTCATTCGCTGCAGATATCATATATGTCCTTGANAGTCAGTCGTGAGTCTCCAACAAACGATTTTCGATCCTTTCCAGTCATTCGCTGCAGATATCATATATGTCCTTGAAATAGTTTTGAATATCCATTTCCGTGGCGAAGTGGGAAATCGAGGTAGCTAATGTATGCTCTATGTAATCTTTAAGAACTTTTAGTTTCTCTTCATTTTGTGCAAATGACACATTCAGTCTGTCGGTAATTTGCCTTCGAACACTCATTAAGTGCTCGTCCATGGCCATCAAATCGCGAACGAACTCGGTCTTCACACAATCCATTTTCATCCAGAGCTCGGACAAGTGAGTGCGAAAGAATTTGTTCTGATCAGTTAACACATTGTGTAATTGCGAGATGAAGCCATTAGCAGTTTCGAGGACGAAATGTTTAGTAGCAGCATCTTCGGATCATTTGGGTTCGCCATTGTTTTGAATTATTCTTCTACCAGCATCGCAAGTTCCATCGTTTATTGGTATGGTACAACCTCCATTTTCGTCTTTGTTAAGCCGCAACTTGAGTCTATTCTGACGAATTTCGACATGGTGCAACTCTTTCTCGATGGTCGACGATGAACTTTTCAAATCCATGTTGGTACCTGCCATTATATAGAGGCCAGTCTTTTACGATCACCAAAAATCCATACTTGTCTTTCCAGCACAAAGAACACAGACTCTTGAAATCCGATAATTACATGTATGTATTGACGTGGTCATCGTATGCATACCGCAAATTAATATCGTCCATACGAAACAGCACCAACACATTAGCATTATCGCCAAGCAGTTGTTTTGGTATGCACGAATAAGTCTGGCCAAGATACACACAGTCCATGTTCGCATGCCGTCCCATGCTGAAGTACTCATGGATGCAAGTCTTTTTCTTAGATGCCACATCGTCGAAAATTAACTCCGAGTTTGACAATGCTTCGCTCGGGGGCATGATGGTCTCGTTATCACTGCAAGGGAAATATTGCACACCATCCATGGCCTGCAGTACTTGTGCCAGTCACTGGTATTTTGGTGGTTGGAGCGATTTGAAGTATAGGTAAATGTTCTTGAACCTAAGTCCATTCTCTTCTTCCAGCAGGCTCAGTAGGAAACATGTTTACCCACAATTTGATGGTCCTGCGATAATGCACCTCACTGTATTCGGAAATGGGCTTCCATGTCGCGATTCGTGGGAGATAGCTTCATCTTCAGCATGAATGCATATGGGTAGAGTAACAACTTGCTTGACGACCTGTAAACTGTTTTCTTGTGCTTTATTTATATCATACACTGAATGATGATGAGCAGGAGGTAGCATAAACAATCCTTTTGAAGACATTAAGCACATTTTCTTGGTAATATAATGTCTCTTCAAATTATAACTCCGAGTAAACTACCTCTGGCAGAGTTTGCACTGAAATTACAGTAGAACGATACTGAAACAGAAATGTATAAAAGGAGCATATTCATAAGTTTTTAGGTTTGTTCACCATGATATCTAGAAGAAGTATGATCATATCTGTAAGTGGGATCGTCGATATGATGATCAAAAATCTACCATTCAAGCTGCAAATTCCTGGATACAAGTTCTGTGGGATGGGAACCAAGCTAGCTAAAAGGTTGGCACATGGCGATATGGGCATCAACGCACTGGACGAGGTGTGCAAGCACCACGACATCGCCTATTCCCAGCACAAGGATCTAGAAATCCGACACCAGGCAGACGAGATACTTGCACAGAAGGCTGACGAGATAAGAAAATCATCAGATATCGAGCTCGGAGAAAAAAAAGCAGTGTGGGGCATTTCCAACGAGATGAAGGCCAAAGTGAAGATGGGCATGGGTGATAAGGGCAAGCGGAAGGTGCAAGTGAAACAAAAATTATTGACAAATGGAAGAAAAGCATGCAAGGCCAAGAAAACATCTACCAGTGGATTATTTCTACTACTTTTGCAAGCACTCGGTGCCCTCGGGGTCCTAATCGGAGCCTCGAGTGGTATCGTTCGAGCTGTCAACAAAGCATCGAACGAACTCAATCAGTTGTCCAAGGCCCAAAGATATAATGCAAATATGGAAGCTATCACAATGGGTAAAAAAAATGGCCAAGGTTTCTACCTAAGGCCATACCCAGCACGAGGTGGAAGTGTGCAAAATCGATGCAGCAGGAGGGGAAGATAATGAAATCAGTACCGAAACGACCACTCACGAATGTGGATTTTGAACTGTTTGCACACAAATTGAATATACCTAATTTTAGAGGAATGTTCATGCATGATGCTTTGCCTCTAAACCAAAATGAAATGACTGTACCATAATTTATCTGGAAATGACAGCCAGGCCCAGTATACACTGGGTAACTTATGTCAAACATGACAAATGTGCAGACTACTTGACAGTTTTGGTAATTTGCGTCCTTCACCGGAGCTGTGACTGTACATGAAAAATTGCAAACTGATTTACAACTATGAGATGGAGCAGATGCCGAACACATGGAACTGCGGGCAGTTGTGTCTTCGCTTCCTTGTTCGTTCGTATAAGTAACTGAATAAAATGTCTATACATGGACCGGAACCCATCAGTCATGTCGATAAAGCTTACCTTGACGTGTCTTAGCTCCGAGCTGCATGCTGTACATTTTCCGCCACTCGACCTGGAGGGGGAATGGTCCATAGGTTTGGTCGATTTTCAAACCTACAATGTGATACCGAACACCGATGAAAAAAACTGCAAGATGTATCTCGTGAAAAGTGGTAATGTTTCCCGCGAGGTAACATTGCCCGTTGGCTCTTACTAATTAGATGACATTGCAAGGTACATCGAAGATTTGCTATTTCCCGACACAGAATTCGAACTACATGGAAATTCCAATACTCTGAAGAGCGTCATCAGATGCAGCGAAGATATCTACTTTACGAAACCGGATTCCATCGGAACGATGCTGGGGTGCGATCCACGCATATACGAAGCTGGAAAAATCCACGAATCGTCGCGAGCTGTAAATATCTTGCCTGTTAATGTGATACGAAAAAACTTTATTTGGCTAGCGGTACGTATCTCAAGACTATGCCAAGCAATACGCTGCACGAGTTTTCGCCGATGGTCCCTCCAGGTTATAAACTGGCAGTGACACCACAAATAATCATTTATGTTCTGGTAATCGCGAAGAGAGCACACGAGGTGGTAGTGAAGATCATAGACCAGTGAGGAGAGTTTGTGAATTTTAGAAAGGAAGAAATCACACTACGATTGTTTTTGAGAAGGTGGGAATAAGTTTTATGGCGACCAGAGACCACAAAACAAAGCAGCACATCAAACCGGCAATCAGTATGCCGCAGGTCACAGGGTTGTTAACACACGCCAACGAGATTTTCCTTCGCAGTCTTGGCTTCGAGGTTGATCGCCATGGAAGATTACATAAACATCGACGAGCCAGAGTCGTTTTTGAAGACAGCGCCATGGAAGTGGAACTTCATGCACACCTGCCATTCCTGATCGAACCATGCATGTTACCATTGGAAGTTCAGATAGCATTCCAATGCCATGATATCTGCACTCTTCCTTGACAGTCATTCCTGAGATTCAGGGGGAAACTGATGAAAGCAGATGGAACCATATCGATCGCATCACATATTTGCTCAACGGTGTCGAGGGAGACCAGACAAGAGATGTCAGCGTAACGACTGCGATGAAAAATTACGCCTTGCTCATGCCGAACGAGCTGTCTGCAGCCAAAATGGCAGGCTGAGGGATAGAAACGCCGAACCCTCATATGCTACCGAATGGACTTGGTGTCGTGAGACTGGGAGCCTTGACTCCCATAATTCTCTGGGTGTTAGTAAAACAAATGCACCCCGACACATACTCGAATCATTGGGTCAGCGGTGGGGCGCCGTGTAGCTGTGGTTTGTTGGGCACCGGACCCGTATTAAGGCTGTTGATTGGTGTTGCCTATTAGAAGTAAAATATACATATTCGTGTGTTCAGCGGAGTAGTGAAACTCCCCTCCAGCCTCCCGGCTGGAATGAATGCCAGTGTCGTGATGTCTGTCTAACATGTTTGCCTGTTGTGTTCAAGTGTGCTACTTAATTTCGCATATAATGTGTAGGTGAGTCCCTAGTCTCCCGGGACAGCCCTCAGGGTAAGTTTCATCGTTTCATCGTGTAGTGACATTGAAAAAAAAAAAACATTTTTAGTAAATTAGAGTTGGAGGGGCCCATGGTACCAGAATCTATACAGAATCCAGTAACAGTAGAGCCCCTTCCCGAAGTCAAAGTACCTTTCTTCCTGACCTGTAACAAACTATCAAGTCGGTGTATCGATATGAGTAGTTAATATTAAGTGTAGTATATGTATACATATTTTTTTAATTTAATTTTTTTGTTATTTTTTATAAATGATTTTATTCTTTAAAATATAATTGTTTATTATAAATAAGTTTAGTTTAATTTATTTAGTTTAGTTAGTTTAGTTTAATTTATTTAGTTTATTTAGTTTAGTTTGGTTGGCCCACCGACATCTACCTCAACTGTCATGTGTGTCTCGACCTGCAAAACGAGTGGCAGTTGGGGCTATTTCCCACCTTTTCCGAATTCCCACATAACCAGCCTGAGCAGGGTGCCCTATGTGACCGGTGCAGTGTACCTATTGGCCTTTTGGTATAGTTTTGAGAGTAGCTAAGGTGTTGTCTCTAGCCGTGTGTGTGGACGACTGAAGTGCTTCGGCTAGAGCCATGTAGTTTTATTAAACGTGGTAACCGATCAGAGAATTCCGAGGCGAAAAAGTGTGTGTAAAATTAAAATTTTTTTTTTTACTGCGGTTTGTGACAGTTTGTTATGGATTATTAAAATTTTATGTTTATTACAGTATTTATATCAATTTTAAGTTTTAGGTATAAATTATTGTTGTCTGTACTATTTGTTAGTTTAATTACGTAGAGTGGCGAGTGCTGTGAGAAGCAGCACCTGCTTCTCCTGTAGTGTTGTAATGGCTTTCGCCTGTGTAATTATGGGCCTAAAGAGGTCTATTAGGGTTACGAAGTATGTTTCTCGCAGGAAAGCGGTCAGTTAGTGCATTTCTGCTAACATGGCCGTATTTTCTGTTGTGTTGTTGTCCATTCTCCTGTATTGTTGTGATTTTTCCCTTTGCTGTTGTGTGGGTGCTTGTTCCCTGTGAGTGTTTCCCTGTTCAGTCTGCATTTTCTGTGAATGAAGGGGAGGGAATTCAGCCTCTGACTGAATGTTTGCTCACGTGTTTTCCCGGGTTTCCAGCCTAGTGTCCCGTGTTTGTCTT
The DNA here is from genome assembly GCA_002778355.1 of Clitarchus hookeri. NCBI lineage: Eukaryota > Metazoa > Arthropoda > Insecta > Phasmatodea > Phasmatidae > Clitarchus > Clitarchus hookeri. The sequence continues at coordinate 831,726 of NQII01000424.1, forward strand.
ATCCTTTGTTTACGCACCTCAATGTGCTTCTGGATCACTTCGCACTGTTTCCATACATACGACTGAGTGCCCTGTTTCCTTGCAGAGTGTACATCCCCACTTTGCTTTGTCCTTTTCTTTAAGGGCATAATCTCCCTTTGTGTGCTCTCCCCTACACAGAGCGCAGATTGGCCGAAGTGTGCAGTTTTTCTGAGTGTGGCCCAGCGCACAACATAGCTTGCACTGTACCACATCTTCAGCGCGGTGTTTATACAGTTCTATGCGAACTGCCGTGTAATATAGTGTGGGTATTTTCAATATGTCGAGTTCATCGTGTTGAAGCACTACAGCCCCACAGACTGCAGGTGTGTTAGCTGGTGTTTGGAATCTCCAGATAGTGAGTAGTTTAAAGCCATATTATTTGAACTCCCTCATTAAGTGTTATGTTTCTGTGTTGGGTGCTAGTCATTTGATAACTATTTTAATTGGCCTTTCGCACTTTTTAGAATGCGTGTAATAGGGTAGGCTGTGCAGTCGTAGTAACCTGCAGAAGGCAGAATGCTTCTCCCTTCTTACAAGTACCTTCAGGTGTTGTTTGTTGGTGACTGTAATTTTCATTAAGTGTTTTATACCTTTGAATCTAAGATTTATGTATTTAAGTTTCGATGTGTCAGGGATGTACACCGGGGGAGCATGTGATTTTGTACAATTTTTATCGTGTGTTTCAGCCACTTTGGAGCTGTCCAAGCTATCGCCTGAGGTGTCTTCCTCCTCTCTCTCAATGACGAGAAGGTATTATTTGTTGGAACAGCCGCTTGAGGTTGCTTTTATACCCTGGTGGTGTTGTGTGTTTCCTACCTGGATGTTGCCATTCTGTGTTTTGTTGTGTATTGTGTTGTGTTGAGCTCGAAGTAATGGGGGCAGAAGGGACAGAAGTTGCCTTTCTCCTGTTCTCCTTACCTCCAACTTTCTGTCACCCTGTTGACTCCATCGTGTTCGTGTGCCTACCAACCCAAGGCCTCGGTAGCTGACCGAGCTACCTGAAGGGTAGAAAGGCTAGGCCACCAGAAGGAGAGAGGTAGCCTTTCCCAACGGCTGCTTGGTTTTAGTGAGCGGGGGATAGAAGAATAGAAGATGACTACAGTGTTCCCATATACCCTGGAGGTAAATTTGAGGCCTGCATTCCTCTAGCGATGTTGCTGGGATTCGCCGAATACTACAAACGAATTATCATCAATTCGAAGCAGAAACTGGCACTGCTCCTAGCCAATACACATGCAGATGCCATCGTGGGTATGAGGGAAAACGTGGAGACAGTGGAACTAAAACTACAGTTTATCGAATGGATGCTGCCTCACGTTCAGCTGAGTACTACCGAATGCATCAATATGCTGAAGAATGTGGAACATGGCAAAAACATCGATATGGCTTTTAGGTCATGGATTCTCGAGACATACCCGTACTTCCCGCAAGCCAGTGCATCAACTGAATGGTGAAGTCCAACTTTGCCACTGAGAAAACGAGGTACATCATCATCGGACTACAGATCGGAAGACAGCACAATGTGAGAGTGAGCCGTTCGAAGTTCGACGCATGTAAAATAGAAAATGTGAAAATATATTTGAATATCGGAAGCTATCCATACATGGACATGAACCCGAACCTCGAAAATGGCTAGTAACTGCTGGCATGTCAGATGTATGTTCAATTCCAAAATGCATATTATGGGCACACCCAATCCCCTATACTGATCCCAGATACGTTCAAGAGTTTGGCCTCGCTCATGGTGTTCGATGCGAGTAAACAGGACGAGCGTATCAGTTCGAATGTGATCGACTGCAGGATCGAATTCACTACACATGGAAATATTCCTGCCAACATGTACGCCTTCTGCCTGATACATCACTACCGACTCGCATTATAAAACTGTCGAGACAAAGTCTTCAAGATACTTTCGTGAATGCCTCCGATGGTATAAATACGATGGGCTGTAAGCGATATCTGTTTGGTGGACTTCAAGCATAGAAAGCAGCAGGATGTACTGTGATCTGCAAGGCTTCTAGAACCAGAGCAGCTACATGCTCAAGGAGATTGCAGTGTCCTACAACGACGATGGTAAAACGCGCACATGCTCCTTCCGCCTGCGTTATTCGTGGAAACTGTTGGACGAGAAAAGCAAGAAGACGAACGATTAACTGACCAAGTACCACCACAGACTGGAGTGGGACGAAGGCAAGATTCCATACCACCAAGTGGGAAATGCGCTGCCCTACTTGCTGATGCAGTATCCGCAAGGACCGGTTTATGTGGCAGGACCTGGGCAGAAAAAATGTTTGAGCGACTTGTGCAAAAGCAAAACTGAAATCATCAATTTGCAATTCGAGTATGGCTGTCCTTTGCTGCACTATCTGACGAAACTTTACGGCGATTTGCATCGTCATGTCTGCGACAGGTCAGAACCTGACAGGACACGCACATGGAAGAATGCACAACTGCTGCACAAATGGTGTGCCTCGTCCTTGGACTATGAATATGCTGCCAACGACTAGACAAGAAGTTACCTTGATATTGGTTCCGAAGAACAATTTTAAAAAATGAGCAGACTTAAATATTTTTGTGTTATGTCATTATGTTTTTATCTGTATAGTAAATTGTGTGTTTAAAACCATTCAAATGTTGTTATTTTACCATAACTCGTTAGAACACCATTAATGACAATCCAAATACTTCTTATACTACATATCTTATTTATGTATTGGTGTAAAACTGATGAAGGTTGAATTCGTACAGATGGACCTGGAAATGTACACATGCTTTCAGGTTGAAACAGGAAGTGTGTTGAATGGAATGAAAAGGGGTGGGTGAGGCATGAAGAAAGAGGGTGGGGGATTCTATCAGTTTAAATAACGGTTCCTTATAGAGGATCAGCAGTTCGTCGACAAAAGTGTAGTGGTATGGATAGTCTCATTTAACTTTTACATTCGATATCATGTTCAATATCGCTGATGTCTTCGGACATTCAAGAGCTAATGGGATCTATGGCTGCGCCATGTAATCCTTCGTATGTGGTACCAGCAGAGCCATCGACTTCTTCGCGTGGACTGCCTACAATAGCACCATTGCCGACTGCTATGGACATGCGACCAGCAGCACCATCGACTTCTTCGGATTGGTCACCTCTGCCAGAAAATGCTTATCCCTGCAGCTTCTGTGACAAGGTATTTTCGCACAATACACATTGCACAACAGCATGACATTTATGGCTGTATGACCAATCCCAACCGCATTAAATATCTACGCTTATGAAGAGGGTCATTATATTATCGCAGCGATACTTACTGCAAACTTTTTAGGTCATGCAAAGTTAAACTACAGGCCTCATCGAAGTCACAGAGTTGGTTCTGCAACGTATATTTCTTGCGGCTACCATTGGCGTTGTGATGGATGGTAATTTCGATCCAATGGCTCCTCTACCAAAATTGACTGCGACCAGTATAAACGACAAGCCTGTGAACTGATCACCAGGAGCAACACATCTCTTTCCACGAAAACATCTTTATTCCGGGTTCCTGCTTCTTCCGACATGACGACAGCCGAACCATCTGGGTCCGCTAGTGTATCATCTACAGAACATTCAGTGGCATATCGGTGTCGCTTTTCCTGCAAGGACTTTGCCTTCAAGCTTACTGCACGACAACACGAAGTTTATTATAAGTGCCAGAATAGTTGGTTTCATGTTTAACGAAGGTCCTAGATTAGTTTAAAGATGCACACTTTACATGGCCGAACATGAATATTTCTGAGTGATTTGTAATAATATATTTTAATAAATTGTAAATACAAAAATTTTAATAATTTTTTTACTAACCATAAATTATAACCAGTCTGTTATAAACTGCTTTCGTTAAAAACACCACTAAGAAGCAAATAAATAGGCTAATCACTGTGGCCATAAAATGCTTCAACATACATTCCTGGAGCTAAAAATGATACCTGAAAACTGAATTTCACAAGCCTGCCTCCCAAGAGTTCCAAAATTAATTTCGGCTACCTAACGCTCGACTTGCGAAAAAATGTGGCCTGCTACATAATTATTTAAAACGAATATATAAAAACATTCAATGTGAGCATAGGCACACGTGATTCAGACCCCCGATTAAAATAACGAAATGTTTTAAATACAAAATTTGCTTTTAAAATGTTTAAAAATGGTAAATACGATGAATTTAAACGGAAAAATTCTCCAATTCATGTAGTCATAAACCATATATGCATTGACTGAAAAAATAGAAAACAAAATGTTTAATACATTAAAAATATCTATTATTGTACAAGGGAATCGCATCCTCTTCGTTTGGTAGCTATTGTAGCATATTTTAGGAAAACCTTCCTATCACAGCCAGAGTAGCGGAATGGTTAGAGTACCCACAATCTGTCTTAGAGGTCGTGGATTAAAATCACCATACCACCATAACGATATTTTCTTTTATTTAAACATTACTAAGTGTCATGGGAATGTGTAACATTTACTTAATTTAACTTTTATAAACCGATTTGCATTTAAAATAAATTTTCGATAAATTTTACAGTATTGTTTTTAAGAATTAGGCATTTTAAAAATAAATAAACTAATTTTAAATAAAATTATTATAATTATTTATAAATCCATCGATTCCTAAATGTCTGATCGTTTTACGATTGTTTTGACAATGTCAGCTGCCCTGCCTGTCCATGCAGTCTCGCAAACTCAACTCCAATAAACTGAATGAAATAATAAAAATTATACAAAGTTTTTTAAGTACACACTTTTTTTATAATTTTTGTAAGAAAAATTATTTTAAGAAAAGTGACAAAAAATATTATTATTCTGGAATAATAATGGCAACAAAAACCTACATTGTTTTTAAATGTAGTTTTTCCCCCATACACATGATAATACATATAATTATTTTAAACTCCTGTACCAGCACATGTCCCGATAGCGGAGTGGTCTAAGGCGTCTGCATGCTGACCCAAGGTTTGGTAGTTTGATTCCGCCTTCCTTCGGTCGATATTTTGAGCTCTGCGAAAATTAAATAAAAAGCAGCGCCCATAGTGGCTAACTCAAGAACCAACATGGTGGCCAAGCGAGAGCGACACCAGCGCATTCCAGCTGCCATCTCCATAAACAAATGGGGTGGTCGAACAACTGGCATGCCCCCTAGCAACAGCCGATGTCAACAAAATGCAATTGGTAACAAGATGGCATGGTCGAACGGATATGAGTAATAGGGTGGCACACTCTAGCACCAATAAACAATATTACAGGGATTGGTGGTGCTCTCAAGCAGACGACGAGAGAACTACAGCAGACACCTACCAAGATGGCAGATGGCAGAAACAAGATAGCTGGCGAAAACAAAATAGCAGGTCGAAACAAAATGGTGGCCAAAACAATATTGCAAACGGAAACAAGATAACCGATGGAAACAGGATGGTGGATGGGATATCATCCAAGATGACAGCGGATTTGCAGATCTACAACCCCCAGCCATTGTCCTAGAATCGGCTTTTTTTATCTACTGCTACAAAAAAGCAGGTGCGCGTTGATTCCTTTTCGTCAATACAGCAAGCGGTGACTGTATTTTTATGTCACACGAAGAAACATAATGGCTCGAAGCGAGGCAGATATGTGTTACAAGGGATGCAATCGTCACGTACCAACGTATTAGTTAAACATCGCAATAACGTGTTTCAACACAATAAACGGATGTTCATTCTTTGAAAAGTGATTGCTTCTCAACGCATTGCTCACATATCACCATCCTTTCACCGCTTATTGTACTTACGACAACGATTCAACTCGCACGTGGTGTTCTGCTATGATTGATGTTTTGATAGATGCGAAGTTGTATTTGCGGGTTGCATAGATGCGGAATAATAGGTTCGGGCGACTCACCCAGATCCAAAGAAATAACACTTTAGCAGAGTGGGCAGAAAACTGAACATAATAAACTATCAAATTAAATCAACAACGTAGAATTAAAAAAATAATTGAGGCAGCTTAAAAATTATACTAACTTTAAAATTGGTTTCTCTCTTTTCTTGACTGCATGTAAAGCTTGATGAAAAAAAATTGTATCTAAAATTCAGAGAATATAGATTCTTGCTTTGAAAGATTTTCGGGCAAAAATGTTTTAGAACTGTATAGAAAGTATTTAATTAAAATATTAATTCACTAGTTAAAAATAATCAAAATCAAAATATCACTCTGTCAAGGAAACGAAGTTAAGTAAATGAATGCACTCACTTATCTGTGGCAGGAAATCATCTGACGTAAATCTGCAGAAAATGTGCAAATATAGTAGAAATTCTATTGCAAAAATATTGGAACTTGCACGTTCGATGCTGGACGATATTCTTTGCTTCTTTTCTGTTCCCTATTCTAAGCTTACTGACCTGTGTACTGAATACAGTTGAAAAGCACTTATGCATTCCAAAAGTTGCAAACACTGTAAACTATATTTAATAAAATTTTGCATGAAAAACTGATCCACCCCCTTTTCTTTGCTTGAAAATAATATAGTCCCGTATATTGCACATCTTTTAAAGGCTTTGGCTCTTCTCGAAAACAATAATTTACTCAACTTTCAAAATTAAAAAGCTATCAATTAGGACTATCCGGTCCTGCCGGGCCTGTCGTAGAAATTTAACATAGTACTCATGTTCTATAAAATCGTTTTAAAAGTAAAAATTTTTCCACACAAAAATTCTGAAAAAGGTGCTATCAGAAGCGAGTATAGCGCTGCGTTTAAATCAGGTGGATATTAAGGCATTAACAAATGCTGCCAACTCTTTACAAATAAACACAATTGCCAGAAATATTAGAACATTTGAGTGACATTTAAATTACGTGAAAAATAAAGAACTGTGAATATTTACAGGATGTTTCACGTGTAGTTACCCCCACTTAAAGGGATTATCGCTTATGTCATTCGGAGCAAATTTTATCTTATAAAATGGGGTCCTATTCACAATATTTACGGAGTAATTCGAAAATTTGGAAAGACGTTAAAGTCAACAGCTCGTTAGATGCTGCTGCCAGTTTGACTATTACTGTGAACAGTAATACCTTAACAATCGTGAAGTTTGACTTGTCTGTTTCACTGTGTACTGTAGAACACGGTGCGTTCTCGCGTATTTATTGTGGTTGTAGCCTTTGGTTGTGAGGCGTAGTAATTGAGTTACAATACCAAGTACATTTCCCACAGAAAAATACGCTGAACTTATGTTTGATGCTCAACTGTAAACAATAAAGTCTGATAATATAATTATTTTTTTACTTCTGAAAAGGTTATTGTTTTTTCCTTCACCTTTCAAACTTGTCGGATTACTCTGTTAATATTAGAGATAAGACCAACATTCACAAGAAATATTTTGTTCCAAATGACCTAAGGAATAAGCCATGTGAGTGGCGTAGCTCCTTGTGAATCACTCTGTATATGAAGCATTCAGATTAAATCTCATGTGTAAACAGCATGGCTTAAAATCATCTGTTTTTCAAACTTAATTATTATATATGTGTACATTACAATGTTTACATCTATATGCGTGCCCATATTAACGTAAAATTAAAGAAATGTGTTTTATCTCAAATGAAATATAAATATATATAAATAAAATCATTAATTGAATACCATGAATGAAAAATGAAATATATAAACGTTACAGAAACTCACTCTGTATATCTAAATTGGACTTATGTTATAGATGGACTAATAAATGCAACGCCTAGAAAAACATACTGTGTATGAGTCAGGAACCAAGTTATTCGGAAATAAGTGGCCGAAATGCAAACTGCCCGTATTCATCTCTCCTTACCTTTTATTGCATGGGACCAATGGAGCAGTGTGTAATACCCGTTAAAGGTAACAATAAAAATGAAGCTTTCACGCCAATTTAAGCATAGATGGAAGTGGTATATGACGTATTACATTTATCTGTATAATATATTAGAACAGCAAAATTATATGTTTTTTTTTTTTGCTACACGATTTCATACTGGGACATTCGGCGATAAGAATGCATCGTGATAACGTTAGCACATGGAAATTACATGCCACTTCATAACGGGCAGTGCTTAGTAGGTTTGAAAAATTTCGTGTTAATAACCAGGATGTAGCGCATTAATGCGTTACGGATGTATAACATTTTGCCGTCCGATTAATTTTCATGAGATTAGTTCTGCGTATTCGTGTTTTCGTAATGTTAATGATTGAAATTATAGCTAAATTTTAATTGAGGGCAAGTTGAATGAGTTTTGTCCAGCTCATGATAAAAATTTTTTAAATGTTTTAATGTAAATTATTTCTGCTGTATAATTCGCTAATCATGGCAACGAACGTGTACCTTTGATTAACCTAGGATATCTTGATGTGACGTAGTAGGCTGGTTGATCACGGATCAATCATAAAATTGAAATGAAATGAGGACATCTTGCCGGGATTCTATCAGCACGGTGCTAACCTAAGTATGTTTAAACAGTAGGGCTAAGTACGCGGTGTAATTAGTGTAGTATTGATATATATATGGGCTGAGCTATCTGCCAAGACACACTACGTAGGAAGACTACGAAGAGAGCACTGAAATGTGTTTTTGAGTCGAAATATCAAGTAAAAAAAACCGCAGTCATATAGTGCATGAACTGTACGATCACTGAATAATCCCAAGTGCTTGAAAGGGAAATCTTCAAGAAAATAAGAGCTGAATAAAAAACAAGATGCCCCGGTTCCCGGTCAACGAGATCCGCGAACACTCCGAAACTTTAAGGACATATTTAACGATAATGTTTTATTTAATTATCTGAAAGAGATTTATATAAGGACCACATAAATGAAAATATTTGTAGTCACATGATTATAGATTTCAAAATGTAGCACCAAGAAATCGACAATTTTGGAATATGGGAACCAAGGATATTTAACAATCGGTACTCAGTTACTGACATCCTGAATATCTTTTAAAATATGTGTTGATATTTTTGCCAACACATTTTATTCGTCCAGAAGAAACTAATAAATATTAATATAATTTTCTCTCAGAAAAACAAAAATATGTTGACAAAAATATCAATACCTACTTAAAAATACATTCAGGATGTCAGTATCCGAGAACCAATTGTTAAATATCCTTGATACTTAATTAATATGTTGTGAATATGATATAAATCACATGACATGTGATTTAGTTGGCAAAGTTAATTAGGAGCATACAAACTTCGGCTCCCATATTTCGAAATTTTCGACTTTTCGAGGCTGTATTTTGAAAACTATAACCATTTGATTACAAATATTTACATTAACGTGGTACTTATATAAATCTCTTTCGTATAATTAAATAAAAAAAACCATTGTGAAATATGGCTTTAATTGAAATTAACTGAAGTAGTGCAGCTAAGCTAAACCTGCGTTTACCTTGAGATACAGTATTTTTTGTATATTCCACTGACAGGCCATGGAATTAAATAATAATAACAATCATTAATTAAATTTGCTTTAACGATCGGTGTTCGTTTAATTTAAATGAAGTAGCCTGTCTCATCACATAAATCTCAAAGTTTTAACTAAACAAGTCATCTTAAATGTATTCAATATTTAGAAAACTCCTTGTCTCTAATTACTTCTATAATTGGCAGTGGTCTTCTTTAGTGTAGAGAAAATTTGAAAGGTGCGGAGACGGTAATTTTAGAGTGCTATATATATATATATATTCAAATTGAGGGTGTGTGTGTGCAACTCATCACATTTTCTTTTCACGAACAAAATTAATGGCAGCACTAATTATACTTACCAGCTGATCTGCATTACACAATAAACGTTAATAATAAATAAACATTATTTATAATTAGTTGAACGCTTCAAGGGTCTCCACGATGAGGAACGCAGAGGACTCATATCCGTCAGGAACCTGCTGAACAGTTTGGCGCTTCCATGACAACAATTTTGGACCCTCTTAAGCAATGAAAGAAAGTGAAATATAAACCCACAACCTGGTACTACTTAAGCCGAAGAGAATTATTAACAGTATCTGCTGACGCTGACAACACAATGACGTTGGATCCATTAAGATAATCGCAAGCAGACCAAAATCAAGGCTGATGCCACACAAGGTTTTACTGTTAGTGTGGTGGAAAAAACTGGGCGTCATCCATTACAAATTAGTTCCTACTGGTGAAGGCATTATTGTCGTCTCGTACTGAGACAACATTTCGCTAAGTGAATCTCCCACTAACAACATACTTCTGCTCAATAGGCTGCTGAGAAACACATTACTAGGACTAGTGATGGCCCGATAGCCGATAACCGATAACCGATATCGGATATCGGTATTATAGCTACATTTACCATTTTCGGAGATCGGCACTAAAATATCGGCACATCGGTAATGGCCATTCTAACCTCAGTATTTTCTCTCCTCTGCTGCACACTTAATTTTCTCAACTCTTAACATCAGGCTGCATCAATGCGACTAAAAGGTACATTATTAATTTGAAATGTCAATATGCAATAATAATAATAATAATAAAAAGATGATGATGATAAAGAATTTAAGATGGCCACGGCAATTTTGCTGGCAAAAACAATATTTCCTTACGATAAAATCAAATTAGAATGTACATGCCCATCACTATTTTTCACTTAATGATCGTGGCTTGTTAGCTTAGTTTTCGTTCCTGTCCTATTACATATTTTTTGTAGACTAGCGACCTTCTTGCAACCTTAACTTAGTTTTGTAGTATGTTGTTGTGAGCTATAATTTTGTATAATGTTAAACTATTTTTTTTTGCTACTGTGATGTATTGGGCATAAAAGTAAATCTCACTTAACAGCAAGTCTTGCTTATTGTAAACAAAACTTTTCCAGGCAGCAGTTTTCTCTCATCCACTTTAGTGACAAATGTCTGCTTACAGTATGATACATGAAAATATCGGTTTACAGGTATCGGATCGGTAAAATCCTAAATATCGGAATCTTTAACGGTATCCGGTTTTTTCAGTATCGGGCCATCACTAACTAGGACCAAAGTTTACCACTGAACTTAGGTACTGGGATTTTCAACAGAGTACCTTAAAGTAATTCAATTGTTAAAGTTCGAAAAATAAGGAACAATGAGTAGATGGCCCATCAGAAAGTGACTGCATAATAAAAAGGTAGCAAAGTTTCAACACATGTTTTGATAAGAAGTTCTGAAAAATCTCGCAATCCACAACATTTTAAGTTAAATCCCCTAATACCTGCTTATAAACCGGAAAGTACTAATCTATTATAATTTCATATTTGCTCAAATGTAACAGCTGAAAGATTTTTCATATGAAAACAAAATTTAACTTACCACCCGTCAGAAATGTAATTGGTAACAACTTAATTACTAAAACATCCAGCAAGAGACGTGGTCTCAATATGCGGTACGTTGCTCATCCTTCCTTGTTTGTGCCTCTAACGGTCTGCGTGTTTGCAAAGGCGGCCGCCGCTTTAAACAAACAAAATAAACACCACGCCTTCAAGTAGTGGCTTGGCGTAGTATAAACCACGAATGCAGAGTTTAAGAAACGTTCTTAAATAAAAAATTCTAATTTGAACATTTTTTGGGATATTTAAAAAAAAAAAAGTAATATTGCCGTTGAAATTATTTGGTCTGAAGCTACAAATATCTTCCAAACGTCAAGGATGTCTTGTTTTCAAAACACAAATAAATTAGTACTTTACTTACACCGCTTTGTCTTCATGTTAAGGAACACTTTAAAGTATTTTTTACTAATAACCTCTTCATATTTATTCCGTCGGCCTTAATTCAAATGATAAATGTTTCAGTTTGTTATAAAAAACCTGGAGTTTAATGCAGGTTATACCCGGAAACCACACTATTGTTAGAATTGTTAAATTTATTTGTCGTAAGATTTTACTGAAAACATAAAAAGAAAGCACATCATATATAAGCAGCACAGAAATAGTAACACTTATATTTTAGGATAAACTGGTTCTCTGCGATTTATGTTATTCTCATTTTCAGTTCAAAAATTAGTATTCAAGACTCCGAAAGTGACGCAATAATTTCCAACTGGTGTAAACCTCAGTTAATTAGTCTGTTTAATAAATTTATACCCACAAAGGTGCAACGATAACTTATTCTGAGATCAAACAGCAATGCACGTGAGAAATGGTCAAATGTAACAGGCATAGCTTCAAGAACAGACAGTTTTGTATTACCTTTTTCGATAACGAAAAAATGACACGTTTATGCTACCTAATGCGCGAATAAGATGATCGATTACTACTGTACGTAATACAATGCAACATTTTCATAAATTAAGAACATTTTTTTAGTGGGCAGTGCTAGTCTTAGCTGCACACTCGATAATACACCGAAGAGCCAAAAAAACTGGTATAGGCGTGCGTATGCAAATAACAGAGATATGGAACCAATCAGAGTAACGCGATGCGGTCGGCAGCTAGATCGGTTACTACTCCTACAATGGCAGGTTATCAATATTTAAGTGAGTTTAAACGTGGTGTTATAGTCGGCGCACGGGAGATGGGACATAGTATCTCCGAGGTAGCGATAACATTTGGATGTTCGCGTACAACCATTTAACGAGTGTACCGTGAATATTGGGAATCCGGTAAAACATCACATCTTCGACATCGCTGTAGCCGGAAAAAGATCGTGAAAGAACGGGACAAACGACGACTGACGAGAATCATTAAACATGACAGACGTGCAACCCTTTCTCAAATTGGCGCANGGGTACACTGGTAGGGCTGGATAACGCCGAATGATGCTGTGGTCTTTCATTAAATAAGAGAGGTTAAAAAAAAAACATATATGCATGTACAAATTAGGGGCACACACAAAATTTTTTCTTAGGGAGGATCTGAAATAAAGAAATTACAAGTCAATATATTACTCGCATAAAACAAATCTTTTGAACAAATTTATCTACAAGGCGATATATTCTCAATGTATCGTAGTGTTACGTACATATTTATTTACTGCAATGATAAATAACTATTATTTTATTTTTTATACACATAATTTATTTAAAATCACAGAAAATAAATTATAAATTTGTTGCAAAATAAATATTATTTACATATTGCGCTCTATTTCAGGGATGTTATGGGGGAGGGGACCTGAATCGACCGCCTCCCTTCCTGTGTGTGCGCCCATGAATTACTAATGAGTAAAAATTAATCTTACTTGTTCGTAGGCAGGACGATTGACGAAATAGCGGGAAGTGAGAGTGAAGTAAAGTCTGCGAAAGACACGACTTGAATATTGAAGATGACCACGTAGCTGCGTGTCCAATGTGAAGAAGCGAGGCAGCGATAAGGGCGACACTAACACGCCCCCCTAGCGCCTCGTCGCTCCTACGCGCAAGGCGTGCAGAGCTTCCGTCGAAATGCTGTACTGTGCAGATTATATCTGCGACTGTGGGACTATATTACACGTGACGGAGGATCACAGATTAAGCTAAGTGCGTATATTCGTACTTTTCTCCTACCGCTTAATGAAACTGCACAGGCAAGCTTTAAATATGCGATATTTGACCATTTTCACGATTTTTTTTCTCCACGAATACATTAAATATGATAAAAGTAAAAATATAGGGACATCTATAATATTTTTTACTTTTTGTGCAAACATTTGTATTTCCAGAAAATGTATTCACCGAGATACGCGTATTCACGCAAACAACGATTTCACAGAAAATGTTCCAGGACAGTGCTTCTAAGTAGGAATTGCAACACTCGAAATCTACTCTAACTGACGCGAGTTCCGGATAATGTGTTTGTTTTCTGGTGCATCAGGGACTGAATTAAGACACAGATTAAAAAATAAGTCGCAAGCATAATGCTAGGGACAGCAAAGCATTTTGTGTTAAAAAGTCCCGTACAACTGTCAGAGGTGCTGCAGATGAGCTCGAAGTCTCGTTTATAATTTATCTGCAAAATGTTTCCACACCGAATGTGTGCCCCTGGCGAGAAAGGCGGATCGCTGGTTAATCGAGACCAGCACCTGGCGGAAACTATAATTTATGAGCATGTAATCAATACAGCATGGTTCGGAACCCCATACCCTATGCACCCAGGGAGTCCCGTCGTTTTGTAGCATTTCTGTGTTTAGATACAGTACACAAATTTCTAACTGTATTTTTTGACGGCTGGTAATTATATAAAGAGGAATGCTAAAGTTAACCGAGATGCACTATGTGAAAACTTGAAAGAAGACTTCTGAACAGAAACAGTTTCTCAGAACAGACAATACACATTCTTCATAAACACCTTCTCCTTATTCATTAATAATTTGAATGCTATAAAAACCTTAACAAATTGTATATGTACAAAGTATTCTTACGCATCCTATAACCAAAAAAAAAATATATATTTTTNATAAAAACCTTAACAAATTGTATATGTACAAAGTATTCTTACGCATCCTATAACCAAAAAAAAAATATATATTTTTAAAAATATTTTGGGATGTAACTCAGCGATTTCGAGATATCTTGAAAATATATGAAAATTATATTATAAACAAGTCACTTCACTAATAGCCAGCACAAAAACTATTTATCACCAGTTATTATTTGACTAACATGATNATATTATAAACAAGTCACTTCACTAATAGCCAGCACAAAAACTATTTATCACCAGTTATTATTTGACTAACATGATATTTGATCGCTTTAGTGAAAGGAAATAAAAGCCAGAGCGTTTAGGCGTAAAAATGTTTCCTGGTCGATTGACTGAAATTTAATGCTTATAAAAATAAACGTGTGTGCATATTCACACATATATACAAACACCTAAAAAAAGTTTTGTTTCGCACCGCCTGTTAATTGGTTGCACACGAAGTCACATTACTAAAATACATGCGTCGAGTCTGACGTGGTATTCCATACATACAGTGTGTATTTTCATCCCATACTTTATATTTTCTCTTGTGCTGTGAAAAACGTTAAGAGATCCTGGTGGCACAAAACGCGCGTGAGCTTGTGTGTGTCTGCATATATATATATATATATATATATATATATATATATATCAACAAAATACAGCCAGTTTTTAAATTATTGTGTAAATAGATTAATAATCTATTTTGTTATTTTGGAGATGGTATATATATATATATTCCACAGTGTATTCGGCGGTTCACGGCACCAAATGCTAATACAGTTTGGAGACCGTAGAAGGCGGTACAGCAAGGAGGTAAGATCGAATCGCACAGCCAAAGCGAAGCCGTACGTCGCCCGCGGAGGAAGGTAGAACTAGCTGTTTCTAAATTAGCTGTCGCTCCTCGGCGGGATTTAGTAGGTCTAAATGAGGTCACGTCGCGCTCCAACCAAAGCTAAAACTTGCATCAACAAACCTCATTAACATGCAGGGGCTGTGCCGTGCCCCTCCGCGAGACGCACAGCGATGGGATGTGCTAGTATATTAAAATATCCGCACCGAGGTTGGCGCCGGCTTTAGTACTACACTGTGTTTTCCTAACGTTTTTAGTACTTCAGGAAAGTAAGATACAATTTTACGACGTCGGAGAAGGGAACTTCTTCTTGTTTAAGGTTTGAGAGTTTATGAATTTACAAGTGTTGTAAGTCACACGAGTAAGAAAGTTGTGTTAGATACTGTCGTGACCAACCAGTTCTAGGCTGGGCATTTTAAATAAGTGCAAGAAAGCTTAAATTTATTACTTTCTAACGTACGTTAACATTTAATTATTATTTCACTTGCATACGCATTTCTTTTTTAGAAAAAAATACTGACACTCACCAAGGTGACCAGTTTCGGTGGATAGATCAACTTTTACGTTTTGAGTTCTACAAAGACTGTTTAAAAAAAATTGAGTAAGTAAAAAAAAATTTCCCACATTTTATCTTGCAACCAGAAAATTCAACTTAGTGTCATTCGTGGTACTTATGGATGTTTGTATTAATGATTTTATACCGACTATTTGTTTGACAACCTTCCAGTGCAACAAACGTATTTATTTCTGGTACGATATATATTTTTTTACGTTAATGTACATATAAGTTATTTAAAAATAAAATTACACGTGTGTCATGACGTTAACATCCTCGTGTTTCCAGTACAACAACAATAACATTTACTACACATATTAACAAACATTTGGCAATAAAAAATAAATATATACCGGGTTTATTTACATTTAAAAAGACCACATTCAGTGGCTGATTGATCATTTGTGTCTATTCTGTGAGCCTGCTTACACGAAGCACAAAGCCACAGTAATGCCCTGACTGTTCCAAGACTCCTTACCACAAATATTCACGGAAATAGAAATGCTGCTCAATTTTTACTCATAAACTAACCACACGGCAAAATGATAAATTAACAATGAATGAATATCATGTTCATCACATACTTAACAATGATTTGAGTTAGCTAACGTAGCTTTCTCGAAGCCTTTCTGAGATTCGTATGTTTCGGAAATCTGTGTGAAATATGTCATATCTCGCGATGCTTACATTAGCATCAGTTTCGAGACCATCGAAGTGAACATAAAATAAACCTACGGGTGATCCGTCGGCCCGCCTGTAGCAGCGTTAGTGGTGCTTATGAAAATTGAGGCCTCTGGAAGTTATTCCTTTTCTACCCAAGCAAATCGTTGCGGCTACTCCGCGTATGTAATAGCGGAAATGGCGTAGAGTTGCATTCATCACTGGTTGAGAGGTGGAGATGCTTTGTGTTCAGAATTTTGTGAGGATGGATTCGGGTGGTGGGGGGGAGGGGGGATTCTAAAGAGGAAGGATGCCATACTCTATTAAAGCTTGGACGTAAGTGAGTTCCTTAGAAATTGACGAATTAAACTTAGCGAGGAAGTCGACAAGTAGGAGTTTAAAAAGATAAATAAACACCCCTTCCCAAAATCGAAAAGAAAAATGAAAATTGGTCCTATGGCCCCCAGATTCTTTAACATCGTAAAGATGGCGACAAGAAATGCATCCATTTCAAACCACATCTCTATATCTTAAAATATTTAGGAAATAAAAGCGTTTAAAATCTGACCCCCTTAAAACGGGTACCTTAAGGTGACGTTATTCGTAAATGCTAAATAGATGAAAATTTGGACTGAAAACGTGCGTATTAAATAGGAATTCTGTAGGTCGAATAGTTTTGGAGATATAAGAAATCGAAAAACGACCTGCCCCTTACTTTTCGTTACAATAACAATTAAAAAAAATAATTTGTCGAAACACTATCTAGAATAAATTTATATATATTTAAAACAATGCCCAAAATTGCAACACCAGAAACTAAAAAATGAAAATAAAAATACAGAGATACACAGAGAAAAATCTAGGCATCCTCTGCCACTCATGGAATAGCTTGGGATAATCTCCTCAAAATTCATTGATATGTTTCAATGCACATTCAAAAGAACACGGCTTGTCTGAAATCATTCTGTCAGGGTAGCCCGGAATTAGTTATTGAGCCTACACAGTGTAGAGAATTTCCGCTCCGCCGCAGCATTAATTTTGGGTTGTGTGGCTAGA
The DNA here is from genome assembly GCA_002778355.1 of Clitarchus hookeri. NCBI lineage: Eukaryota > Metazoa > Arthropoda > Insecta > Phasmatodea > Phasmatidae > Clitarchus > Clitarchus hookeri. Next base: position 849,265 of record NQII01000424.1, read on the forward strand.
ATATGAAGACAGCGCATGCGTGGATGCTCGTCTCTGTCACAACACAAACAAACATTAAGTTATAGAGATTACGGCTATTTGTTATAATGGCTGTCTTGTTGCAACTCCGAACTCGTAGTTCCCAACCGTTAAAAAACGCGTTCTAAAACACACACTACAAGCAAAGGGCTACGTTTTACCATCTGTGCAACGACGCAGCTGTGAGGTAAGTGAAAGTCGATTGCTTGCTATTACCGAGACATCCGTCATCTACTCTTCTCTTCCAAAAAAAAAAACTAATTAAATTTGCTGTAGCGTTGTCTTGTTCCTCTATTAACTGGCTGCACGCACGCAAATGGACGTCAGCAGTTAGCCAGTTGTCAGTGCTAGTCGCCACTGAATAACAATCGATAACCGATATGTCAGGTCATTCCGCTTGATATATGTTTGTTCATAAGCACTAGATACAATTTATAATGGTAATTATACTTTCTGAGATTATTACTTCAGGCATTTTAATTCATATTACAACATATATATATATATACGTTGATCCTGAAGTTTAAGCACATACTTTGTGAGATCATTTGTTATGAAAAATGGGACAGAAAACACAATGCTGCCTATAATTTGACGTGATTTGTAAGGAAGAGACACACGCCCTTGAAAATTGAGAATTAAAAGAAGTTACTTGCAAAATATCAGAAAAAACGTGCGATGAAACAACAAATTAGTCAATNCATGCAAATTGACGTCAGCCAGTTGTCAGTGCTAGTAGCAACTGAATGACAATCGATAACCGATATGTCAGGTCATTCCGCTTGATATATGTTTGTTAATAAGCACTAGATACAATTTATAATGGTAATTATACTTTCTGAGATTATTACTTCAGGCATTTTAATTCATATTACAACATATATATATATATACGTTGATCCTGAAGTTTAAGCACATACTTTNCACGTTGATCCTGAAGTTCAAGCACATACTTTGTGAGATCATTTGTTATGAAAAATGGGACAGAAAAACACAATGCTGCCTATAATTTGACGTGATTTGTAAGGAAGAGACACACGCCCTTGAAAATTGAGAATTAAAAGNAAAACACAATGCTGCCTATAATTTGACGTGATTTGTAAGGAAGAGACACACGCCCTTGAAAATTGAGAATTAAAAGAAGTTACTTGCAAAATATCAGAAAAAACGTGCGATGAAACAACAAATTAGTCAATAGAGATAGTTTGATACGATTTTCGTCAACTATGAACGTTCGGCGGGCGATAACATCTATCGTCATTAGGAAATTAAGTGGTAACATGTTATTTACCAACAAAACACAAAAGTGTGTTACTCGTGGGTGTTTATCGATAATCACCCAATTATATAATTTTCATAGGAACTTTATAGACTCCATGGGGGTCCATTTTGGGAAGGGGTTGTATGCACCAATGCCTCTCTCCCCTTTTCTAAATTTTCTGCCCCCTCCCCCTCCCAACCAAGTTTAAAATTATACATTTAAATTCACAAAATGACTGTATCTATGCATCGATCATGTGAAACTGCGGAATTGTTAAGTTGGTTTTAAACGACGTAAAATGAATTTTGTGCGAAATCTCGTATGCAAAAACGATGAAAGAATAGCAATAAAATCTCACAAGAAACAATTCTACACACAGTTTGCACAGAAATCTTGTAGCAATATTTCTCCTAGTAAAGAAGTTGATGACCCACATAAATATTTCATACTTAATATCTAAATAAAAAAGTTCATGCGTACTTAGTTTTATATTAACAAAATATGTATTGTAGTTTCATGGTTTTTTTTACAAACTTTCTAAAGTCCTGCAAAAGTTATGCTTCCACGATATTCCTCCGCCTTATGCAAAGAACGCTTAACCGAGTCTATAAGACAGGGGGCGGTCTTGCTTATAGCTATATAGTGGGAAATGGTGAAGCCTGTTTCTTCACCATCGTCATGTTGTGACACCCAAATAATTGCATTCCTAAGTGACAAGAGTTCAATGTGGGTTTTATTTTTAGAGCGTAGTAATGTTTGTTTCAATAGTTAGTGTATAAACTGCCGCAAATAAGAGATATTCGATACATAGACAAGAAACGTTTTGACAATGTTTTGGGCCTCACAACATGGAGATCGGTAAAAATGTAGTTTCAGCTACATCACGACGGGCCATATTATCCTGCCTATTCCTAGCTCCATGCTATAAAGTTACACCAACGGGACCGCGCACCTCATTCGTACGCACTCAGTGTAATAATATTTTGCATAAGTACTATTTTTTACTAGGCATTGCTAGCACACCTATTTTCTCCCTGTGTTTATTTAAACTAATTATAAATCAAATATTATAATTTACAGATAAAATATGAGTAGAAGTTCTATTTAATAAAAAAAATTACGTAATAAATGTTTAAAACGCTTGTGAGTCATAATATATTTAGAAAATAATCAAGTACTTCATAAATTGGATGATTTTCCAAATGTTTCATTCAAAAAGTGCGAGGAAACCACGAATAGACTATATTAATTAATGCGAAGGAGTTTCTTTCAGCTCTTACAACGCTACCCGAACTCGGGTTAATTAATTTAAAAATACGAAGAGTTCTTAACTGCAATTTGTTTCGCCTTATTCTCATTCCCGCAGCTTAAGGGCTCCGCCTGGCTGGCGCATGAAGTGCACTGCAGGGGTTCAGTACGAAACACGTGATTAAAATACGGTTGCATATTTTGTATTGGTGTGTAAACACAAAAACATTTAATTAACTTTCCGTGCCCAAAGAATTTCAATAATTATTTTTTAAGCGGGGAAAATGGCTAAACTGAGTGTTGGGTGACCGTCTAAAGCCACGTTCGGGCAAGTCGCTGACGGGAAGACTGCATGCGAGTGGAGCATCTGGAGCACAGAGGCGACGAGGCAAGCAGTGAGTGAGCAGAGCAGGCCGTAACACCTNCTGCATGCGAGTGGAGCATCTGGAGCACAGAGGCGACGAGGCAAGCAGTGAGTGAGCAGAGCAGGCCGTAACACCCCTCGCCTTTCGAGGCCTCAAACAGCGCTAAATATCCGCAGCGAGGCGGAATCCTTCCATGTAATATTTACTCCTATATCTCTCGGGATGATAATAAAAGCTGGGTCAAATGACCAGCGTAGGAGGACCAATAGAAACGCTTGTTTTGCGCAATTTGAAAGAAAAAAAGAAGAAAATTCTTATTTTCTGATTTTGTACAAATTCTGCCCTTCAAGAGAAATAATAGCGCGAAATTAAGTGCAAAGTTGCCATCTTGCAAAAGTTTTCATGTATCTTGTGTCGTATATAAATTGCTTCATAAACATAAATACAGGTGCTATTAATCGTGTCAAAGCTTAATATAGTCAACGTAAATAAAATACGCCTGTTACCGTGGCTAACACCGTATTATTTTTTTTAATATGAGAAGTTAGGGCGTACAACCAACTCACCTCATTGCGCTCTCCTTTCTGGTGTTGTCTGGTATTTGTCTCATGGCCATCCAAATATGACAGGTGGCTATGCTCGAAACATCTAAATTATTTACGTTGTTTTTATTTTTAAAATTGCCTAATATAATATATGAGAATACTTTTATTTAAAACTAGGAACGTAAGATAGTAGTATTTGAACTTAAAATATAAGTAGCAATATTTTCACTTAAGACAACATAAGTGCCTCAAGGTTCAGCAACATAGCCATTAGAAAACATTTTTTCGAACTCGTGTGGAGACCCCATACAAAAAACCTGTTTTTCGCTAAGAAGTTGTCATGTAGTTAAAGCCAAGCCGAGAAAACTTAAAAACTTAAAGAGTTTCCAACCCGATGACTTGTGCAATGGAGTGGCCTGAAAAAAAAAAACCAACTTACAACTTTCAAATTATAATGGAGCGGAAAAGTTGAATTTTTGCATCCTGAATATATAAAAAAAAAAAGGTGTGGTTTTTAGTATGCCCATAAGACCTTAAGTTTAAGAAAACGCATGAAAAACAATATACATGACATTATTATTATTATTTTTTTAAATATTTAGTCCATCAATGTTTAATAGCGTTGAAATGCTTAAGGTTAGCTACGTAATAATGAGAAAAATAGCATGAAAATTCTTACACCACATTTTTAGTTTGCGCATAAGGCCTAAAGTTTGAGAAAAGTTTTGAAAAATATATTTTTTGACATTTTTACAAACATTTATATAATTATGCTAAAATAACATACATAACTAATATGTAATTACATATGCCTATAATGTATTATTTGTATACATAAACCTAAAAAAATAAGAAAACATTAATGTTAAAGTTATTTCGACCTAGCTATAGTCTATTGAGCGAGCGTAACGTCTCGCCATGTCGCGACAGGAGTGCATACGCCGTCGCTCCGCACGGGTCAAGTACCCAGAAGCAGACATCTCAGTTGTTACTCTGCTTGCTGTGTGATAACATCGTTGTGTTAGTGAGTGAGTCCGTGAGAGTAGTGTACACAGTGTTGTGGCCGGTGAAGCTTAGTTATGTGACTCCTTCACGCGAGTGTATTTATAACGTTAATAGTAGACCAAATTGAAATGGGGACTCCCGAGAAATTTATTGATTACAATACAATCACATTGTTGTCCTTTGTTCGGTTTGCCGAAAGGACTAAGTGAAACAATACTGCCGACATATGAGGACGCACTACTGTGTTGCTTTGAAGAAAGATATCGATTAGAAATATAATCGGATTCAAAGAAAAAAAACTGAATTTTCAACAATATCCGACTGTGTTGCTACAAAAATAGAACAATTATATTGTTAAGCCTCCATTCCAACTGTGACTCATACTTCGGTTGTGCAAATGATAGAAGCGTACCATAATGCAAATAACCATTTAAGAAAATCGTACCATCGAGACAAAAATCAAGACAGTTTAAAGGAAAAAAATTGCAAACTTCGTTCTTGAAAATAAATCAAAACTGTTTTATATTGCAGTATGTAAATGTAATATGACATTTTCGTGTAGGTACGTGTGGAAACAAGCCAGGTATCTGTGACTGTTCTGTAATGTAGAATGTAACTGTGAAAAATACAAGAAGATTCCAATTTTTGAGAGGAAGTTTGTTTACGACCAGCGAACTACGAGAATCGGTTGTATTGGAAGTTTGGATAAAAAAAGAAACAGAAAAGCTTATGAAAAAGGAAGAAAGAAAATAATTGCAACATTCAAGATATAATGCTCTGCTCGATTATGAAAAAATGTGAAACTGAATATGCAGATAGTTCTAAACGTAAAAGAAAGAATGTAAATAATGAGTACATTTCAGTTCCGTCTACATCTCAAATGAGAATTTAATTGCCTGCTACTGCCTCAATTAGCAACAGATTTGGTGCTTCTTATCGAGCTACAGCTGTTATTACTTCTAGTATTTTGCAAGATCTTGGACTAATTACTGTAAAAGATTTGTCGCTAGTAATAGAAAAAAAAAACAAGGTCAGACGAGAAAAACAGAAGGCCCGATAGGCTGTACAAGATATTTAACAGGTTACAGTAGCAAAGGGCATATACTTTAATTGTACAAATTACAATACTATTGTTCAAGAAAAAATTTGGATCCAAAATGTAACGTAGATTACTGAAGTTTGATTCATGAGCCTGGAGGACAGTATGTCGGCCATGTGACACCGGCGAATGGCATTGGAAGTGAAATAGATAAGTGCATCCTTAAGAATTTAGAAAATACCAATTTTGACAAATTCCAACTACAAGCGATAGGTAGCGATGGTACCGGCACAAACACTGGATGGGAAAATGATGTGATTCGCAATATTGAGCTCGAAATTCAGCGACCATTGCAATGATTCATTTGCTTTCTTCACTTCAATGAGCTCCCCTTCAGACATTTGTTTGAATATTTAGATGGTGAGACGACAGGCCCAGCGTCATTCTCTGGGGAGATTAGCAAACAACTACGAGGCTGTGAGAAATTACCAGTTGTTGATTTCGAAACAATCGAATCTGAAGAAATTACTGTCAAAAAAACTGATCTAAGCAAGGGTCACCAGTATTTACTGGATATTCTCCGGGCAGTCCAGATAGGAATGTGTGCACCACATCTTGCTGTAAAAGATCCAGGACCTCTCAGTTATTCCCGGTGGTTGACATGTGCAAACCGAGTCTTACGATTGTTTTTTTCCCAAACAAATCCTTCTAATGAACCGAAGATACTAGCCAGTTACATTGTAAAAACGTATGCTTGAGTCTGGCTCGACATTAAGAGGCATCACTCTGTGAAGTATGGACCTAAACATATCTTTATGGTTGTTCAAACAACAAGACATTTGACCGAAGATTCAATGAAAATTATACGTCCAGTGATTCAAAGAAATGCTTTCTTCGCTCATCCGGAAAATATGTTATTGGCTATGGCAGTGGATGAAATGCCACACATAAGGGAATTAGCTTACATAAGAGTACTCAAAGCTAGAAACCAACAGTCAAAAGGGAAATCAGTGAGAACGTTTCTTCCACCCACGATACATTTTGAAGCCTCAGACAACACATAGTTGATTGACTGGACAAAATGTAAACTATTTGCTCCAACAATGATGGAAATTGTGCCAACAAAAAGTATTTTGTTATTTATAGAAAATAAAGTTTCACCTGAGTTTGAATTTCCAAATATTCCCTGCCACACACAAGCAGTGGAAATATGTGTAAAACTTCTAACAGAATCTGTGAGAAAAGTACGTGGACAATACAGCAGAGATGGTATATAAGAGCAACTTTGCTATCAAGATCTGCAATGCCAAAATTCGGCCAAAAATCAGATTTTAAGGCCATGCGTATTTTGTAAGATCGATCAAGTACTGTAAATAACCTCGTTCTGAATGGTTGGATGGTTGAGAATGGCGTGGGTAGAACTTGAAGTGCAACCACCTCCACGTGGTGAATTCTGGGTCGTTTCAGTAATTTATTTGCGAAATGAGCGAAGAGTTGCACACAAATTATGCTTGTTGGATAAAGTTTGAATGTTAAAGAATGAGTCGTCTAAAAATAATAACTTTTAGAAAATATTTTATTAATAAAAGCATTAGTTACAACTGTTGCTCACTATTAAATAATAATTAACTCTATCCCAAATCCTTATCCAAAGCAGAAAAAAAAATTAAACGTTTTAGATATTTTCGCTAACTTTAGGCCTTACGCGCGAACTAAAAATGAAGTGCAAGAAACTTTTCCCATTTTTCTTATTATTAGTTAGCTAACCTAGAGCAATTACATGCTATTAGACTCTCATAAACGTCATATTAAAAAAATGAAAAATATTGTAAAATATGTTGTTTTTCATGAGTATTCTTAAACTCTAACCCTATGCGCTAACTGAAAACACCATCTATAATTTTTTCATTACTTTTTCCATTTTCAGGATACAAAGTGCAATTTTTCCGCGCTATTAGAATTCTAAAGCCGTAAGTTGGTTTTTTTAGCCCACCCTGTTGTGTAGGTACATATCACATGTCTTGACCATTCGTGTACCAAAACTGTTGGGGAAAAAAGGAAATTGGCATGCTATTGAAAATAATACAATAGAAAAAACCGAAGCCCTAATATAATTTCTCCCTGATTTTGGAAACAGTTTCCTTGTCCGACACAAGGAAGTTATGCAATCACTTCCATTCATCCGTTGCACCATGTTGCGACAAGCCACGTAACTTCTGCTAGTCATAGCTCCTTCTCTTCTTCCCTCTCCACGGCACATCTTAGGTCTCTGTAACACAGTGAAATTTTGCCGTCAAACTTCTTCAAACAATGTTGGTCAAAGAAAGTTGGGAGGATGTGACGTTATCAAAACGACTTTACAGCCTCCATGTTTGTCTGGAAAATTGAGATTGATTTGGTTACCATCAGACATTTGGTAATTGTACCAGTTCTAAAATTTCGTTGATGTTTGACAAGTTCAGCCAATCAGAACCCTGCACATAAAAAAAAACGGTCGTTTCTGACACCAAAATACTTCAAAATGGCTACCAATTACTAGAAACGTAACAAGGTTACGGAGATAATTAATTTAGATTATATGTTAGGGCACGAATGTTGTTGGAAGTGCACATTGAACAACAAGAGTAAACGTATCAAAGGACACTAATTTCATAGTTTCATCGCGCAGCAAGTATCTGCGATAAATACATGAATCTTATAAGTGAAAATAAATCACAAAATTCTTATACCTTTAATGTACTGGGTTGTATGGTAACATAAATACTTCGCTTTTGAAAAAAGTTTAAATACAATTATGACTAGCTCCATCAACTAAAACCTTCGGCAGTAGGGCAAATTTTCAGACACATCAAACATATTTTAAAAAGTTTTTTGTTAGAAGAATTTGATGGCCGTTGGTTTTGTCTTCAAATGTTATCATAAAATATATTTGTAACAGCAAATTTGACAGCGTGAGACAGGCTTTAGTGGCACATGTGTTTGACTCTCTTAGGGAAATTATTGTTTGACGCTAGCCAGAATAAATATTGAGTGACGATAAATAAGATCGGAATGAACAAGCGATGAATTGAAGACAAGGGTAGGATACAGGAAACCCATAAAAAGTAAACTCTCTCACGTAAGAATGGCTAACCGAATCTTTGTCAGTCTGGCTAGCCTTGGGATCAAAACGGGAACCGCTGAACCAACCATGGCATACTTTTTGCAGGAATTGGGTTTTATTCACCTCCTAAGGTTTCGTTGATATAGTCTATCGCGGTTTCTTTACACTTTTTAAATCAAATATTTTAAAAATCACCCCATGTATGACGTATTTCTGTACTTACGTTTAGACATGAAAGTTCCGTATTTCTGGTTAAATTGAACTTATATTTTATCCATAAATTATAATATTTAATTTATAATTAATATTAATAAACACAGACAGAATATACGTATGCTGGTAATGTCTATAGACTATTAACGGTAAAGTGAGCACTTTTGAAAGCCCTCTTATTTGAAATAACAGTCAATAAATATATTTTATTTTATCCTTAGATGTTAACTTCTGAGTGCGGTGGAATAAACGGCACAAGGTGGAATACGGCAATATTTATTTACAAAAGGTGGTTAAAGGATAAAAAATGATTGAAAGAAAATAGTAGCTAGGGTCTCAAAAGTGCTTACTTAACAGTGAACGGTTTTTAGTAAAAAATATTTCTTATGCAAAATATGATTACACTGAGTGCGCACGAATGTGGTGCGTTGTTCTTCTGGTGTAATTTTCTAGACTCGGCTAAGCTTTGTTTGCGTGAGGCGGAGGAATGTCCTGGAAGTAGAACTTTAGCTTCAGAAAAGTCGGAAGTAACCCCGCAAATGGACTATATATAACATTAGTATATGTAATGTCTTGTTCAGCGTGTGGGCAGTCAGGTCTCCTGTGCCTGTGCCTTAAAGGTAAAACAGGAGTAAATTCCAGAGCAACATACGGTGTGCACAGCACCCAGCACTAGTTTTTATTCAGCCACATCAGGCATTTTAGGTCTTTCCAATCGCGGTGGGTGGGCGGGATTACCACCCCCACCTATGGACACCATCGTGCAGATTTGAATCTGCACGCGCCACCTTGATGAGGCTGAAGACTATACAACCTGTACGAACGCGCTTCGTGAACGAGCCCTGCTACTAGGCGGACCAGACCGCCGTCCCTTCATTATAGAGCATGGAGACCGACGACACGCCGCTTTGATTCCGCAAAGGTTGCCCTGACTGCGAAGTCGTGGCGCGCCCAGTGAAACAGATTTCCCCGGGCGCGACACTCGCCGTGCAGTTAAAGCTAGCGAGGTGATGCGACGAGAGCGAGAAGCCTCGCCGCTGTAATGGGAGTTACTGGCGCGTGTTTAAGAGGGCCTTGTTATCCAGCACCCCGTCTCCCTCTAGCGGCCCTCTTACGAGCCACAAACTCCGGCGAAATTAGATGCCATTCATTAGCTAGCGACAACAACAGCACAAGCAAGGGGATCAAGGAGAAAACGATTAATTAACTCCCGCACCCCCTCCAGTCTCGACCCCTTTCCGGACCGGAGGGGCTGAAATTATAAAAGACGTCTCCTCGAACTTGCACGTTTCTTCCACTCCGGGATCCCGGAGTTTTCCGGGGAGCCCGCTCCCCGGAGCGCCCGAACAGCCAATAAATATAGAAAGCTATTTTTCACGAGGAGCGAACATCGGGCCGACACCTCATCTCATCATTCTGCTCGCGACAAGATGGATTTAACATTTCCCCGGCCGACGTCCCGCGGAACGCACTTAGTATTTCTTTTTATTACTGCAAAACACCGGGAGATAAATTTCGCCGAGGCGCGGGAGGGGATTCATCATGTCTGAAAGCGTTGAAATATTTTCACCCCCCCNCCCCCGGACCAAGGAAGCTGTCGACGGATGTAAAAACAAGGGAATACTTCCACTCACGTTTCGAATGTTTCTCATACAGATGTATTTTTTCACGAACCGCTCACGAACACCTGTGTCCAGCTTACTTTTCACCAATAAAGCTGCACAAATAAGCCTTCTCGTGACGAATCAGCGCAAGGAAAAAATTGGGCAAAATAGAACAATTTACCCATTCGCTCGTTGTTCTATGATATTCTAGGAGTTGTAAGTTATCAGTTTTGCAGAGTTATCGTTTTGACAGATCCCGCACACTTAACTAGCCCGTGCCATTAAATAAAAATAACGCGCTAATTAAATGCCTACATTACCCTTTCGATGGCGAATCACGATTCAAGTAACATCCATTGTGAAAGTATACTCACCCGAGTAAATTGGACAACGTGATACTATTGTTAACCTCTGCCAGTTCTAAGGAAGTAGCGTAGCTGCTGTTGTTATGCTAATGTATCCTTCCGCCTCAGCTGTTCTTCACGCAGAAGCCACTTTTTTTTTGTTATGTCAGCTGTTGACATCACGACAGAAAGTTCAGTGCTCTCGTCAGTGACTCACCGGTTTAATAACCTTCAGTCTACCTGTGCTGAAAACATTTGAAAATTCCTGTTAAAATAGCAACTGCTACATATACCACGTGCATTTGTAAAAACTTTATTTTAAAACGGCCTATTTTACAGAGTTATGACAAGAAGTAGTAAGGTTTAATAAGTAAATAATATGTACCAGGTGTTTTTAAACTACATGTCGAAATTAAAATCACCGCATCTTTGGGCTAATATAAACAAGAAATCGTAGTAGCAAAATGTTGAAAAATCATCTAGTACTTTTCAATTGAAATTGAAGGTAGCAAAACAGCGCCGGGTGTCCGCAACTTCACGCACCTGCATGCACAACAAACTGCTTATCACAAAGGCTAAAAGAGCTGGCGCGCCATGCGGAGAGACCATGCACGTGCAACGACATAAACTCGATGTACGTGGGCGCGGCTAGTTTTCGCTTGTTAGTACGCGTGCGTAAAACTGCACGAACGATGTGAGATTAGCAATCGAGTAGTAAAGGCTGCCATGAGTGATTGCATTTATTTCCAAAAAACACACAACCAGTAGTGTTGGTCCTGTAGGGTCTGCACGGATTTTCATGGTGGTGGGACAAATCAACCGATTTCCACTAAATTCTTCACACAAATAGAACTATGGTATACCATGCATACCTACGTGTAAGAAGTGGCTCAGACACTTATTTTCAAAATGGTGGCCTACTAAATATTTTAGGTTAATCAAACGCTATCAGTCAAAAACATTAGACTGATTACATTAGAATTCGATGCTCAGAATCCTTCCTCCATAATGCAGTTGGTTGTATGCTATATTATGGCAAGAGGTTTTCTGTGTTCGTGTCCCGGGTAAGGCACGTGTGTATTTGTAATTGTCTCACTACTGCAGCACATGTTCCTAGTTCAATCTCTAATGTTATTGCTGTCAACGATACGTAAAAGCCTTACTTACCATCTAAACGTTCAAGAATTTTGTTAAAAATTATTTGCACACATGTAGAGGAAAGAAGGTTTAATAGTTATATCGGTACATTATTGTTTTGTTCTATGCGTATTTGCCATTTCTCATCGCGTAATAAAAACACGTACATTTTATAGTACACGAGATTGTTATCTTGTCGTACCTCAAAAATCTGAATAGTGACAAAAGCCAATAACAAACCAGACAAAAGAATATTAGATTGCTAGTCTGAGAACAGTATTTGATTTGTATTGGGCAAACTTAGTTTATAAGTCCTCCCTTAGATAGCCCGTTGATTAGATGGCAGGCAGAAACAAGCATACTGTTATGAAATTGTAATGAGGCGATCGCATTCTTACGAACATAACATCGGTAATTGGGACACGAACTGAGCGCCCGAACCACAACACAAGGAACCCCCTCCAACAGGGCGGAAGGCCTTGCAATTTGTTAGTCAACACGCGGCCAATATTAAGGGCGCTTGCGCACTAGGCGACCTGGTCGTGCAACCAGGGGGCCGATCAAATATACGTTACTATGGGTGCATCGCAAAATTTACACTTGCGCTTCACCACGGTGGAATGAAACATGAACAAACAGAGAAGCAAGCAGTCAGGTGACCGATGCAAAACGCAGAGAAATCTGCGCCCAGGCAGATACCTCGGATCAAATGGAATTGTTCTCGCTGCGCATGCGCAGTCGATGCACGCACATGTAGGTAGCCTTCCACAACACGGTTGTCGTATTGTAATTTGCATGAAATACGCGTTTGTTAATGTTGTCGGTAGCAAAGTTGTGGAAATTATTTCATTAGAGTGATTTCAGCAAAAAATTTAAGTAGGATGTAAAATTTTATTACGTTATACTGTAAATGGTTATCCTATCAGTTGTTCTACCTGTGGTTGTAGAAATAGGTTTGGGTGTTACTTTTTACTGGCAAGTAACGCCTGTTGTTGAATTAATTGGAATATATTTGTAACTAGCTACAGTTTATTCATAGTGTATACTCTATATGCGCTGTTTTCTTTACAGGTTCCGTAAGCATGAATTAAAGCTCGAATCTTGAATTGCAGCACTTTGGCAAGAAGATTGACAATCTACCGTAAACACTACCTAGAGCTCGTTCTGACAATTTTAGAGAAGACAGTCAAGGCACAATTTCTCCAAGTTGTATAAGAATAAGAGATCTAATACTGTGTGCAGCATTTCCGTCATATCTGCTTAAGGTAAATACTAAATACAACATGCAAACATAACCTGTTGCACAGTCATTAGGGGTAACTGTGCACCAGCATAGGCAGCTTTGAACCACGCGCGAAGAATAAAATTAATAATATATAAATATAATTAATAAAAAAATAAAAAAGGAATTTAAACAGTAGCATAATCATTTTAAATGAAAATGTAGGCTATAGTTGTTAGAGAGAGTTACCCTGAAGAGGCAAAAAGTACTCCAGATGACTCTATTGTAAATATCGTATGGTTAAGGTTGTGTATCTATTTGAGGGAGGTGATCACAAATGTCTATTAAAAATCTACATAATCTACTTAAGCGTAGGAACACGTTTTGATTTTTTTATGTATTGTCATTCCCCTCATTGATCCAGTTTGTAACAGAACCCCAAGCACACAAATAGTATAGCATCATCGCACAGATATAGTACAATATTTTGTTACATTTGCAAAAATATTTATATTTTATGGAAATTTTCGTAATATTTTCTAGGCAGGTTATTTCCCTCAAACATTCTTGTGTCATGTGTTGTGTTGTCATTGATGGTTCTGTTCATTACATAAACATTCATTTTTAAAGTTTATATTTTACCCACTTAAAGAAATATTCTAGTAGTTGTTAAAATATTTTGTTTTTCCGTAAAACAGGAAAAAATCTTCAAAATTAGTATGAATAGTCTGTTAATGGTTTCTACACTTGTTTTTAAAATCAAACCTTTGAAAAATATATGAAACGTTTAGTTATTTCCTAAATATGACATGCATCTCAAGCATTTTATGCTTGTGTTAACAATAAAGTGCCTTATTTATTGTTAGATTAATCTTTTTAATTATATTTTATCTAAAATTTACATTTTGTTTATAATTAAAATAGATTAAGACAGTGAGAAAACAGGTGTGTTGGAAACGCCTTGTAAGAAATAGTATGCAAAATATTAATACACTGAATGCGCACAGATGTAGTGCGCTGTCACTTTGTTGTAATTCTCTAAACTCAGATAATCTTTGTTTGCATGAGGCGGAGGAATATTCTGAATGTAGAACTTTAGCAGGGTTTCAGAAAAGTGGGAAGTAACAGTGAATGAACTATACTAACAGTACTTATCATGCTGAATATGAATTTCAAGGGGGGAACGTAATATATGCAGCACATATTATAAAATGTGATAGTGGGGAGTGCTGTGAAGATCAGGGAAATTGTGGGGTGAAACACATAAAATATATGTCAATCGAGTTGCTTAACTGTGTTAAATACAAAACGACCTAATTTAACTCGACTTCACGATAGGTAAATTACAAAGGATGGGTGTGCCGACGCGCTATGGCACATAGGGAAACGTACAGTGAGGACTAACAGGAATAAACAATGGTAATTCAATCATGACGGAATAAGATGTAACCCTGAGAGTCCTTATCGGCCTTATTCCAACGCGCGATAGCGCCATCAGCACACCCACCGCCTGCAATTTACCTATCGTGAAGTTAGTTTTAGTTCGAGTAGGTCTTTTGCATTTGACGTGGGCATGTGCAGATAGTACGCAATATTTGCAATTTCCACGCGTATATGCAATATGTCAGTGAATGTAATTTCCACATTAACATACAGCCCATTAAACTGATTAACTGAACATCAATGACATCCATCCATAATGGTGGTGGATACACCTCCTTGGTGATATATTCATCCTATTGCTGATGAAGTACATATAGGATACGTTCACCTTCTACTGAAACAATTTTAAACATCACAAGTGCTCATATTTCCACATAATAATTAGATTAAACACTTCCATCAGCACGAACGGCCACCCACGAACGCGCTTTCTCAACCAATTGTAAATTGTATTGAAATTGTTAAACTAATGTGCAATTTACGCCGATAATTTTATGACATTTAATTGGCTGTTATTATGTCATAATATGATGAATATACCATGGCAATACATTTCAACATGGGCTCTGAATGCCTTTTACAACATATTTTTGTATGCACTGTTTCCATGGGAAGAAGCCCGCCAGAATTTCAACAAGGTGCCTTGCAAAAGCCAAATATATAGTTTCCATAACTCAGATGTGTTTTCTTCACAAAAGCCGTGATTCTTAATATTTACCATAACATGTTAGAAAAATGTCGTGTTTAAGAAATTTCTGTTTTTAAAATATGAACAGGTAGGCAAAGATAAAATTATAAATTAATGTGGTTACATAACTACCTCCGAACTTAAAATTAATTTTGAAATGTTGTTTTTATTTTAAATGTTTTGCATAACATTTTGTAAGTGGCTTTATCATTTTTATACATATTTTGATAACAGTAGCATAAGTATGTACCATAAATGTCACCAATTGAATTATTTGACTTGATAAATGAAAGAAAGTTTCATTTTGTAGCATTGTGGTTGACTGTTGCCAAAGAGGGGTCCATATAATCTATGCTTTAAATTCTTTTTCAGGTCTCCTTGGAATTACATGAGAGAAAAAGCTGTGTGGTGGGCAATTCGATTGGGTGGTATAAATAAATAAACAAAATTAAACTAGCATTTCATTTTTGTCTTATGTGCAGAACTGTTTACATTCCCTGTAAATATTCTGACAGATGACAGCCTGATAGCCCTGCAATCACCACATAATTTTGAACTGAAGCCATTTTGTAAATAAGTGTTAAAATACTGAGTAATGTTTATTCATACACATTTCTGTCATGTTAAGGTGTGAGAAAGTGTAATTTTATGAGTGCTGAAAGTAGAACACTGTGGGCTATATTAATTGTTTTCATACTACAAATTATGCAAGCTTAGAGTTTGATACTGGGACTCAATACTGTAAAGCACTAATTAATTTTTGATCACATTTATGCAAATGATAGGTGATGAGCTGTTCTGTTTTCTTACAATTAAATTATAGCTCTTTGATATGTGAGATGTTCTTGCTTTCTCTTCTCGGATGAACTGAAGTCATACTATGCAACTTACTTACTTACTCTAACGTCAATCACTCTTATTATTGTCAATGTTTCGTGTTGTTACAGCACTTGAAGAACGGTACATAAGTTTGAAGAACCTCCATTACCATGGTGCATACAACTGGAGTTGCTTGTTTCTGATAGAAAGCTTGTTACACCAAGGAGCCATTGTTTTTATGATGTGACCCAGTAACAGCTAGCTGTAATGTTTCATCTAAAGCAATTGTTAATGTTCTCATCTCCGAATAAAACCAATTTTTTCAATCAACAGTTGCATACTTTTATTTGCAGTAAAAACCTTGTCTCACCTCTCCACAAAATGTATAGTTTCCTGTGTCCTCAAACAACAGAGCAATGTCTAAGGTTGTATGACATGCCTTCGGCCAAAAAGCAGGTGAAGTAAGCTACCCAAATATCGTCGTGCCATAATATCTGTTCAAATATCTGCAAGGGCATGATATTGGAGGCTATGCTAATAAACAATTTTTCATATTCCGTTAATATCCTACTCCCAAATCTGTTTAGTGGAATGAAAGTATGGCACTTAATTGTCTTGCTTAAAGCAACATTTCAGCTAGTTATGGAGAACTGAACATGGGATTATTTTGTGCATTCAAAGTGAAATCTTTTACTTGTACTGAAATGTAAACAAAGACTCTAGGAAGTGTGAAGTTGTTATAAACAAATCTTTAGATAATTGCTTAAGCAATAGTATGAATTATTAACAATATTCTGAGTTTCAGCTGAAACTTCAGCGGTAACACTTTTTATCCATTTTAAATTTCTTTGTCTCCCACTTCGAAATTTTGTTGTATCCCTCAAGTGCTCAATTATAATTGTATGGCAACTGCTTTGTCTTGTATGTGATTTTCAGAATAGTGTTTTTCTTTTAACGTTAATTTCTAGAATCCAGTCACCTTGGTGACTGAACTGGATATTTACACTCAGTTTCTGACATTCAAACCCAAGTATAAGATAATCTTCAATTGTGATTATTCCATCACTTTACACTCTGTGCTGGGACGCACTACTACTTTGTCAGCTGGTGCCTTGGCCTAGTTCACAAGTTACTGCTGACGAGAAAGGAAAATTATGTAGCAGTGTCCACACAGTTATACACAAAGTAATTTGAGTCTTTACAGTTATTTAGCACCCGTTCTTATGACGTACGTTTCTGACTTTTATTAGCACACCAACTTGGAAATCAAAACCATAGTGAAACTGATAATTATAATTGAAGGGGATCGGGGCTCCGCCCGATCAAGATTGCATAACCCCAGTGAATGGAAATGGTGAGAAATTCAAAACAAATTGATTAAATTGCAAAGTTTGTCAAGAAGTATATTATTCTCTAATGAAAGATAACTATGTACAAGCTAATGACAAACATTCCATCAACCCAGGGGGTAATGCTTTACTTAAGCCTTTATTACTATACAATTAAGTACTAAAACTTCGTAACATAACGTACACCTCACAAAAAATGGATCATTATTATTCTGGGTCAAGATGGTTTTAATATTTTCTGTAAAAATACGATTTTTTAAACAGTAGTTGCAGCTATAATAGGACATTACTTTGCAAATTCAAACAATGAGCTTCTTCTTGAGCTGTTTACTTTGTTGTTTGCTCATGTTTGTAATTTTTTGCACAATTTTGAATTGCTTTTGTTTAGAATATATATTTATAGGTGAACGTGGGACCCAGTTATTCCCCCATGCGTGTGGACTAGGTATGGTTTCAGATATGCCTCATTACATTGATGATTCTTATGATGTCCCTCTGCGATTCACTGCAAATTCGTAAGATTGTTTAGAGAAAAACTTTTTTTGGCCAGTGTATTGCAATTACATTTTTATAGTGCCAACCTAATCTTGCAAATACATTTTAACTGTTTTTTTTGTAATTATCCTTGTAATTATACAATCATTCTAGGTTCATATTAAATACATATTCCTACACAAATATCGTGCATAAGTTTGGCAATAAGTTTGGTTCATAGAGCACGTAGAACGGAAAAAAAGAGTAATTTTAATGAAAAACATTAACATCCTTCGTACTAGACAGTTCTCTATGTAAAACGAGCACTTTTGAATGTCCTGTTGAAGATCCACTTGTATGCATATTGTGTATTCCTCCACCATGCGCAAAATTAGTATTGCCAGAGATCTTATAATTTTATTCCAATGCAAGTAAGGTAAAACTGAAATTGTTACAAAAACCAATATTTTACGAATTTGCCCATTTTTACACTAACATGCAGAAAATAAACAGAAAAATAATTTCAGTCTTCACAAATGTTTACCTGACATACTTGATATAACATTATGACATGGCATTTTCCCTCCATCATTACCAACTTTAACGGGCGCATGCCGGCTAGTATGCACGTTATACTATATGCTGTTAAGGGGCAGTGGCATTTTTCAAAGGTTGATTTCCAAAGTGCTCAGATAACCGTAAGTAGTCTTTAACCAAAGTTCATTACACATTTCAAATTTTAATTTTTCAAATCCATACATCACAGTAGCTTGAACCATTTTAATAACTGCAGTATTAAACGAAATCTCCTAGTTGACACGATAAGCCATTTCAGTATACGACGTCCTGAACATCAGCGTTGTCCAAATATATAACTGATGGCTTTGCTGTGTTGTGTGCATGATGAACGAAGCACAGCTCCGAAATGCTGCCACAATGCTTTTTCTGTTAGCCCAGTTAGTGCAAAAAGTAACATTCAGGATATTAACACACATCTTTCTTGGCACACGATGATTCACTTACAGAACTGATTGTCTAACTTTCTGTCATCGACTTGCAGACCACTAATAAGCATTAAAAAAAACCTTCTGGGACCATTTTACCTACAACGGTAGATACAACATGACATGCTGTTACCACCATAGGTCGTATTGGTCCCAAACAATTTTTTATAATGTTGGTGGTCTGCAGCTAGACATCAACCAGTCAGACAATCAGTTCTGCAAGCAAATCAGTGTGTGCTAATAAATCTATCAATCAATGTGTTAGTATTCTGCATGTTAGATGCAATGACTGGACCAACAGCAAAAAAAGTACCCAGCATTCATATTTTATCAGGAATTAGACCTGTTGTTTACATAATGCATAATGTCAATTTTGTTTTAGAATAACAAACTGCTATGAACAAAATTGAAATGAAAGATGCAAATTAGCGCGGCCATTTCAATATGTTTTAACATTGGTATAGATGCAGATTTTGAGGAGAGTACCACAGTTCACACATTCATGGNGCGGCCATTTCAATATGTTTTAACATTGGTATAGATGCAGATTTTGAGGAGAGTACCACAGTTCACACATTCATGGATATTTTAGAATTTGACTGTATTAACTGTTATTCTAAATTATAATTTGTTAAGTTTGAATGTGTCTGGGGTATTAGAATCGTTATATANTTGACTGTATTAACTGTTATTCTAAATTATAATTTGTTAAGTTTGAATGTGTCTGGGGTATTAGAATCGTTATATATGAATGTGAACGTGTCCTTGTTATTGAGTATTTAGTAGATTACTGTGTTAAATTTAATTGCCCATGGACAGTATTTTCTACCGAAATGGTTCTTTAATATATGTATCAGCAGTAAGTAATAAGGTGCAGTGTAATTTTAATTAGTAGTTTTGACTTGACAAATTATTAGAAAGTTGTTTAATACCTTTATTTGTAAAAATACAAATGATTGTTTAATAATTTTGCACCAATGCAATAACTGCCTAACATAGTCCACATGCGTGCTATTTCTGTATTCCGTTTCAGGTTTGGAATGGTCGGGATTTTGTACCAACCATCAATTAACCCCAGAAAACATAATTGGTACAAATATATGCAATTCTGCCTTGTGGAGCCGAAGTGATATCAACTGCGCAGAGAATACCATTTACCTGTTTTAAACATTTTTATCTACTTTGTATGTAACTGATAAACATGCATGAAGCAGATAAATTACTTTGCCTACTATTGCTTGTGCTCAGAAAATTAGAGAGGTGCAAATTTTGTACGAATTCACAATTCTGGAGGCATTTGGGGTCGTATTTGACATTCTTTGTACCGTACCTTTCTATATTTCTTGTAGTAGAGGTATTTTCATGTCTTACAACTTCTACCACACAATTTCTCTTTTCTTCATAGCAGTCAAAATTACAGAAATTTTAAATATGTACTGCAAATATAACAATGCGTACATGCAGTTATAATTCCCCACAATTAATACTAGTGATGCATATGATTACATATATAATTTTTTAATCCTCTAGCTATTTTTTCATAATTACTAAAAAATATGCATTTCGATGTATTATTAATTAATTTGACATTTGTGAAATTCAGCAGGCTTCCTGAATAAAAAAATGGTATTTGTGTTTGGGTGTACAGATGTTGAGGTTAAAGTGCTTAAAATTTTTGTTTAATTTTTGGAGAGGGATTTGTTATGGAACACAGAAGAGTCTTGTTTCATTAACTGTCGAAGGGCAAGGTGACGATTGGTGATAAGCAATTCGAATATCGTTTGAAGTATGTGAATGTAACATAAACTAAAAACACCTTACGTAAACCTAAATATTCAACTTGAACACGGCACCGATTGCAATTGCGAAAAAAATATTATAACCCATATGGAAATTTCGAGAAAAAAAACACATGAAGAATAGCAGGTTTTCTAAACAAAAAGAAAGTAAGTAAACACAATATTAGGTCGGTTACACTTCAAACAGTATTAATTCTTATAATATACCATGTCACGTCTCTTCTTTACTGGAAGAAATACACATTTGTTTTTGCAAATAGTAAACGTAAATANTTATAATATACCATGTCACGTCTCTTCTTTACTGGAAGAAATACACATTTGTTTTTGCAAATAGTAAACGTAAATAACATAAAATACACTAATTCTCTAACGTATCTGCTATTATGTTGCTTCATTAAAATTTTCATTTCTTGTCTGTTGAAAATATGTAGTTGTCCACGTATTAATCACCAATCAACACGCTTCATCAATTAGTGAAATAGGTGGCTCTCCACGTCAAAACGGGGCAGTATAAACAAAACACGCGCCACTTGTCGTTTAGGTTATGACTAAAAAACATCAACAACTATTTGGCGCGCTAAACATTATTCACGGCTACTTAAAAACACAGTAGTGCATGTTAACTACACTGCACCTTAAGTATTGATGTGGCCGTGAAGACCTTGTAATAAATCATCTCATTGGCCACTGTAGTTCGGGCAGTGGGGATGAGATTATCTGGCCTAAAGAGCCCCGCCCACTCGCGTTTGGTGTATTTAATTGCACCCGTGGTTATGGGTGCAAGTGCAGCGCAGTTTTATTTGCGTTGCACTGCACCGGTGCAAATGCAAGGTAGTCAGTTCGCCGCAGTCAGCGAGAATGCTTGTCGTTTACGGAGCTGGTCGCCGAGGCCACTGGGATCCCGGGCGACGCGCGCGCGGCCAAGCGGTCGCTGCGGCTAGAGTGCAGCAGTAAAGATGCGAAAATAAAGTGCTGGGAGGAGTTTGTCAACTTGTTTGGTGGAGCAGACCTTTCAGTCAGTGAAAAACAAATTCTCGGTAAGTAGGCCTTAATTGAAATATTATTATAACTTAGATACAAATTATTGAGCAGAATTATGTATTGCACACGGACTTAATTTGATATTCTAGGTTACATTTAGCAATTGTTGCAAATTGTAGAAAATGTAAAAAGAAAAAATCAGGACAAACATTTTTAAATGTAATTGTCCTACCAGTCAACTTTTCCCTATTTTCAAAATACTCAGCAAACGAGTCCCTATGTTTCCACGATGGTCTATTTCCTCGCTCCACATCGCCTAGTTGCACAGCACTGAGTCCTTCAGGTACCACCAGTGTATCCTCAGATATGTAACCATCTCTTTTACGGACAAAATTATGAAGAAAGCAGCAAACTTTAACGATTTTAATGGCGAATGTTCTCGATACATTGAGTGGGCGGTGAAAGATGCGCTATTTATTGGACAGTATCCCAAAAGTGCCCTCGATGAAGCGTATTGCTCGGGAAAGTCTGTAGTTAAAGATACTTTTTAGAAAATTTAAAACACTTGTCATATGGACGTATCAGGTGCTCTGTTAACTGGAAAGCCTCATAACCGNATACTTTTTAGAAAATTTAAAACACTTGTCATATGGACGTATCAGGTGCTCTGTTAACTGGAAAGCCTCATAACCGGCGAAAACATACGGCATAGGTTCGTCCCTGTTTGCAGAAATCGGAAAGTTTTCCGGGAGATCCAAATCATCGTTCTTCAAAGATTTCTAAAACAAAGAGTATTTAAAAATCTAAGAGTCACTTTATTTACCATCTTCATCAATATTAACTGCCACAAAATTGTAATTGGCATCACACACTGCCATTAAAACTATAGAAAATAATTGCTTCTTATTATAGTTCACTGAACCGGAAAGATTTGATTTTATTATTCGTATGTGCTTCCCATCGACAGCCCTAATGCAATTGGGAAAGTTTGCATGGTTCTCGAAACCTTCATCTATCTGCAACCATTTCTATCTTGTGGGCTCTGGTAAATAATCACCCTTAATAACTTGCCAAACTGCTTCACAAACTTCTCGGACTATGTCTCTAGCGGTAGTATATCCAATTCCGCAGCCGTAATGCAAACCCACACAAGAGCAGCCTGTAGCAAGATACCTGAAAAATTTATTAAANTATATCCAATTCCGCAGCCGTAATGCAAACCCACACAAGAGCAGCCTGTAGCAAGATACCTGAAAAATTTATTAAACGCAGTAATGCCTATGATTTAGGTCGTAGTCATATCTTGTAATACAATAGCTTCTTCCCAATAATAAAGTAGATGTCAATAAATATATTAAAAGTAAAGCTGTGACGAAATAAAACTATCAGCATTACTTGAAAACAGCCCGAAATAATTAGATGATATATANATTAAAAGTAAAGCTGTGACGAAATAAAACTATCAGCATTACTTGAAAACAGCCCGAAATAATTAGATGATATATTTTTTTTCAAACATCCACATCCTAACTTAAACGTACATACTCTTTACATTTTAACAGAACACATTGTGTTTAAATAAAATAATTGATTATTTTACAACAATTAAAATTTTTAACATAACAAATAACTCGGAAGAACGATGCATTACAATAAAATGCCATTTATTAATAGTTATAATCAGAATTATGCTGGTGAAGCCATGGGAATAATAAAATATATTCAAATATGGTGAAAGTTGTTTAAGTGAATAAATACTAACAATAATAAAAAAAGTTGGTGTAGTATAACAGTTAATGGCTAGTATTGAAACATAAGTTTGACTGACAGTGATTTTTTTCTTTGTTTTATTTTAGGTGCAAGTATTAAAAAAAAATGGACAACCAGCCAAGACGGTAACAGCAGAGAGCAAAAACGGCAGAAGAACGTCAAAATTGGATCAGCTGTAATCATCAAGAGTCCGTATGTCTACACAACTTAGTTATCTTTTTTAAGTAAATGTTCCTCTTGCTTGAATACAACAGGGTCAATAACTCAAGAAACTGCTGACACAATAATTGACAACCCCCCGAAAATTACATGGAAGGACCATGCGAGGTAGACGATTAAGAAGAGGAAATATGCGGATGCTGATGCAGACTTAGCAGCTGCATTGAAGACTTCTATACAGAGCAGGAACGAAGCCCAGAATCCTCTAAATTTGGCAACCACCAAACATCTCCGGAGTCAGAATATGGATCACCAACACCACCACCATACAGATCATCCACTCCAATTCCTGCCGGCCAACTAAATCAACATCAATACCAATGCACTTCAGGGTACTCTTCAACTCAAGTTGGCCAAGAACCATTCTCGGGTAGATCACGCACCGGTAAGCGAACAAATTCTCTTCTCAGTCNTCTTCAACTCAAGTTGGCCAAGAACCATTCTCGGGTAGATCACGCACCGGTAAGCGAACAAATTCTCTTCTCAGTCCGAAATTTCACTGGATTCTGAATAGTCGGAAACACTGACACTTTTTAATTCACAGTAATATTTTAAGAATGGTACCATGTCATTTATACAAAATCTTACTCTCTTACCGTTGTTTATAATTCTAAATACCACTTTTTCTACAATGTGAGACTGTAGATTTTATACCTCTTTTCTGTTGTACTTGAAAATAAATTTAAGTAGTATTATTTTTTACAAATGTAATGCTTTTTTCACTTACCTTAAAGTCACAACCAGTTTAATTTCTGATGTGGTAGCCTTCCTCATTGGTGTATCACAACCTTTCAGTGAGTCTTCTAATACATGCAAAAGTTCATCAAAAGACTTTACAGACATCCTTGTGTAGTAAAAAAATTTGTCTTCGTATTGCCTGAGATCTTGATAAAATGTTGCAAACAAGCCCTTCTTTTCACGCGTTTTTAATATAGGATGCACCCAACACATATTTTTTTTCTTTCGCTGTTTTCTCATTAAGTAGCAAAATGCTGCTGCTTGCTCCGCATTCATTTTCTGACTGAGTGTCGAGTGACGTGGTCTGGCCCGCGGTCACGGTCCCGCTGCAAGTCGCGAAGAGTTTGTTGGTCGCGCGACCGGGTCGCCTAGTGCGCGGGCGCCCTGAGGCGGGAAGCGCGGTGGACACGGTCTCTTGTCCTTGGTCGCCGAGATGAAGACGCAAGGAGATGGAGTGTGCCAACAGCCGTAATACGTCCACAGACATCAGCCATCGGAGCCATGATTCAGGCGAAGACGTTATATTTAAACAACATCCAAACTAAATAATGTTCCGTTGTTTAATTAAATTATACTTAACTTTTATTACCTCTCTGAGCTCCTCCGATTTAACTTATATTCCATGTGTTATAATGCATTTAACAACGATTTGCAAACACACTTAATTCACTCTATCTCTGAGTTCTACGCATCTTCCCTGAATAGTTAAATGTAAAATTTAAAATAAAAATAAAATTGTAACAATACGCAATAATGGAAGTCTTTCATTTTAACAGGAGGAATGCTGGGATAAATTTATTACTGTAATTTGACACATGAAATTACNAATAATGGAAGTCTTTCATTTTAACAGGAGGAATGCTGGGATAAATTTATTACTGTAATTTGACACATGAAATTACTTTAAGGCATGGACACAGAATGGTTGTAAATAGTAATAACTAAAAACATTAGCGTGTACTTATTACGAACAAAGCAAAAGGGTTCACGTAAACTTGCAAAATGCAAACGCTTCTTGTCTGTAATTGTAGCTGCCGGCTGCGTATACATCACATCACAGACGTTGTGTATATTCNAAAATGCAAACGCTTCTTGTCTGTAATTGTAGCTGCCGGCTGCGTATACATCACATCACAGACGTTGTGTATATTCTCTTACAAACTCACACAATGAGGCAAGTGTGCAGAGAGCATTTCCGCTCATTATTTTTACATTTTTTGTAAGAAAACCCGATATAAAAATAGTGTGCTCGGTCAAAGGCAGAGGTTCTCATTAAATTTTTGAAGTTTATAATTTCGCCTCTTTCAGTGGAACTTCTGATTTAAATTTGCTGCACAATGTAAAATAATTACTCTCCGTAAAGTAAGAATATTCTCAAATATTAAATTTTAACTGTTATTAAACTTAAGGTCTTTAATATAAGCATCGTAGCACAACAAGCAATAGGAAAAAAATTAAAGTTTTAAAAGTATGACATAATAATAACTGTTTGTGGACAGTCGAAGCAGTGGAAACTGCGCATGAGTTTGTGAAAACGAGTCATTTGTTCACAGACTATCCTAGGTTAGTTCAAACTGCAAAATCACTACTCATTCAGATATTATTATAGGTCTAGGTAAGTTTAGCTTAGATTAGTTTAAACTATAAAAACCCGTATTTACCCATTATCCTAGCCTATTTTTGCGGTCCTGCTAGGCAGATATGCTATAGTCTATTCACAGTTTCTTCAAACTTTTTGAAACAAACCTTTGAAAAATCACCTCCTGTGACGTGTTTNTATGCTATAGTCTATTCACAGTTTCTTCAAACTTTTTGAAACAAACCTTTGAAAAATCACCTCCTGTGACGTGTTTAGTTGTTCCCTAAATATGCCATGTGTCTGGCAGGTTTTATGGTTTCCTTAGCTTAAAAATATTTTATAATTAATACGAATAAACAAGAGAGAAAATATTTGTGTTGGTAATGCCTAGTAAGTAATAGTTCTTATGCAAAATATTATTACACCGAGTGAGCACGCATGCAGTGCGTTGTCCATTTGGTGTAATTTTGCAGACTCGGATAACGCTTTGTTTGCATGAGGCGGAGGTACATACTGGAAGTATAACTTTAGCAACGCTACGTAAAGTTGGAAGTAATCGTCAATGGACTATTTGTTGAAAAATGATTGGTGTAAACGCGCATGCGCATTAATGATGGCGGCACACAAACGCATGCGCAGTTACCACGGACTCGGCGGTCCACATACTCGTGCAGAAAGCTAGTCTATCCAGAAAGGAATAAAGTTTTTCCCTCAGCGAAAATCGACTTAAACCAGTACACTGAGCGTACAAATATGTTACTGACAGTTGACAGAACATTTGTGAAAGCCCTGGTTGGTTTTTTTAATTTCTGCACTTGTGGAGACTTTTCCCTGGTGTAAAAATAAACATTGCTATGGACAATGCTTAGTTTCTATGGGCCTATCAAGTAATCGTGAAATTGTTAGAAATTTAAATATGGTGCTTTTGCATCAATTTTCATGCTAATTTGTATAAAATAATAACCTTGTTTTAGTTTTCACTACAGTAATTTAAACATTTAAACTTTAATAAGACGTTGGTATATGTAGATATTTTTGTTATCTGGCTGCAAACATTACAAATTTAATAAAATGTTAATAAATTTAACTTTTTTTTTATTATACAACAGTTAGCTTTACTTAAGATTTGCTGGACATTGTTTACATTAAAATATTTGCTAAAAAAAATATAGTTTTTTTCCCCAACATTTATAAACAACACTTCGTAAATAAACGTGCACCAGTTATATATGCTTACAGTTCGTAGACCACCAAATATATCTTCCTGAAAATTACAACTTGAAAAAACATGATGCCACGAATCGTTTCCCCGTTGCAAACGATTCGTTACATTCATCATCACACTTCCCTGATGAAGCAAGCTGTGTGACAGCAAGTGTTGCTGTTTCGTTTCTGATGAACTTTTTTTTTCCTGGCGCAACAAAACCGGCGCACGATCACAAAAACTGATCAAACTGACGCGTAAAATAAACACAGTGGTTTCCGCGCATTTCAGTTTGAAATAAAAACGGGAGGAAGTAATATATCTGCCGCCATCTTTAATGGCCTACGCTGCACAATTTTTGAACTTGTGTCAGTCGAGTAATGGTCACGTATATTGAGAAATATTTGTGGTCGAACTTGAGCGCGACATAATTGCTTGACCCATCAAGAATAACTGATGAACAGGTTCTCAGAAAATTTAGTTACGTTAGTATCAATCAAACCAACTCAGCTATTTCCTTAACTCATTAAGAGTTGGACCATGACCTTCTCAGTACTTCACAAAAATCTTCACTATATATAGACTATTTTTATCCATTACTATTTTATTTCTCGTACTTAGTTCGATAAACTATTTTATTATTACGTAAAATGATTCACTTTAGTTTAAGCATAGTTTATGATTTGAGTAAAAGACAAATAGCGGTTCTGAACTTAAATAGGTGTAAATTTTAATTTACAAACATATTACAGCCGTATCAGGAATATAGGACAACCATTTCACAAACCAAGTTCTCAGTTCACTAGAATTACGAAAAATTTAAAATTACAAAGTAAAATTTCGGCTAATTGCAAATCTGGAACATATTAGTCTATCCATCCTTCCAAGATTCGCTTTCTGAATTGGGTTGTAAGTGTTCACTTTGCTGACAATAGTACTGAAGTGTGGCGTGAGATGGCAAAAATAAGCCATCCCAGAAATAAAATCAACAGTACGTTAGCTACTGCTGATTTTATTTCTGCTGTGACATTAATTAAAAAATTTAGCAGACTTAATTTAAAAAGTTGAAATCACAGCAACTGCCCTAGCACAGAACACAATGTTATAAAAGTAAATGGTATTAATAATTGATGGTTTTGGTAAATTTTGTTAGTGTCGGTGAAATAAATCAAATATCTTTACAATCATGCACGTAGTAAAGCAAGAGGGACAACTTTCAGAAATGGATTGGGGAAGAAGTTTAAAATATACTAAAACTCAAACTTTAGCGAACAAGGTATTTTTCTGTTTACTCGTAAGTGTCTGTTAAAATTTTTAACTAAACCAAAGGAAATTGTGGAAATTTGAGTTTCCCGCGAACTTATATTACAACTGGCAAACGCTTTGTCAAGTGTTAAAAAGAGTATCAATAGAGGCAATATTAACACATAACACGTTCAATAACGTATGTTTACTGATGATTTATTTGGATTTCAATGTACTAATTTCTTGACTTAAACTGTATAAAATTATGTAGAATGATAATTCCAAGTTCACCTTTAGCTGGCAAACGGATTGGCATGCTCTCACAAAAGCGCTTTATGAAGCTATCGCAATGGTATTCGTGGCGATACTCATCAAAGACGATTACACCATAAATACGACCATCTAGGTCTTGAAACGCGCATTTCCCAACACCGGAATAAAAAACATTCGTGCCCCAAGCAGGACACGACTAAATGTAGTTTTTCTCACACTCAAGGGGACCCCAAATATAATTGCTTCTTATGCAGATGCTCCATGTACTAAGCAACATAAGGTGCTATATATTTAACTTCCGTAGACCAGCCCCAAATTTTACACAGATCTTATACATTCATTGAGCTTAGAAAATTCACCGGGAGACAGTCTCCTCAGGCATCCAGGGCACCATTGATGACGTCACCAAAATGGCTGCCTTAATTATTGTAAGTTGTAATATATAAATAAGCAGTAGTCGGATTTTAATTACCTTAGCCTTATTTTGAAGATCGCATAACGTACGTTCAGAAATGTTCTATAAATATTCAGCGTAGGTATGACGGTTTTCATTATTTTTGCGTTAGAATCCTATTTTTATGCCAATGGGACAACACAGTCTCAAAATAAGTATTTATAAGTTCGTACCTCCCAATATTCATGCTGTTTTTAAACTCCGTAAACGCTGCACCTTCTATTGGACAAGCAGAAGAACAAAACACGTGAAAATTTATTTTGCTGCTTTAAATAAATACCTTATAAACTTCCCATTTGTAGTTCAACATGCAATGCACATTACAAGGACAATTTCATTGCACACAAACCAAACCAAATTCCTGTCATAACGGTTGATCATCCCGTGAAAGCTNTTCCTGTCATAACGGTTGATCATCCCGTGAAAGCTTTGTTAAAATCACTACACTGCACAATGCTTGATATTTACGGAGAAGAAAATGTAATTTTTTTCGTGCTTGGATGTCTTGATATCGAAATGGCTGTTGAGTTAATTATAAGAACAATGCTTGAAGGAAGTGGATTGAAGGATAATCTAGTCGAAGAAGGACTTACGACATCAGGGACAGCGGGAAGTGTTCTGAATGCATCACATATGAAGCAAAGTCANATCTAGTCGAAGAAGGACTTACGACATCAGGGACAGCGGGAAGTGTTCTGAATGCATCACATATGAAGCAAAGTCACTATGCTCGTGAGGTATCTATCGCAACTCAACGATTGCTACTCGAGCGAACTTACCGTTATAAAAGTGTACAGGACGATGAATAACTTTTGGAATGGATTAATATACGGCTCAGTTTAAATAATAGCAGACAACAATGGCTCTAGAGAGAATACTATGGGATCTAATACCCAATATTCGTCAATGCAGTGTTCTGGACTTTGTTTCAACGTTAGAGAGTATTTGTCTTTGAATTTTCGCTCTAGACCATGTCCATTTTGCTCGATGGATGCCTGTATTTTGTCCAATTTAAAGCAACTACCAGAGCTACATCCAGATGAGTTCCGCAAATCTGAACGGCGAAACATATCGGGTTGTAAAAGTAACATAGCGTTTTCTAGGATTACTCATGACCAAATTCATGAACAAAACAACAAACAAACTTGTGAACAGTAGCTCTTCCACTCGTTCACTTCTTAGTCATGAGAACGGACTTCTACACTGGATGATTGGCGGACCTGAAATATCTAGAATGTTGGAGTTCTAAGAAATTAAAGATCTCTCCGGAACACCATCAGGAAGACAACGAAAGCTTTTCTTCGAGGTTTCAGGCACATGTTTGTTCTTATGAGAAGTTTTTCAGGACCACAGTTATCCTCTTGAAGGTGAATAATTGACTACAGCGAATAGCAATAGGATTGTTTTATCTGGTGAATGTCACAGGTCTGTCGAGCCAGCCTACAAAAAGGGAACAAGAAAATTCGAAATGCATGCTAATGGGCGTATTATACTGAGAAAGACGTCCATACATGACGTCATAAAACTAAATAACCTCCTCCTTAGGAGTCAAACCNGCGTCATAAAACTAAATAACCTCCTTCTTAGGAGTCAAACCAATATTTCTGTGAAATCAAAAGACAAGCGTAAAATCTTCGTTTAAGAAGAGACAGCTGTGGTTTAGAAAACTTTACATCACCACTTAAAGTAGAAAAATTTATATCAAAGCGTTTTTTGCTGACGGGAATAGCTTGTGTATATCTTCTATCTCTGAACTTGGAAAACTGTGGAAACCTTCCAAGAAGTCGGACATAGTATCTTGCATATAACAATATTGTGATATGGCAGAAAACCCTTTTCGGGAGCCTGAAGTTTTCAATATGATAATTCATGAAGCTGCTCTTATACATATGTTGCCACCTCAGCAAAGCAGAACATTCCAACAATACAGTACCTGCATTGTTCAACCATTCATACATATGAGGTTACAGTTTGTGGATAGGATATACATCATGTTCGACCAATACATGAGTAGAAGTTTAAAGATGGATACTAAACAAACGAGATGTTCAGGACCAAGGCCAATGTGGTAATACCGAAATGTTCAGTAACTTCTTGGCCCACATTAAGAATAAATATATATATATTTTTAGCAATAAGCATTGTTTAAATGACATTGCCTAGTGGGAAGCAAGTGAGCGAGTAAAGAGATTTGGGTGGCTCTTAACAGTGAGGTGAGTATGGAGCAGCGCCGGAATGAAAGAGCGGGGAAAACGGGAGATCCCCGAGAAAACCCGCCAACCAGCGGCATCGTCCGACACGGTTTCCACTTGNTGAAAGAGCGGGGAAAACGGGAGATCCCCGAGAAAACCCGCCAACCAGCGGCATCGTCCGACACGGTTTCCACTTGTAGAAATCTGATGTGACCCGGCCGGGAATTGAACCTGGTTCGCCTTGGTGGGAGGCGAGTGGTCTAACCGTTCAGTCACCGTGGCGAGTGATTTGCTCATACGAGAACACGGTGGTTGATTCTAACAGTATCACATCACATGACGATGGCTAATCTTCAAG
>NQII01000425.1:0-131207 GCA_002778355.1 Clitarchus hookeri
ACCCAAACCACCCTCACCTACCCTCCCCCTCCCCCTCATTAAAACCCTTGCTCGCCCATCAAACACCCTAACCACCCACTCAAACCCCTCACCCACCTTCACCGCCCTGAACCACCCTGGCCAACAGCATTCTAAAAATCGAGGAACATATAACATTTTCTACACACACTCTCCCTACCACCCTCAACCATCCTCTCCCCAATTTAATCATTGGCTTTACGAAACAAAAATTTTCGCTGCCCCATACCAATCAATGGTATATACCCATTGGCCACTAAATTACGACTTTAACACACATTTTGCTATAACTGTACACAGTAGATTATGCTAGTAATTTTTTTTTAGCATCTATCACCATTTCCAATCTTTTTTTGTCGACGAGACTCTCTTCCAAACATACAGTATAATTAACCTTTACTATTTTTTTAAGGTCAATCTTTTAAAAAATAAATAAAATACAACATATTTAATAAACTCATTTTATTTGGTAATGTACAACATGAGGAAACACATAAGCCCTTGAATAAAAGTCTGTATACTTACATAGTCCTCTTCCACTGCAAATTTACCTCTCGATGTCCACTTCAGCGACTCAGGAATTGCATTGGGCAGGGAAACACCACCTCCTGAATTAACGCACTTCCATTGCCCCGTTTCAGCACCTTCTCGGCCAAATACACATCTAGAAACTTCGTAGGCAGGATCTCCTCGGTGTAGCTACCACAATGGATGGGTACATTGTTCAGATCTTGGAGATAGTAGGTCCTCGGAGCATAGTTGCGTATGCGTTACACACGGAACTGTTCGGGGCTCCAATTCGCTGTGAACCCTTTCTCGAAGACGCCTTTCTGTTTGGAGATGCGCACCAGGTCGCTGATTTTGGCTTTAGACTTGCATGGGTCCTAAATAAAGTCATAAGTTTCATGAAATATGGTGGAAGGATATGAAAGGGCAGGTAAGTATATCTTAGGTGCTTTCAAAAGTGCAAAATTTAAACCCTAAGAGATTATAAACCAAAGAATTGCATGTATATGAAGCCCATACGTAACCAAGATAAATTATACGTTACACTTTATACAATCTTCATGAGAAATAATTGTATATGCGTGGGGAATTACTGAGTGAATGTTTCTGACGATACCCTGATACATAACCCATGCCATCTATGGCTTAGAGTACTCATGCCAGTCGCTGGTATTTCAGTTGATGGAGAGATTTGGAGTACAATTACACACTCTCGAATCGAAGAACATTCTCTGCTTCTAGCAAACTGAGTAGGGTACATGTTTCCCCACAATTTGATGGCCCTGTCATGATGCACCTCATTGTATTCGGAAATATGCTTCCATGTCGTGATTCGAGGGGGATAGCTTCATCTTCAGTAGTAATGCGTATGGGCTTAATAACATCTAGCATTATAATATGTATGTTACCACTACTATCTTCTGGTGCTAACTGCGAAGGTGATTGGGGGCGTATGGAGCATGCGGAGCTGATTGTGGAGCGTGCATAGGGTCCGGAACTGAGTGCAGAGCACGCAGATCTGATTGCAGAGCAACCGGAGCTGATGGTGGAGCGTTCGGAGTGTGCAGTGCTGACTCCTGTGCATGTGGTGCTTGAAGTTGCAGATAACCAGTGCTGCAAATTTTTGAATGCCTCTTAAAAATACCACTCCGAGTAATCTGGCATTTGCCAAGTTTTCACCTAAATGCCATACTTGAAGGTTTCATCCTGCATGTAGTTGCTTCGTGACATTGCAAATTGCGCAAAGATGTAAGTGCTTTACCATAGAAACGACAAAGCAGATGCTTCATTGGCACTTTAAGTACTTACTGTTCCAAGTCTACAATGATACTGAAACAAAAATGTACGAAAGGAGCCTATTTATAAGTGTTTAGGTTAGTTAACCATGATGTCTCGAAGGGGTAAGGCCCTATCTGGAAGAGGGGTTGTCGATGCACGATCAACAATCTACCATTCTAGCTAAATATTCCTCGATACAAGATCTGCAGGCTGGTAACGAAGATATGAGTCTGGCACATGGTGGCATGGGTATCAATGCACTAGACGAAGCATGCAAGAAACACGACGTCGCCTACTTCCTGAAAAACGTTTACAAGCTCGGCACCAGCCAGACAAGATACTCTCGCAAAAAGCTGATGAGATAAGAAAATCATCAGACATCGGACTCTGTGAAAAAATAGCCATATGGGTAATTTCCAATGTGATGAAGTCCAAAGTGAAGATGGGCATGGGTGCAAAGAGCAAGCGGAAGGTGCAAGTGAAACGAAAAGTGGTGAAAAAAGGAAGAAAAGTATGCAAGACCAAGAAAACATCTACTGCCCGATTTTTTCAACTACTTTGCCTGCACTTTAGGCCCTTAGGGGCCTGATTGAAGCCACGAGCGGAATCCTCCGATCCATAAATACAGCATAGAACGAATGGAAGTATTTTATGGAAGCCCAAAGGCACAATGCAATTATGGAAGCTATCGCAATGGGTAAAAAAATGGCCAAGGTCACTACAAAGGCCATATCCAGTAGGAGGAGGTGTGCAAAAGCGATGCAGCAGGACGTGGAGATAATGAAATTTCTACCGAAATGGTTGCTCACGAATGTGGATTTGGAACTATTTGCACACAAATTGAAGATACCTAATTTTCGCGGAGTGTTCAAGTGTTCATGAGAGATGCTTTGCCCTCTAAACCCAAATGTGGCGAATGTGCCGTAATCAACATGGACACTATAGCAGGGCCAGGCAGGCACTGGATAACTTATGGCAAACATGGAAAAAGATGCAGACTACTATGACAGTTTTGGCAATTTGCGTCCTTCACCCTACCCTGGATTATCCGCAAGCCAGCTCAGGAACTGGATGGTGAAGTACAGCTTTGTCACTGAGAAATGGAGGTACATCATCGTTGGGCAACAGACCAGAAGACAGCACAATGTGAGAGTCGGCCATTCGCAGATTGACACAGGTCAAGTAGAAAATGTGAAAATANACAGACCAGAAGACAGCACAATGTGAGAGTCGGCCATTCGCAGATTGACACAGGTCAAGTAGAAAATGTGAAAATATACTTGTATAGTGATAGCTATCCATACGTGGACATGAACATGAACTTTAAAAATAGTCAGTACCCGCTGGCATATAACATGTACACTCAATTCCAAAATGCATATTATGGGCGCATCCAATCCCCAATACTGAGCCCAGATATATTCAAGAGTTTGGCCCTGCTCATGGTGTTCACTGTGAGAAAACAGGACGAGTGTATCAGTTCTAATGTGAGCGACTGCAAGATCGAATTCACTACACATGGAAATATTCCCCTACACATGTACGTTTTCTGTCTGAAACTTTACGACCGACTTGCATCGTACAATTGTTGAGACGAAGTCGTAAGGATATTTTCGTGAATGCCATAGGGGGTATAAATACAATGGGCCATAAGCAATATCTATTTAGTCACCATCTAAAATAGACAGCAGCAGGATGTACTGTAATCTGCAATTCTTCCAGAGCCAGAGCAACTACATGTTCAAGGAGATTGCTGTCTCCTACGACGACGATGGCAAGATGTGTACGTGCTCCTTCAGCCTCCCCCTTATTCGTGGAAACTATTGAACGAGGAAAACAAGAAGACGAACGACTGCCTGACCAAGTACCACCATGGACTGGAGTGGGACGAAGGCAAGTTTCTGTACCACGAAGAGGGAAATGTGCTACGAGACTTTCTGATGCAGTATCCATAAGGACCAATCATGTGGCGGGGCCCGAGCAGAAAAAATGGTTGAGCGATTTGTTCAAAAGTGAAGTTGAAATCATCGATGTGCAGTTTGAGTATGGCTGCACAAGCTGAAAAAACTTTACGGCGACCAGCAACGATACATCTGAGACAGGTCAGAACCTGACTGGACATGCATTTGGAGGAATGCACAGCTGCTCCACAAATGGTGTGCCTCCTCCTTGGACAGTGAATCTGCTGCAATTACTAGACAGGATGTCATCCCAACATCGGTTCCGAAAAACAATTTTAAAAAAGCATGAACAGTGACTAAATATTTTTTGTGTTATGGTGTTTATATATTTATCTGTAAAATGAATTTTGTGTTTTTGTTACCATTACTCATTAGACTACCTTAAAAAATAAAATCCATGTACTTCTTATGCTACATAACCTATTTATGTTTTGTGGTAAAACTGATGTAGAGCGAAACCAGCAGGGGTTCGTACAGATGGACCCGGGAATTTATACACACATGTCTTCAATTTGAAACAGGCAGACATATGTTTGTTGCTCTGGGGAGGGGGTTGGTGAGGGGTAGGATTGTGTGTGGTGATAGGGCGCCATAGAGGTGTTGGCGGGAATTAGGGAGGGAGGAAGAAANATTTGAAACAGGCAGACATATGTTTGTTGCTCTGGGGAGGGGGTTGGTGAGGGGTAGGATTGTGTGTGGTGATAGGGCGCCATAGAGGTGTTGGTGGGAATTAGGGAGGGAGGAAGAAAAGCAGGTTTAGAAGAATAAGGGGAGGGCATGCGAAGGTGAAGGGTGTGAATAAAGGAGAGTGCACCTTGTGGGGATTTCCAGTCCATCGACGGAAGGGTAGAGGTGTGGACCGTCTTTTCTAACTTGTATAATCGACGACATATTTTGTATCTGTGATGTCTTCGGATATTCCAGAGATAATAGGATCTATGGCTGTGTCATCGATTTCTTCGGACATGGTACCGGCGAAGCCATCGAATTCTTTGTGTGTGGCACCAACAGTGCCATCGACTTCTTCATGTGTGGTACTAGCAGTGCCATCGACTTCTTCATGTGTGGTAGTAGCAGTGCCATCGACTTCTTCATGTGTGGTACTAGCAGTGCCATCGACTTCTTCGTGTGGGCCACCTACAGTAGCTCCATCGGTATCGCGACCCAAGCCAACAGTGTCAAGATTTCGATGCATGAACTGTGATTAAGCCTTTGCAAATGGCAGCAGTGGTAAGACGTCACAAAAACATAAATTTAAGATGAACCTGTCCCTCATGGCATANAAGCCTTTGCAAATGGCAGCAGTGGTAAGACGTCACAAAAACATAAATTTAAGATGAACCTGTCCCTCATGGCATATAGGTGTCAAAAGTGTTTTCATGTATTTGCTCCTACTGACAATCTATACACACATTCTAAAATATGTAACGGACTTGTTCCTCCACCATCAAAACAAATATATGTATTGTCGTCGCTACAAACCTGTGATGGACTTACAAGTACTGCTGTGTGCAATGATGATGCAAACATGTCATCGCTATATAGTATAGTAAGTGATGATGCAATGATGCTACCATCGGTAAGTGAGGATGTGCATGTGGACAGTATGAACAATCCGCTGTCGATATCGGGTTGATCGTGTTGCTACTGTGGTGGGACGTACAGTAAAAGAAGCAATCCACGTAGGCACGAGAAGAGAGGTAAATGCACGAAGACAAGATCGGCTTATTTGACTCTTGTCTGTCATAACTAGAGATGTGAATAAGGAGTTATAATACAACGAACTATGAGGAAAAAGAAAGTTGTGTGGAATATCGCCAACATATCAAACAGGGTAAACCTCTGGCTCGAAAACCTGTTCATGTTCTAGGCAAACCTAAAGCCAATGGATTCGTGTTAAAGTAATCTGCTTTCCGTGGAAGTCTGAACACTTNGTTCATGTTCTAGGCAAACCTAAAGCCAATGGATTCGTGTTAAAGTAATCTGCTTTCCGTGGAAGTCTGAACACTTATGTTAAAAATAATTTGCTTGGTTCGCCGAAATACATTTGCATATATCTGTCAGCCATGAAAAATAGTGTAATAAACGAACGTACAGAAGAGCTGGAAAACCGCGGGTCTCTGAAATATAATATATGGGTAGAATGTAACTGCTCGAAACCAGAACCGAACCAGGACGAACATTGTATAAGGGCATTCAAGACCCAGAAAATACCTATCTAAAATGTANCTCGAAACCAGAACCGAACCAGGACGAACATTGTATAAGGGCATTCAAGACCCAGAAAATACCTATCTAAAATGTATATGACATCAAAAAGGGCGTAGACAATAACATACAAAGTATATGTCGCGAGAAAGAAGTAATGGGGACGAATGGTTCAGGTTGGACACTCGTTTCGGTTGACCATTTAAAGCTAACATCAAATGTAATCCATCCATTTATGTAATAATATGAAGTTCTCACCTTGCCTTCGAAAATAATCGCAAATAAATGTTTGCATGTATATACAAATTTGTAAATAAATAAATATATATTAAAAATGTTGAGTTTTATTTATTTTATAAAATATTGACCATAAATAATAGTATAGATTAATTATATTCCATGCTTGGAAGAGAGTCTCGCCGACAAATATTTTTAAAAGGACGACATGGGAGCTCCCTGGTGGTAGATAAAAAAATTAATAACTAGCAGATTCTATAGTGTTCAATACTGACAAAATATGTGTTAAAGTCGTACACAAGTGGCTAATTAGCATATACCATTGATTGGTATGGGAGGAGAGATAATTTTTTTTACATAAGGCAAATGATTGATTTGGAGAGGGGATGGGTGGGGGTGGTGGGGCAAGTGTGTAAGGTAAATTTTATATGTTCCTCGATTTTTAGAATGTTGTAGATCAGGGGTTTGAAGGCGGTGAGGGGAATGGCTGTTGAAGGGATGAGGGGGTGTGAACTGGTAAAGGGGAATGGGGGAAGTTTGGTGAAGTTGGTGTGGTTAGGCAGAGGGGGCCATGTCCGCTGATCTTCCCCGATCCAAGTGACCTGGCTCGGAGACTTGAACCCTCCTCTCCTGGTCTGAGGATTAAGTGGCTCATTCCGCTAAGAGCCTCTAATCCTCTTGCTCGACTTAGGATTTTTCGGATCTTGCTTCGAGGAGCTTTAAATACACTTTCCTCATTTTTCAATTTTTTTTTTTACATTTTTTGGTGAAAAAGTGATATTTGGGCAAAATAATTAATTTCGGAAGTGGTTTTTGAAGTGAAACTGGGCATTTTTTTTCGATAAATTGGACGTCCCAGGCAGCAGACCAACATGGCGGCCGGCTGCGCCTACCAAGATGTCGGAAAACTCCGACTCCAACATGGCAAATACCTGTCCCAAAGTTGCCCTATATACACTGCTTTAAAAACCAGACTTATTACTAAATGAAAAACTAGTTTTGGTAAATGTAATTTTAATTTTGGGATTAATTTTATTAGCCATAATACGTTTGGCTGTATCACTATACTAAAAAGTGATATCATTAAGTTCCTTCCTAAGGAGACCCTCCTAAATGAAGTGTAGAAACTAAATGATGTTCTGATATTCTCCTCAACTCCATAAGTGGCATAAAAGGCTTCTTACCAGTGGTAAAAGTAACACAATATCTTCCAGCACTTAAATATAGGACATAAGTAGTTTGATAGAAATAAATCATTTATAATGAAATACTTTCGAAATAAATTCATGATCGCATGGTTCACAAGTAGCTTATATGAAAGAACTGGACTTCGCTTAGTTATATTTTGTGCCAGTCCCCTATCTACGATATAATGTCCAGGAATTTTGAAAGGAAATTTTCATTTTCTTGCTTATAAATCTTGAATTGCAAGGTTTGTTTGCATATAAATTTGTAAATGTATATTTTACTTTATATAGTTCCTACTGTATCTTAAAGACTGCACGTTTGTAGTTATTTGAACATTTGTGATCTTATTTCGTAACAGACTTTGGTAATAATAAATAGCCCAACCCGTGGGAGGGTGGTTTCTGTTAAGTAAGTGGTTCGTTTTTGTATGTGAGAAGTTAATGTGTATCTGCGAAAATATGTCTATAATGTTTCATGGCTCTTCAGTACAGATGTCCAGGAAACATTTTTGTTATGATCATAAGCCATGACCTCCACTTCCAATATGGCAATAAATATTTTGTGGCAATTATAATATTTTTAGTGTACAAGTATATTTT
The DNA here is from genome assembly GCA_002778355.1 of Clitarchus hookeri. Classification (NCBI taxonomy): domain Eukaryota; kingdom Metazoa; phylum Arthropoda; class Insecta; order Phasmatodea; family Phasmatidae; genus Clitarchus; species Clitarchus hookeri. The sequence goes on from NQII01000425.1 coordinate 7,997, forward strand.
TTTCTGTCACTTGTGAACCAAAAGTAGGCAGTGGTTTCTGATTAGACGAACCAAATCTTCAACAAATTAACTGGGTTTTATTCAGGTCTAGATGTGTGGCAGTGACTCATAAAATAAGTTATATTATTTTGTCAGAAAAATTTTTTAGTTATTTGGTCAGTTACACCATATTATTTATCAAACATGTTGATCATTGCTAGTAGGTTTAAACACAGAATTATATTGGCTAACTCAATTATTTTAATATTATTAAACTGAATGGTGAACTGCCAATTTAACATTACAAATAATATTTGCTTACAATATATGCAAACACACTAGAAAGTAAGTATTTTAGGTTCGTTTAATACAATATTCATGTTCGGTACATAAAATAATGCTCATAGACTTGGCAAATTGACTATGATTTGTTTACATATTTCACTTGTTTTCAGTTAATTAAGTTTATTTTCTGCCGTATTCATAAACGGAGCTCCATGTGAGGTGAAATGTAAACGAAAGTTAATCGAGTGCAGAGAGAATTAAAAACTTCAAAGTGGATCATAGAGAACAACATTGTTTCTATGTTAATAAGTATAACCGTTAGGCTGAAATTAACAAATGTAAAGAAGAATAACACCAATTTCTAACACATAGTTTACTCGTTTAAACTATATTTCTTTCTACAATCACCTATAAAATATTCTACAAGTTAAACATCGGCATATATTATCAGTATAGTCACAATATTTCCCGAGTCTTTGCTGTAAATTTGTGTGAAATCAACGACTGGTAACAGGAAAAAAAGGTTGTTTCTCAACGTGTCATATATCGGGTTGGACATTGCTACACAGTGCTGTGTTTTTACAGAGTTGGGAAGTCCAGAAGAGAGGAATGGATTTAAGAAGCGAAGCTCAGCAGCGGCTAGACCGTGATCGTGAGTATACTGGTCCGAAGTCTCTGGCCAATGGAATTTCCCGGATACCTAGTCCCAACGGGAAAGTTTCCCCATCTACACCAACCAGTCCATCGCCCATTTCCTCGCCACATTCTGGGCCAAAGGCAGTGACGTATTTGGGTACGGGGTCGAACTATCGGAGCGGGTCAGGTATAGGCTTGCAGAGGGGGTTGAGCGGGAGAAGGGACGACTCGAATGGTTCCGAGGATGAGGACGACGATGACGAGGAGGAGGAGGAAGAAAGCGAAGAGCATGATGAGGAAGATGATAAAGACATGGTGGATAGCGAGGACGAGCAAGAGGAGGGCCCAGTATCGACGGCCAAGTCGTTGATGCCTTCAGGGCAACCCCAGCCCAGTGCCTTGGCTCCTCTGTTCGATCACAGCCCTGGCGAGGTCTATACCATTCCCGAAGAAGAGGAGGGAGCTGCTAGCCCTATCAGTGGGGATGGTGTAAGCAGCTTGCGCCAGCAACGCCTGGTAGGAGGTGGGTCCCTGCTTATGCTGTAGTGATAAGCTAGCTGCCAGAACAACCACGCGTTTTCTCTTTATTTCCCAGCCTAACATCATCATTTAACAATTCTGCATATGAGAGTCTAAAAAGTCTACAACATTTTTCTTGCGATACGACAGTTTATTTGAAAATACTGGCAGACAGCTATCAATTAGTTTGATGGGTGAGGAGGGGCATTGTCTTGCAATTATGGAAGTTACTACTCGCTACAAGAGTATTTCATGCATGATGCTACTCTGAACAGTGCCCCTAAACTCAGCACCAAACCTCACTCATTCTCGCCAGAGTTTTTCCACTAGAGCATGAGCACTTGACAGTGTAGGCTTTGGAAGTCTACTGGACGCTGCAGAGACGTGCCCTTCATGACGACGGCCTCTGACTGGAGGTAGAGCAGTCTCCTAAGACCATGTGTGCACATTTTTCACCGCCGATATCCAGGTAATGTTTTGGGCTCGCTATAACAAAGGAAATTATTCACGTCAGACTTGTCCAGTTTAATGACTCAAGTATGTGTATAAAAGTTATGAAATTTGCTAAGTCAGTGAATGTTTTTACATTATCAAGAATATTTTACAGTCTCTTGTTATAACGAGTCCTGGTACTGATATGCTGGATCTAACTCTGCTTAACGCACTTCTCTAATAACCATTAGAGAGGTGTAAGTTTCTGTTCTTGCTTTCTCAATACCTCTTTACTACTTTTTTTCTCTTGTGCTTATTTTGCTGCGAGTTGTTACTGTATGCTGTGTTGTAAAGTATTTTTTGAAGCATTTGTTTCCAGCTTATTATTTCCTGCTGTTTTGCATTGCTCGTGTAAACTTGTATCATTCAGTACATAAAAATTTTTTCTGCCCAAATATTGGCCTTCTGAAACTATTAGCAGATTCATTATGAACCTGATTTAATGAATACAAGTGACACTCAAAAGCTATAAAATACTAATGTACACAGTGCGTTTACCTGTACACGTATAAATACAGTATATTGAAATCGTAACACATTAGAATCCAAATATATTATATTTATATTGGCAGTTACAAAATGCTTAAACTTTATATTGACTATTCTGTATTTTTTATTTTTCTTGTGATTTAAACAGTGGCAACAGAGGGAAAAATTAAGCAAAATATTTTGTTCGAGCTCACTAACAGTAATTGTTATGTAGTCGTTTATGTGAAAAATATTAAATTCACGTATTTATGAATTTTACAGTTAAAACCTAATTCTTTATTATTAGTATTACTACGCTAACTATATCATTATAAGGCCAGTTAGGGTATTCTGGCTAGGAATGATGACAAGACCCGGGTAATTGAATACCCGGGTACTCATTACAGCGAGTGCCCATAGCGAAAATATCCGGGTACCCGTTAGGTTTGGTAAAGGTACCCGAAACCGCCAATACTCGGGTACCTGTTAGTAGGCATAGTGCTTGTCGTACACAATGCATCGGGTACCCGGTGAGAAGGTGTTTGCGTATATTTCCGGCGATGCTGTAGTTTCCCGTGTTCTGTTGTTTCGTCATTCCAGCAGCTTCCTCTGCGTTCTAAGTGGTGTCATGAATTGTCGCTCGGGTCGCTGTAACCAACGTATTTTTTACTGAAAGTAGGGGAAACTTTGTTGGCTGTCTGCCGAGTGATTAGAGGCCTTCTTGACAACCACTTCTGTCCGAATGTGAGGGGTAGTAATACGACAGTAACCTTCAAAACATCTATATCGATGTATCTTCCTACTTGGTTTCAAATGGACGTAAATACGCCCGAGGTAGTGATTCCATAGCTGGTTGCTTCATTTCTTGATCCACGATATAAGAACTTGCGCGCTGAAGACGAGACCAGCAGTTGTGATCCGATAATATGTTGGCCAGATGGTAACTGGTTTTCCACACATACGATGGAAGACCAGTGTAGTGACCAATCAGATTATAGGGAGCCCGATTTCAACCTTATTATTAACTACACCAAAACAAAGATCGGATGGCACGTCCCAGTTTGAACACTACCTCAGCGAACCTCCGGTTGGACACCATGTAGATACTCGTGAATAGTGGAAAGCGCGCGAAAAGTACTACTCCGTGTTAGCTCTTATAGCAAAACTACATTTGGGATGTCCAGCATCTTCCGCTAGTTCAGAGAGAAACTTTTTGACTGCAGGTAATATAGTAACTTCTTAACGTAGTTCTCTGTGCCCAAAGAACGTTAATACACACTATCTGAGCTTTCCGAAACCCCTAAATTGGAGATCACATTCATTTCTTTCCTGTGCTATTTTCGTCGAAGCAAATGTGTAACATAAATACGGTTTGTTTATTTAGAGATAGTCGATGAAACGTCACCGATACTTTTTTTTTTTATCACAAACAGGCCTTACGGTGTTTTTGTAAGTTTCATTTACATTCACGTGAATAAACGATTAAACGAATAACGTTTGGGTAAAATATAAGTATTTAAACTCATTTATGGATACGTGCCTGTTTCCCATAAGGAAAATCTCCCCTGTTCAGATTTACAAATATGTAAGAAATATATATAAACAAATTATTGTGCATTTGTATTCATTTGCGATTTACAGTATATAACATCATAGCCATTACATACGGTACAACCTATTCGACTTTGCAATAGAACTGTTCAGGTAGAATGTACATTTCGGAGTAACTAGAATGTATTCGTGCTCTTCGATAACACAATACATATTACACAATTGTAAGGAACGGGTGCCCGGGTAATACGCTCAATGTTAGAGGGTACTCAGGTACCTGCTTCTTTGTCTCGGGTACCCGAGAACCTGGCTATTAACTGAAAACACCAGGTAGTGCTCGGGTACCCGGATATCCGAATACCCGGGGATCACTAGGCCTAATTCTGACACAGCGTTACATACAAAGGAACACATCAAATAACTCACAATGAGGAAATATTCTTGCCGCTCTAATCAAGTATTATAAAATTTAATCTTAGCATAAGTTTACCTCGATTTACTTCGGGCAGGAAAAATGTTAAATATTGTTTCACACATGTGCTATGATATACCCTTTCGNACGACAGTAACCTTCAAAACATCTATATCGATGTATCTTCCTACTTGGTTTCAAATGGACGTAAATACGCCCGAGGTAGTGATTCCATAGCTGGTTGCTTCATTTCTTGATCCACGATATAAGAACTTGCGCGCTGAAGACGAGACCAGCAGNTAGTGATTCCATAGCTGGTTGCTTCATTTCTTGATCCACGATATAAGAACTTGCGCGCTGAAGACGAGACCAGCAGTTGTGATCCGATAATATGTTGGCCAGATGGTAACTGGTTTTCCACACATACGATGGAAGACCAGTGTAGTGACCAATCAGATTATAGGGAGCCCGATTTCAACCTTATTATTAACTACACCAAAACAAAGATCGGATGGCACGTCCCAGTTTGAACACTACCTCAGCGAACCTCCGGTTGGACACCATGTAGATACTCGTGAATAGTGGAAAGCGCGCGAAAAGTACTACTCCGTGTTAGCTCTTATAGCAAAACTACATTTGGGATGTCCAGCATCTTCCGCTAGTTCAGAGAGAACCTTTTTGACTGCAGGTAATATAGTAACTTCTTAACGTAGTTCTCTGTGCCCAAAGAACGTTAATACACACTATCTGAGCTTTCCGAAACCCCTAAATTGGAGATCACATTCATTTCTTTCCTGTGCTATTTTCGTCGAAGCAAATGTGTAACATAAATACGGTTTGTTTATTTAGAGATAGTCGATGNATTTCTTTCCTGTGCTATTTTCGTCGAAGCAAATGTGTAACATAAATACGGTTTGTTTATTTAGAGATAGTCGATGGAACGTCACCGATACCTTTTTTTTTTATCACAAACAGGTCTTACGGTGTTTTTGTAAGTTTCATTTACATTCACGTGAATAAACGATTAAACGAATAACGTTTGGGTAAAATATAAGTATTTAAACTCATTTATGGATACGTGCCTGTTTCCCATAAGGAAAATCTCCCCTGTTCAGATTTACAAATATGTAAGAAATATATATAAACAAATTATTGTGCATTTGTATTCATTTGCGATTTACAGTATATAACATCATAGCCATTACATACGGTACAACCTATTCGACTTTGCAATAGAACTGTTCAGGTAGAATGTACATTTCGGAGTAACTAGAATGTATTCGTGCTCTTCGATAACACAATACATATTACACAATTGTAAGGAACGGGTGCCCGGGTAATACGCTCAATGTTAGAGGGTACTCGGGTACCTGCTTCTTTGTCTCGGGTACCCGAGAACCTGGCTATTAACTGAAAACACCAGGTAGTGCTCGGGTACCCGGATATCCGAATACCCGGGGATCACTAGGCCTAATTCTGACACAGCGTTACATACAAAGGAACACATCAAATAACTCACAATGAGGAAATATTCTTGCTGCTCTAATAAAGTATTATAAAATTTAATCTTAGCAAAAGTTTACCTCGATTTACTTCGGGCAGGAAAAATGTTAAATATTGTTTCACACATGTGCTATGATATACCCTTTCGNAAGTTTACCTCGATTTACTTCGGGCAGGAAAAATGTTAAATATTGTTTCACACATGTGCTATGATATACCCTTTCGTGTTCAGAGTTAAGAAGAATTTATTGGCCAAAAAAACATAAACTAATATTAGACATTAAATAATTTCGTATTTTATTCGTATTTAACTACAACTATCAATATAATTTATCGATTACAATTATTATGAAGAAATTTAGCTTTACGCTTCTAATAAAATGTCATTATTAGCTGTTCACATTTACAACTATAAAAAAGATCAGTTAACTTAATAAGTAATATTTACATTTAGAAGATGGGCTGCTTGTTTCAGCACATTCCTAATAAATCTGACTCGCTTTCGGGAGATCATTTGTTCGACACTGAAGGGCTTCCCAAGGATGGGGTATCAAAGCCGTATTTTCCGACACTCACCCAGATGAATGTCAGTGCCTTTCTTCCCCTTGTATTTACGTTCAAATTCCGTTTAACTGAGAGTTAAATTGTCATATGTGTATTAATTAAACTCACCACGTGACAATATTTTTTTACTTGAAGCAACAAGTCAGTGCGATACCACGTGACCCATAAGAATATTGACTGCAGAATGGTGAAAACTGGGCTGTCTCTGCTTGCCGAGGTCACGTGTCAGTAGCTACGCGGATAGTTTCGTATTCACAAGCAGCCAGTCAATTGACCGAACGCCGCTGAAATGAGCTGACTGTCCACGAGAGCAGAATGCGATAATTAACTTCAACCCGCACCATGTTTCTAGCTTCCCACTGAGAAGAAAGAGCACACGTTGCCTGTGGTACATGCCATACGTAGACGGACACTGTACTCGCCTTCACGCACTGTACTTAGTTCAGAATTGGGCACACGGTCTTCTCTACACGTTAAGCACGCGATCCTCGCTGTCACTTGACCAGCGTATATCACTCAAACGCATGTCCAACAAACAGCTTCCTTGCAGTTTGAACTAACACGCTCGAAGCGTATTTTAAATTTTCAAATAAATAAATTAATATTTTATTTACGGGTACGGATGTCTTAAAAAAATTATAAGTTAATAATGTAATTACAGACTTTTATCTCGTGGGCTTAGCTTCAAAATAAATCTTTGCTTTCTTTCTCATCCCTGAGGCCACTGAAAAGTGAAAATAATGTTTACATAAACATATTTTATTTACGTGCCCCTATATTAATATTTACATCTAACACCGACGGTTTCCAACATTTCATAAGTCAAAAAATGACCTATTTCTTAAGAAAAATATTTTATAGCACTTCCCAAGCTGGAAATAATCTNAACATTTCATAAGTCAAAAAATGACCTATTTCTTAAGAAAAATATTTTATAGCACTTCCCAAGCTGGAAATAATCTAAATGAATAATAATATATCTTGATCTAATAGAAATAACACAGGGTTAACCGTTTAATTTGAACAATACATTTTTGCNAAATGAATAATAATATATCTTGATCTAATAGAAATAACACAGGGTTAACCGTTTAATTTGAACAATACATTTTTGCACGTTGCATTTAACATTGTGGAAAAACTCTGGTCTTTCTTCTATTTCTTCTGATAGCTTATTTGGTGCTTCCAGATTACTTTGTTATCTAATAATTATTAATACGCGGGATTTAACACGAGTTATGTTATTTATTAAGCCTGAAACTTATATTGCACCGTTCTGCAAAATAATTCGTTCCGTGTTCATTACCCTCCAAATAAACATTTTTAACTTTTCTAAATAAGAATTGAGCATAAACATCTTATGAATCTATTTCATCTCAATTTTAAAACTATTTACATAAACTCAGTAATAATTTAACATCTACACCGTTTGGTAAAAACAACTGGCAATCAGTTATTAATAAAATTTTTATGTTCAGTTCATGCACGTGCTCATCACCAAATTTTTCGAACAAACAAAGTTACTTATCAACGTGTCGTAAAAACCATTTTGATTGTCAGTTTTACCGTACTCAAGGAAGCACCGGATTGGCTTTTCACTTCTTTTTATGACTGTTTCGCATTCACCATGTTTCTGATATTTTTCCTTCACTAGGCTTGCCTAAAATTAACACGGTAAACTTCATGTAGGTTCTACAAGTTTNCATGTTTCTGATATTTTTCCTTCACTAGGCTTGCCTAAAATTAACACGGTAAACTTCATGTAGGTTCTACAAGTTAACTTCAGAGTTATTTATTTTGGAAACGATAGGAAGGATTTTTAATTGAAAATTCACTTTCTAATAAAAATAAAAATTTATAGACAAAAAGTATTTCCATTGATCTCTTCTGACCTATGGAATTCTACACTAAAGCACCCTTTTTGGACATTGAGTTTTGTATTCATACCAAAACTGTACAGCGAAGTAAAGTTGTCTGAAACATGGTGGCTGCTGTCAAGCTTTTAGAGTAACACACCTTCCATGCTTCTACTTTCCTTCTTGTTGCAAAGGAGTCGGCAATGATGAAACACAAACTACATATTCCACGATTTTAAATTATTATACCCGCAATTGCATGCCTACAGAATATTAATGTTGGAAGAAGTTTGTAGGGAGCGTAAGCTCCAACAAAAATTTACTGCCAGTAAGAAGTAATGCTAAATAGAACATAACTAATGTGAACATGGCAAGGAAAAAAAGCAAAATACCGAACTATAATAATTTCCCATATTACTTAGTTCAGAATTGCCGTAGAAGGCAATGCTGGTATAAGAAATTTGAAAAAAATGTTTTTTTATAACATACCTACACAGGTTGGAATGAGATAATCACGTCAAGCTCCTTATCTCAGCGATTAAATTAAAACGTTCCAATAACAATATACACTAATCCACACAGTTACTGATTCTGTATTCTACACGTATGATTAAAAATTGTGTTTCATATTTTTTCAGCATTTAAAGATTTAGCACATCGATATGCCTACAAATAAATTAAATTCTAATGGGTCATTTTTCAGTATATCAGCGTTCCTAAAATGCAACTGAAGTAGACAATGTCTGTACAACTTAAATAAATAATATCAATAAATTTTCGAATACTTTACCCTAAGATGTGCCTTCATCAGTATACACAACACATACATAATATTTTCGCTTTATTGGCCATTGCTTCATCGTCGATTTTATCAGCTGCTCCGAACAACTTTAAAGTTATATTTAAAATAAATTATATGTTTAATATTACAAACTTCATATTACCCGATATTGATAACATGCATAGACTTCTTGCAAGTGTATATATATATATATATATATATATATATATATATATCTTCTTCACTAAAAAATTATTAAGCTACAAATATGCCACTTCTAATGTATATTTTAATAGGTTTATTTTCTATATTTTACTTGTTTTGGATGTCATTGACGCTTCTTCGTTTCTGAGTAAACAGTTACGTTCTCCAATGTGGCAACAGTGGAGAAGCAAAAGTTACATCGACTTATAGCCACACGTCAGAATAAGCAATCCTTCCCCGCAAACATACATGATATGTTAAGACACAGTTTCATACATTCGCTGTGTTCACGCCCTTTACTGCTGTTGGAAGTTGTCAAATGTAGCCTCGCTATCTCCAAAACTATGCAACATTTTGCACGCCAACAACAATTTACATATGTTATTTCATATAATGTTATTTCATATATGTTATTTCATGTAATTATTATATATGTTATTTCATATATATTATTTTCTTGCCCACGTTGGAATTAAATCAATCATAATGGTTGATAAATGGGAAATTTGACTTCTCTCAAATCATAACAATGTTATCGTTTATGGTTACCAATAAAAGATTCAAGTTAAAACATAGCTAATATAAGGAATAGCAAATACTTTCTACAAACGTCAAAGAGTAGGTGTAAGTCTGAGCAAAATGAAAAAGAAACGTTAAAGCATGAAATTTTCAGGATGTGCAAATGTTTTCTGAAGAGAGTTCATAACGAAATTCAACCACGCTATTCAACGTTAAAGTTACATCGTTATAACCAAAACTGAAGTAAAATGACGGAATCTCTTTCTCCCGTTCGATATCGTGAGCCCACGCAAATGCCAAGTAATTAAGCCGTGAGAGCAAATGCAAATTACATTTAACAGTGTGTCTAAAGTCAAATTATTTCGCCACCTGCATTACAATATGTGTAAGTGACTTGTTTTAAAAACATTCAAAAAACAAGAAATCCTGCATCGTAATTTAGTTCTGCGTTGTTATAAGTTTTATATTATTTTACGTCACCCTACACTATTTCATTATTGCATTCATGCAAAAATTACGCTTCACCTGTTATATTAGTTTTTATGTAGAATACATAAAATAAAATAATTATATCTGGGATTAATTATTCCAGCGGGGTATTTTGCAGTGGTGTCTTCACAACAGAAGCAGTTCTTGGTTGTTTAAAATTATTATTAAACCGGTTTAATAAGATGTTTTGNGCAGTGGTGTCTTCACAACAGAAGCAGTTCTTGGTTGTTTAAAATTATTATTAAACCGGTTTAATAAGATGTTTTGATGGACTTCTTAACTTGTAGAAAATATGGTTGATATATAATTTCCTCGATTATTTTACAGGAGAACATAATTAACGCATTCAAATTAATACAAATTGCATAGATCACATGCTGTAAAACGTTATTCGGTTGTCTGGAACGACATCAGAAATCATTAAATATTATGTATTATCTGCTCGGTTTGCGTTTGTAGTAGAAAGAGTGTTTCCATAAGTTACATAAAAAGTGACTCTAACAAAACAGCATTCTTATTTGCATCGCTTCAATTAAAAACTGTTTGCCATATTGTGTCTCTGACCGAAGACAAAATGTTCCTCCGATGAAACTACAGAGACTGTTCACGCTTGAAGACAGAANCCATATTGTGTCTCTGACCGAAGACAAAATGTTCCTCCGATGAAACTACAGAGACTGTTCACGCTTGAAGACAGAATCTTGTATTAATTATAAACTTTTTTTTAAATTAAAGGTTTAGCCAAGGAAAAACGTTAAAATTAATACTCCCTAAAATAAAATAAGTTAAAAATAAGTTTGGAATCTACAGAGAACTTTAACTATCAACGAAAATTTCGCACACATTTGGNAAATAAAATAAGTTAAAAATAAGTTTGGAATCTACAGAGAACTTTAACTATCAACGAAAATTTCGCACACATTTGGCGATCAAATGCGAAACTGTAAAATAGTGAGTTATTAAAAAATAAGTCACTGTGAGCTAGAAAGAGTATCCGGAAATTAATAATGTTTATATCTGCAAACTACTAATCGTATTTATAAATTACCTTACAATAATCGCGATGAATAACAATAATTTCCATCAATAATATTGACTCTTTTGTGGCTTATAGGTTTTCGCTAGCAATAAATTTATATTTAGAGATTCTACAATTAAACAATAATGGTAAAAATTTATTTCCTCTCACTTTGTTCTTATAGGATAACAATAGATCTCTAAATCATATTGCTTCAAAAATTATGTTATTATTTTCTTAANTCTCACTTTGTTCTTATAGGATAACAATAGATCTCTAAATCATATTGCTTCAAAAATTATGTTATTATTTTCTTAATTTTTATTTAAATGAGATTTTATGTGTGGTCTGAAACAAATGTTTCTGCATAATGCTGTAAGAGTTATTTACTACAACAAATCCAAAATATTTTTAAAATAATATTTATTAGGGTAATTGTAATTCTTTTTCAAGCATTTAACTTTCAGTGCAATACATATTTCTCTCAATTAAGTTTTTGCCTTATCTAGGATTGCAAAATTAATATTCACCTTAAGAGGACAGAAAATCAAAATTTTTCATTTAAAATAAAAATGAATATATGTTATTATTTTTTAATAAACTTTGCTCTTATGTAACCAATGGCTACGAAGGGGTTATTCAAAATAGGCAGCGTTGTGGACTCTAGCGTACAGGTATTTTAAAACGCGTATTTTTCCTGTCCCTAGTTATAATTTACATGTTTAATTGCTTCAAAAAATAGTATTGTGGCTCAAGGATTAAATGTAAAATATTCTCATTTACTATGTATTGGAAACCGTTCACAAAAAATTATTATGTTTAACGCCTGAATTATCACATTATTTCTTCTTTTCATGCTTTTGTCTAACGGAATAAGTTAGTTTGTGTTTCAGGTTACTGTAATAATACAAATAAATCGTTTAATCCCTGCGTAGTTATTTAGCCTGTTTGAGGTGATCTGAAGTATATTGACTGACAATAAAAAAATAATGTTCTGGATTTATTAACTGTGATACTNAGCCTGTTTGAGGTGATCTGAAGTATATTGACTGACAATAAAAAAATAATGTTCTGGATTTATTAACTGTGATACTGTCATTGCTAAATTTTTGTTCCTCAACCGGGCTATAATATATTTAAAAGCACGTAGTCACGTTATCGTTGCCAAGATATCTATAAGATACCTACGCATTATAAAATAAAGTTGTATGTTTTCCTGTATAATAGTGCATGAGTGCTATGTACAATTAGTTACAATGTGCTGTGAAAATGTTGCCGATTCCTAACTTGGAAATGTGTTAGTTTACAACATTTAGTACATGGAGGATTGACCAGAGAAAAAGGTAAGCGTGTGAAGAACTTTCTTTGTTTCCGTTGTTTGACGTAATAACCGAAATAAATACCATCGAAGCTTGTAAATGTTGTTTGTGGTGCTTATTTCTGTGGAAGTTACGTTTTTAGCAGTCATACCAATTAAAGTAAATGTTTGTGTGTGTTTTGTTGGTGTGGGAACATAAAGACTTATCTTCTTTTAATGTCATAATCTCTCCCTGTCTCCATTATTCTTTGTGATGATATTATAAGTTTAATATTAGCTAAGTATATATGCGCAAAAGTACTTTTGTAGTAGGTAAGACGGTGTTGTGAGCTCCAGATAAATTATAGATAAGTTTGCTTATTNTATGCGCAAAAGTACTTTTGTAGTAGGTAAGACGGTGTTGTGAGCTCCAGATAAATTATAGATAAGTTTGCTTATAAAACAATAAATATATATAAATTTATTTATATATAAGTATTTTATATAAATAAATTTATTTATATATATAAATTTATGTACAATATATATTAAAAATATGTCATGTTTGAATTGTTTCTGCATTCTTAATTAATGAAAGATTTAGAATCTCGGTTTCTCTTTCTTTAAATGACTTGATTCTTCTTTACAAAGGCATTACACTAATTCTTACTAATGCTGAGTGGTATCGCTCTAGATTACCACTTTTATGTTTGTTTTGTACATCCCACTATTGATTGCAGAAGTTTTTTTTGCATTAAAAAAAATGTGTTATAATGAACGTACTTAAAACCTTGATGATAACTGAACTGTGTAGTTTTGATCATATAACGCTTGTATTTATGCCGATTTTGCATCGCCAGTCATGTAAAACGTCTTAAAACCCATGTCATCCGAGTTAAGGTNTTAAGATAAAATATTTAGAATACAGCGCAGGTAATTTTGGAATTCAGTTGTAAATAGAAGTAAATATCAGTGCATATACAAATCGTTTTATTTCTTGGAAAATTGTCACAGAAGCAGATGGTGCATAATGTACCAAAACTTCACAACTAACCAAACATCTACAAGAACTGAACTTGTGTAGCAATGGTTTTTTTGAGTACAGTAACCTAATGCTGAAAATGTCATCCCCGAAACTGTTGAATGAGGTTTATCGATGCTTACTATTTCCAAATTTTTACTAAACTCTATGACATACAAAAATTTACTTCTCCAGAAGTATGCATTATTGTTTTTAAAAATTACAGGGGCAATGGTTTATTCTTGTAACCAACACATCTATTAATAACAAGAAATGCATGTTCGTCTCTGTCGTATTGCGACAATATGTGTCAAAACAAACAGTTAATTTCCTGCAAGCGAAATACATTAATAATTCAGGTACCTGAAAGACTGACACTTTCGCATATGCTTACTTATACAGGAGAAATATACAAGGTAATACATCAATAGGAACAAATTTATGCTGTGGTTTTGACCGCCTGAGTTGTTATCCAATAAATCAAGGTGCCTCTGAAGTGAGTGCTTCCTTAAGCCACGTCTGAAATGGCATTTTTAATACTGGCGTTTTCCCTGATAGACTCAAATGGGCAGCAGCCGTTCCTTTGTTCAAGAAAGTTGAAAAAAAACTGGTTTATTAAATTACAGAACTACAACACCTGTAACTTAATACAGAAGTAATTGAGAAACATATTTAGAGTAGACAGCTGCATAATGTTGAGAAATCAGAATTTTTTCAATTTTTATGTTTGGTTTTTAAAAAAATATTTCTACATGTAAAGCAATATATAAATTAACTGTCAGAATCCTTAATGCTCTTTATAAAAAGTTTAATTTTTTTGGGATTGAAACAAAGCTCTTGATTGCGTAGACGACATCAAGCCTGTGCTAAATAGCACAACCTCTGCTTATTCTAAAACAGGAAAAATAATTTACGGTTTCCACCAATGCTCTAGTCTTGGACATGTGATGTTCCTTGCTTACATAAATAACTTGCCTTTTCTACCTCAACACAAGTACCACTTCTAATTTATTAAAATATGATATATTTTGCTTTGTCACTGGTAAGTCTATGGAACAATTCAGTCAATTGGCCAGTAAAATACTTGAAAATTACACATTTCTGTTGTTTATCGCTAAAAACAGGAGGCAAATAGAGTAAACAATTTGCTATGGTTCAAATGGATGCAGTGAATCCGCCGCAGTAAATTTCTTGGAAAATGAAACAAACTGAAAAGGTAGTATTTTATGTTTTGTCTAAACTCAATTATGTTTATTTTGCTTTGTGTAATATTGTAGAAACTTTGGTCGTTAACTCAACTGTAATTGATTATTTCTCCTAATTGTATAATTTTTTGGGGGAGGGGGGATCTAACTGCTNTTGGTCGTTAACTCAACTGTAATTGATTATTTCTCCTAATTGTATAATTTTTTGGGGGAGGGGGGATCTAACTGCAAAAAGATAATGTTTTGTGTTCAGTAAAATAGCACTAAGAATAAGATTCAAAATAATACCTGATTATTTTAGATGCCTTTTCAAAAGTTCTCATATCTCGGGGAAAAATTGGAGCGAATCCCACCAACATTTTTATACATAAGTACAACGGAAGACACATACATTAAAATAATTTTTAGTTAATAAGCCAATTAACACATCAGCANTTGGTCGTTAACTCAACTGTAATTGATTATTTCTCCTAATTGTATAATTTTTTGGGGGAGGGGGGATCTAACTGCTAAAAGATAATGTTTTGTGTTCAGTAAAATAGCACTAAGGATAAGATTCAAAATAATACCTGATTATTTTAGATACCTTTTCAAAAGTTCTCATATCTCGGGGAAAAATTGGAGCGAATCCCACCAAATTTTTTATACATAAGTACAACGGAAGACACATACATTAAAAGAATTTTTAGTTAATAAGCCAATTAACACATCAGCATTAGCCATATTTTGCATTTTTCGCTTGGCTAAAAATGGTTGTCACACATGGTAGTCCAGACACCACTCATCGTAGGATCTGGTGCAAAGGCTGCAGTGTTGCTATGGCAGCCATGCAAGACGCAGCTGTAACTATTCCCACAACCAAGGCGGTTCCACGTACCTACCTCAAGAAGAAACCACTGCAATGATGGATGAAAGTAAATTTGCAATAATAAAAATTATGTGATCATATCAGCAAACGCATGCCCATTTTTCCTCGCACATCTTAGGGTATCCCTCAGGTGTGCTGCATTCCTTTGTTCGAGCTGTCTCGTACAGACAGAGTATTACCCACGACTCTCAGCCTGTAATTAAAATAAATAAATCATGTCCTGAGATTTCGGTACTGCACACCCCATTTCTATTCGTCACAGAAAATCGCATCTACATCTATAGTACTTATGAGTTTTTCCCACTAACAAGATAATGATACCGTCCTCCACACCATTTTGCCTGAATGCTTTCTCTGGTTTCAGGCAGTATGTTGTACTTGAAAATATTGAGACATGGTTCGGATAGGATACAAATAATAGCGTTAGCAAAACTCAAAACGTTGTAGACATTTAAGGTAAGAAAAAAGTGATTTGAGGACCAATTGTATACAAGTAATTAAAATGAAGCCAGTTTTCCAAGTCACAATTTACAGTCGAAGAACCAGTTCAGCAAAGTGTACGAATTTTTTTTTTGTACAGTAAAAACGTATTGCGATTCAGAGAGACTTGTAAGGAAACATAATTAGATAAAGTTGTGATTTAATGAAGAATATAGTGGTGTGGTATATAGAGTAATTCTCTGCACAGGTTTACATGAATGCACATCATCTGCAAACATTTTCCTATTGGGCCATGTACAAGCTATCTGGATGTGGAAGATTCACGATTGAGTTTGTGTACATTTGTATTTATTTAAATCCAAATAATTTTGAGAATGCAGATGCAACAATTTCAAAAGTTATCCTTTAAAAATAAAACACATGCATTGATAGTTTTTCGTAAATCCTCCATGATGCTAACTAAAAACGCTCTGTGGCAGTTTTGTGCAAATAAAAATTTGTTTTTAAAGACCTTTATCTGTTTTTGTTAAAATAGTTTTCATGTATATAGATTATTCTTTACTTTCTTAGAAAAATGCAATCACATACACAAGCATAAACATATAAAACAGTATATTTGGATTAACAATTAGTAAAACTCCACGAAAGGAGCCTTCACGAAATGAAATTAGATGTACTCGATACACCAGTAAAAGAGATTATATATTCGCTATATTAATAATTCAATGCGAGTCACGGAAACATGTTCATTGTGTTTCGCATGTTGCGGCACAACCTCTAGATTTTTCTTCGATATGTGAATAAATGTTGNTTTAAGGTAAGAAAAAAGTGATTTGAGGACCAATTGTATACAAGTAATTAAAATGAAGCCAGTTTTCCAAGTCACCATTTACAGTCGAAGAACCAGTTCAGCAAAGTGTACGAAATTTTTTTTTGTACAGTATAAACGTATTGCGATTTAGAGAGACTTGTAAGGAAACATAATTAGATAAAGTTGTGATTTAATGAAGAATATAGTGGTGTGGTATATAGAGTAATTCTCTGCACAGGTTTACATGAATGCACATCATCTGCAAACATTTTCCTATTGGGCCATGTACAAGCTATCTGGATGTGGAAGATTCACGATTGAGTTTGTGTACATTTGTATTTATTTAAATCCAAATAATNTTCCAAATAACTTTGAGAATGCAGATGCAACAATTTCAAAAGTTATCCTTTAAAAATAAAACACATGCATTGATAGTTTTTCGTAAATCCTCCATGATGCTAACTAAAAACGCTCTGTGGCAGTTTTGTGCAAATAAAAATTTGTTTTCAAAGACATTTATCTGTTTTTGTTAAAATAGTTTTCATGTATATAGATTATTCTTTACTTTCTTAGAAAAATGCAATCACATACACAAGCATAAACATATAAAACAGTACATTTGGATTAACAATAAGTAAAACTCCACGAAAGGAGCCTTCACGAAATGAAATTAGATGTACATGATACACCAGTAAAAGAGATTATATATTCGCTATAATAATAATTCAATGCGAGTGACGGAAACATGTTCATTGTGTTTCGCATGTTGCGGCACAACCTCTAGATTTTTCTTCGATATGTGAATAAATGTTGNACGGAAACATGTTCATTGTGTTTCGCATGTTGCGGCACAACCTCTAGATTTTTCTTCGATATGTGAATAAATGTTGGAAATACGCATGGTGGAGCTTAGAGGCAGTGGCCAGGCGAAGCAGTTTGTTTGCTTCCGGACCGTGAGTTAACTGGAGTGACAAAGCTATCCCTGCATACTCAAGATCTCCCAGAAGTTAAAAACGTCATGCATAGCAACAGTTTGTGTATATGTGCGAATATGGCAAAGCAAATTATAATTTTGTAGAAACTAAAAACTAACCATTGACATAATTCTTAAAATGTAAAACAGATATGAAGGTGTGCCATCTTTGCTGGGAAGAGGAGCTCCGTGGCAGCTGTAAGTTGTATGAAGTAGAACTTAGTGGTTTAAAATATGTTGGTGTGTGCGGTGTCGAGGTTTTGTCATTGTCCACTGGCCATCCTTCCTACCACAGATAAACATGGTTCACCCTCATGCCCTGGTCGACAAATACCGCAAGTGGCCGCCCATAGATCGGAAGTTCTGAAACTCCATAATTGGACACCAGAAGGCGCGTTTCCGCGCACTGTGCCAATAGTGGCTTTAGGAAACAGTCGCAAATAGTTCGGACATGACACAAGTTACCCACTCTCAAGCCAGTGAAATAATTCCCTGCATGTGGGTTTCCTTCAAATAATAAGCATCCAACACACGCANGTTACCCACTCTCAAGCCAGTGAAATAATTCCCTGCATGTGGGTTTCCTTCAAATAATAAGCATCCAACACACGCACTTCATGCTTCACTCACAGCACTCTGGAAAGTCTGCTAACTGACCTTTGTTAAAAATCGCTGCAGTTGTGGAATCTTAACGAAGAACGACAGAGTGGTTCATTCTTCGCTGACTCATGACAGAAAATATACAGGTCTTCGGTTTTTTCAACATAAAAATAATATGTTGTGCAATGGCACAGAGAACCATGTTAACCAGAAGCAGAAGCAGAACCTACAAAACTTCAGGAAGAGATTATAATATTTATCGCAATACATCTCTGAGAACAGCACATTCCGTGTCTATTTACTTTCCTTTCAGTGTACACTGTTGCCCTTCCAAATTTAAGGGGAGGAAGTAATATAATCCATGGTTCCCCCTGTTATTACGCCAGTGCTTGTGGAGCACTTGTTCGACGACAGAATGTATTAATAATTTGTCTTATGCATGTCTTGGTAAAAGTCTTCAGCGATCAGATCGTCACTTAGTTATTTGAGGTAGAATATTCTGAGTTACAATTTTGTAACTCTGACTATATGGCTATGTTCTGATTTCCAGTTGCGTTTATATCCTTCGTGAATTCACTACTTTTGAAATTCAAGCCAGTTCTATAATTTTGGTTTTGAATCTGCTTTGCTCGAATCTCCTCACATAAGAGCACCCAGCTAGAAACAGGGACCTTGTTTTCACGTACACACAGTTTTTATTCTCATGGAAGAGTGAATAGTGCAATTATAACCTCACATCATGTTGGGAAAAATTTATTTATATTTATGGTTACAATTTGTTTAACACATCTTTATAGTTTACATCCGAGAGTTTCCTGTAACCCGTCTATTTCTTTTGAATAAAGCCAGCTGGACGACACAAAATGTTTAATATTTATGAAACGGACTATTGAATTATACATTAAATAATAAGGGCTCTCGTTTATCTAAAAATTGCCTGCTATTTAAAATCAACTCATGGCTTTTGTTAGACCCTTCCGCCTTTTTTCATTGGGTGTAGGATACCGCCCTTATATACTTGGGGGTAAATGTCGATCATGGTGAGAATGTAACGGAAACCTTCATTCACTGGAGCTTAGTCTCAATTGTTTCCGAACTTGACTGGAAAATATCATTCAAACCAAAACGCAATATTTCCACCTAAGGTTGTTTCACTAAGCCAGTTTGAGCAATCCACCTGAAAAAGAAAACTTAACCATGTTATTTAAACTATGTAGCCTCCTCTGATTTCCTCAGTGATGAAAATCATCTAGTGTTTGTGTGTGCGTATGTGTGGGAATTATTTTAATGTTTTTTTATTAGCAAAGAGAAGTTTTCGTTTTTCCAACAAATCGTTTACATCGTCTCACAAAAGGTAGCCACTTCTCTTTCCAGATTAAAGCTTCTTCACTGAACCCATTCCAAATGATTCTTGTGATTCGATAACCAGCCACCACTTATGCCAAATCTCTCATGCGTCAGGCTGTTAAATCTATGTGTAAGCANTTCTTGTGATTCGATAACCAGCCACCACTTATGCCAAATCTCTCATGCGTCAGGCTGTTAAATCTATGTGTAAGCAGTGACTACCCGTGTATCATGTATGAATTATTTCAAATAAAACAAATATTTAGCGCAAATTATAAGTGGAAAAACTGTCACGCAGTCTGCAAACGGTTCCAAATAGAATCGTTTTGTTTAATTCCATGGCTCAATTTATATCTGTGATTATGCCATTCGTACAGTACTAAGTCTCCGAGTTCATTAGAGTCGGTGGATTTTCTCGGGGATCTCCAGTTTCCTCTACCCTTTNGTTACCCACTCTCAAGCCAGTGAAATAATTCCCTGCATGTGGGTTTCCTTCAAATAATAAGCATCCAACACACGCGCTTCATGCTTCAGTCACAGCACTCTGGAAAGTCTGCTAACTGACCTTTGTTAAAAATCGCTGCAGTTGTGGAACCTTAACGAAGCTAATTCTTATCACTGCTTGCTATAGAATTAAATGACTCCCGAACAAACAAAAGTGTTAGATCGTTAATCTTCGTCATATCCCGGAGTCACTGCGTATCATATTTTCAAGTTAATACTGTAACCATAATAATGGTGATTGAAATATGGCATGCAGGGCTCCAACAGGATGATACGCCAGATACGCATGTTTTTAGTCCTCCTTGCTGTCCAGAGATCGTGTTCCGTTCAACATAGCGATTCCAGTCTGCGAAGCTTAGAGCATCAGAGCTGACTCTGCAAGCAGCAGGCCTCATGCACACACTTCAAGGGAGATGGATAAAAAAGTTATGATTTATTCAATAAATAAAATTTTGGCTTCCAAATACATTCAAAGAAAACAGCAAATTTTCCATTCAAAACAAATAGCGCTTTGTTAACGGAATTTTTTATTGCTATTGAATACAAGACTACAATATAACACTCAGTTGCAATTTTTCTCAGTGTATGTGTATATTTTCATCAATCAAGGAGCGTTAATGGCTTTAATTATGATAAAACCAGCTTTTATACACGTATGTATTTTCCTGTGGACAATGGCGAAACAACAGCTCCAACATAGCAGGAGGCAAGCCTTTTAACTTCTTCTTAGAGACTTTTACTCACTTTGCGAATTTCATATCAGAACTATCAACACGTAAACGACATTTGGTATAAAATACATATAAACATCTGCAATATATAATCCAAGATGTATACGAGAAACATAAATTTATTCTCGCCAGGTATTACTGCAGGAAAAAAGAGTTAGAAATGTAATAAACATACTTTTCAAACGCTTTAACACGGTAGCGATTGTTTTAAAACTCAGAACACATGTCGCTAATGTCAAGGTAGTCAACATGATCTTGTTATATATGAAGAACGACAGAGTGGTTCATTCTTCGCTGACTCATGACAGAAAATATACAGGTCTTCGGTTTTTTCAACATAAAAATAATATGTTGTGCAATGGCACAGAGAACCATGTTAACCAGAAGCAGAAGCAGAACATACAAAACTTCAGGAAGAGATTATAATATTTATCGCAATACATCTCTGAGAACAGCACATTCCGTGTCTATTTACTTTCCTTTCAGTGTGCACTGTTGCCCTTCCAAATTTAAGGGGAGGAAGTAATATAATCCATGGTTCCCCCTGTTATTACGCCAGTGCTTGTGGAGCACTTGTTCGACGACAGAATGTATTAATAATTTGTCTTATGCATGTCTTGGTAAAAGTCTTCAGCGATCAGATCGTCACTTAGTTATTTGAGGTAGAATATTCTGAGTTACGATTTTGTAACTCTGACTATATGGCTATGTTCTGATTTCCAGTTGCGTTTATATCCTTCGTGAATTCACTACTCTGCTTTGAAATGCACGCCAGTTCTATAATTTTGGTTTTGAATCTGCTTTGCTCGAATCTCCTCACATAAGAGCACCCAGCTAGAAACAGGGACCTTGTTTTCACGTACACACAGTTTTTATTCTCATGGAAGAGTGAATAGTGCAATTATAACCTCACATCATGTTGGGAAAAATTTATTTATATTTATGGTTACAATTTGTTTAACACATCTTTATAGTTTACCTCCGAGAGTTTCCTGTAACCCGTCTATTTCTTTTGAATAAAGCCAGCTGGACGACACAAAATGTTTAATATTTATGAAACGGACTATTGAATTATACATTAAATAATAAGGGCTCTCGTTTATCTAAAAATTGCCTGCTATTTAAAATCAACTCATGGCTTTTGTTAGACCCTTCCGCCTTTTTTCATTGGGTGTAGGATACCGCCCTTATATACTTGGGGGTAAATGTCGATCATGGTGAGAATGTAACGGAAACCTTCATTCACTGGAGCTTAGTCTCAATTGTTTCCGAACTTGACTGGAAAATATCATTCAAACCAAAACGCAATATTTCCACCTAAGGTTGTTTCACTAAGCCAGTTTGAGCAATCCACCTGAAAAAGAAAACTTAACCATGTTATTTAAACTATGTAGCCTCCTCTGATTTCCTCAGTGATGAAAATCATCTAGTGTTTGTGTGTGCGTATGTGTGGGAATTATTTTAATGTTTTTTTTATTAGCAAAGAGAAGTTTTCGTTTTTCCAACAAATCGTTTACATCGTCTCACAAAAGGTAGCCACTTCTCTTTCCAGATTAAAGCTTCTTCACTGAACCCATTCCAAATGATTCTTGTGATTCGATAACCAGCCACCACTTATGCCAAATCTCTCATGCGTCAGGCTGTTAAATCTATGTGTAAGCAGTGACTACCCGTGTATCATGTATGAATTATTTCAAATAAAACAAATATTTAGCGCAAATTATAAGTGGAAAAACTGTCACGCAGTCTGCAAACGGTTCCAAATAGAATCGTTTTGTTTAATTCCATGGCTCAATTTATATCTGTGATTATGCCATTCGTACAGTACTAAGTCTCCGAGTTCATTAGAGTCGGTGGATTTTCTCGGGGATCTCCAGTTTCCTCTACCCTTTCTCATTCACTCTCATCGGCTCTCAAAGCCTCGCGGTTAAGAGCCGTCCAAACTTCTTCACTCACTCCGAGTGCAGTGAAGATTTTCTCTAAGGTGGTTCTTGTTTTCAATAAAATAAAATAACCTAATCCAGTTATCTAATTTTTGGACAAACACAAATTTAAAAATACAGCTTTGACTTTTACAATATATGTATCTGCTGTATTTGTTTCTGTATTAATTATTTCATTATTTTTTTAACAATACTACAAAGAGGAATTAAGTAAGTCTCATTAGTTCAACTACACATTAAATTCTGACTTTAAATTCTGATACTCCTAATTAAAGACCATAATGAATTTAATCTTTCACTAGTTAAACTGCTCCTGATTCAACACTGTCAAACGAGCGGATCACAGTTTCCAATGTTCGTCCCAAGTACTCCTCACAGTTGGGATGGACTCGTGGGCCGCCATTTCCATACCGCGATTACTCCCATAGTCCTCTGATACCTGTATAGACCACACTGCTGATTTTCGTTGCAAAACTCTGTGTCTTCGTAACAAAATCACAAGTCAGGGATTTAGTTTTACACGATGCAGTCGGTTCTCAGCTCACTGGTTCACTCGCTTATGACGCAACCAGAAACAACTCTACTCCAATTGGAGATGTGAATGCCGATATTTATAATTGTGCTGCTTCGTTCTAGGCTGTTCATCGTCTTTACTTGCTTCCGCGATAAAATTCTCTTCGGCTAATTTTCTTAAGATGCAAACATTCAACGAGATACCTGTGAGATAATGCCTAATGCCAGTGAGCCAGTAGGTAGATATCCACCCGACCAGTACCTCACTCTCAAACATTATTCACTTCAGTTCAAGAAAACAAAAGCTGGTGAAGGGATGTTCTTAGGAGGAAACACAGCATCCTGTCTGATGCAATACTTCAACCTTGTGTTATTTTGCGCACTTCGCTCATCCTCGCCCTCTGCATCGCTCTTGCGAACACCTTGGTGACAGTCACCCACCTGCATAGAAAGGGGACAATGAAGAGTTCATGAGCAGCTCCGTGAACATGTAACAGCGTGTTATGACATGGTTTCTTGCAGAGTAGTGTGTGAAGTACTGTTTCAGTAAGGTACTTTGATAGAGTACCCTTTTGCACACGAAATTAATCAGCACAACGTGCACATATGTGTTGTTATGCTGTTGAAGTATTGTAAACACCTTTCATTAGAGAAAAGAATATTTAATAATATTTGGCCAATAAATATTTCAACACGAATCACTGTCATAACATGCTGAAAATCTTTCATCAATGCTTCTTGGTATTTCAGTGTATACTGAACAAAAGGGAGGAAATACTCTGTATATGTATATCTATATACAAAATATAAAACATTATGTAGTAAAAACATATTATTCTATAGAAATATAATACTATATAATAATATCTAGTTCCAGAAGAAAACAATTTTTAGTCTTCTGTATCGTTTATTCCAGAACCCATTATGTTCTTGCTGTGTTTCCAATGTCAGAAATAATAGAAATCTATCTTGCTTAACATCTTAAGTAATGTCATTTTCCTGCAACTTCTGATTTTCTTTTCTGTAAACATGAAATCTGATAATCATGTAATCTATCTTCTACACCGTCGATATGTTGACCGATTACCAAAAGGCTATCTCCAATTCAGTTTCCGCGTTCATTTTCTGTCCCAGCAACAAAAGGTTTTTCCAGACAACGATTGATTCGGTCGAAACAAGAAATTCTGTAGCTTATCGTCCCACATGTCATATAAATTAGTAAACTAGTTGTATACCTTTCTTATACAGCAGCCGTATTGTGCAGTTCTGCCAGATTTCGTGGACATCTTCTCTGGTGTTTGTTCTTTGTTCCAGATAGACCGACAGATTTTCAAGAAGGTATAAATTTATGTATTTTGCATGCCATTCAAGATTTCTCAATGCTTCTGAATATTCATCATGTCAATCAATTACATTTTCGGCCCTGAAAATGCTATAAGTGTGTGTCATCATAAAATATAGGGATAGGAATGTTATGTTCTTCTGGAAGTTTAATAAAAAGCAAAACCTGGTTTTCCACCAGATTAACGTAATCAACGTGGTTCAAACGCTCTTTCACTGAAACGGAATAACCCATTTTCACGAAAATAAAACACCAAGATAGCATCATAAAACAACTTCCAGCATGAAAAACGTCTTGCGTGCAGTCCTTAATGAAAATCTTGACTTCTAAAAAAGGCACAAATGCGATTCATATGATCAAATTACTCACTTTCAGTCATAAACTGTCAAATATATGTATATCTTCACCCAATGTAACTGGGAAACTTGGTTATCAGAAGTGGGAAATTGTCCCTTGTGTCCCAATCTGCTCCATATTTTTCTGGTATGCAGTTCTCTGAGGAGTTTATTTGTTTTTTTCAGAAATATATTTTGAAGGACCTGAGTTGACTTCTAGTAGCAATTCTTGTGTTAAAGTTAAGTGATATTTATTCACTAACCGTGAAACACGCCAGCGATCCTTGTCGGTCAGTGTTGTCAGACTTTTACGACATTTTCCGGTTAACTGAGATATTTTACTCTGCTAGATCGTTCCTCTATCAGAAAAAATTTAAAAGTACCGATTAAAAATTAAATATTAAGTACTTTATTTGTGAAAATGAATGAGAACCATTGACTGTTTCTGCACACAAGTCGACAGACTTCCAAAATGCCATGTACCCACTTGGTGCCTGAATGTGCGTACGTTTTACATATTTTCTTTTAGTTTAAGAACTAAGATCTCACATCGAAATTAATCTTGAAAATTGCAGCCTTTAAGAACCATTTTGATCCATTGAGGAATTTACCAAGTTAATTCATACAATGGTCCTTTAAGGTTTCAATATTTGCTTTGTTTTTGTAGACAAAGTGCACATGATCATGTTTTATTTTCTTTCATTTGGGTTTTTTAATTACAAACTGTAAGTTATAGATGTCTTCTTGCGTGCACTCCAAATGACATAATTTTGCCAATAGACATGCGTCATAATTGGTCTTAGCTTATTACATCTCCTGTTATTTCCCTGCGTAAATATATTTTTTTTTTTGGCATTTTTCCGCAAGGTTCTTAGAATAAGTACCGTAGGATGGGGTTGATTTGGCCGTTAGGGTTCACTTTAGCCAAAATTTTAGGTAAGCTTATTAATTTTTTTTACTGTTATAAACAACTATGGTTTATTATTTTATGTGGGTTAGTTATAAGAGAACAGAAAAGAGAAAAAAAATTAATTTTTAATAAATACAGGAGTAAACACCACTTTCTAATTATTGGGCCAAAGTTACCCCAAAGGGTAGATTGTCTATTGAGAGTTTTGGGGGCGGGTGCCGTGATTAACATGCAGCAGTATACTGTAAATTCAGCTTATACCTATGCTAAATATTAAAACAACGAGGATTATGTTTTTGGGGTAGACCTAAAGCCAGTACACCGATTGACACTTACTCCAGGTCTGTACTGAAAGGTGAGGCGTAAATCAGAGTACATGTGCGTTCACATATTGTTATTGACGAGAAACATAGATCCAAGAAGCATCTAAATATGTTAATGCATTGATTTATACGGTGGGGAGGGTATTTATGTGCCTAATATTTTTGTTTTGTATTTTGTAAACTGGTTAACTTAACGTATTTAAAGGAAATTAAATTTCCAGTGAGTATAATAGGATCATAAAGGTAAACAATTAATGTAAATAAAGTAGTTATGAAAAAATAAAACCTTAGTCCGTTTGTCATATTATAGTGCAAGACATGAGTAACACAAATAATTTCCGCCTTCTGTGCCAGGCACAGTCCTGTCTTTGACTGCTTCATATTTTTTGGGTGTAACTGATGACTTTTAAATTTGAAGTGCTTTTGTGCGGATCCATCGGCGGGGCTTATTTTGTGTCATAACCTTGAAAATCCAGTTTTTAGTCACCGTAGCAATGAAATATTTTAGTAGAAAACGCAAGCATATGAAGACTGGCATATCAAGTATTAACACCTTGTGTACTATAACAAAAGACACTTGTTCAATAAAAAGTATTTTGAAATCTTAATGCTGCAATGTCTGCAAGGATGCATCTACGTGATATAGTAAAAGGGGGCAAATTGGCTTTGGAAACTGTACAGAGAAGCAAATATTGCATATTTACTTCATGCATGTGTGGCAGTCCTTAAAAAACTGGCTTTTAAAATGGCTATGTGAGAATAAATTCNATTGCATATTTACTTCATGCATGTGTGGCAGTCCTTAAAAAACTGGCTTTTAAAATGGCTATGTGAGAATAAATTGATCTACGACCAGATAAAATTACTCCTGGAGAAATTTCGAAAATTGCTTACAGAAGAGCTGTATTTAGGAATGTTTGCTAGTGTCTAAAAAAAATCAAATATATGGATGCGCAAAAAAATCATTTTTCCTGTTATTGCTGGAATGCGCATGTCACTAAGCCTTATGTCTTAAGCAATGAATCAGTTTTAAAGTCCTCGTACAACTGGAACAGATGCATTGTTGTTTGGCAGGGCGTAACACTGGCTCTGGTCAGTTAGTGCCGTTCTAATTAGTTCGATCAANGAACAGATGCATTGTTGTTTGGCAGGGCGTAACACTGGCTCTGGTCAGTTAGTGCCGTTCTAATTAGTTCGATCAACTTAATACAGTCCCATTAAGCCTACAATTTATCATCCCAGGCCACACAGCAGTTTGGTGTTCGTATAGGAAGTTGTAACCGATAAAAAAGTAAAAATAAGTAGGAAATACAAGATAATTAAACGTTCTTGTATTAGTTGTGGCTATTAGACTTGAGTAAGATTAAGCAATGAGTTGAACCATGAGATTAATACAAACACATCACCAATATGTAGGTCAAGAGCTCATGGGGAAATATGAGAGAAAATTATGTATTCTTCAAGTTTTCTTCATTTCTGTCGCAGGGAAAGTGACGAATAAGAACGTGCGCGTGCGTCGATGGCGGAATAAAAATATTCTACCCCATGCCAATACATACATATACTGGTGATATTTCCAGAAACGGTAGTAAATGGAATCTACGGGAGATAAAGCAGATTTCTGCGTCATAATACCAACATTTTGGAGATGTAGGTGGCTAGAGTAAATCTTTCCTTAGTATTACACTACGAAGAGGCTTGTCTGCAGGTGGACATACTGGAAATCTGTGACTGCACTATGCCATTTAATTACTTCAATTTTGAGAGAGTGCTACAGGACAGCATTAAAATGCCAGTACTCGGCTATAAACATTGCATTCGGCCAAAATAAATCGTTAAAAGTGGCGAGTAAAAGGCATATCAGACAGTCACAACTCTAATTCCATCTTACTATGCATGTAAAATTGAGTTCTCGTCATAAAAAGNTAAAAGGCATATCAGACAGTCACAACTCTAATTCCATCTTACTATGCATGTAAAATTGAGTTCTCGTCATAAAAAGGCATTTGTTCGGTTTCTCCATACCGCTAATTTAGGAAGAATTAACGTAAAATTATGAATATGGGATTAAAGGTTTANGCATTTGTTCGGTTTCTCCATACCGCTAATTTAGGAAGAATTAACGTAAAATTATGAATATGGGATTAAAGGTTTAATACCATTCTGTGCTCTCCCCCCCCCCCTCCACTTTTGTATCCACATACCACATTTTACGCCATTTAGAGCATGTACTGTATGGATAGCAAAATAATGATAGGAAAATTTAAAATAAATTTGCTTAGGTGGGTATAAATACAGAAAATGCGGCAATTGGAATTTCCTTGAATTTGTGTCAGAAAAATCACACCGAGTCTTGGAATTTTTGTCTAGATCTCGTCAGTTATACTGCCAGGTTTTCAGGCATCTGAGGGAAGACATCCGGTGAAAGCGTCCGGATTTGTGGTGTGAGTAACAGGATGCTGCACGACACCAATGCTATCTCTCACCGAACTCTCACCACACGTGAATTTCTCGCCGGACACAACATGGTCTTGCTTCCGCTCCCATCCCACTCGCCAGGTATGGCTCCTGCGGACTTCTCCCTCTCCCCGAAGAAGATCCACATCAATGGTCGCCGTTTTGACACCACTGCGTAGCTCCAGCATGAGTCGCAGAAGGTGATAGACATTCTTCGAGAAGAAAACTTCCAGGACACTTTTCAGAAGTGGAAGGAACGCTAGCAGTGATTTATCTCTGTGCAAGGAAACTGTTTTGAAGGGGGTAGTGTGTAAATTTCGATAAATAAATACTTTTTTATAAACAGAATAAGTTTCGAAACTTTGTGATAACACCTCGTATGTGTGTGCAACATATAACGAGTGGTTTCCTGCTGCATCTGTCAGTATTTATGTGCTTCTGCAGATCCAAGTTGTGGGTGCATTTGCAAATGGATTCAATATAATATTAATCTAGGTAATAATGGGGAATTATCTTTTTATTATCAATAAATTATTTTTCAAACCAATACAACTTGGGCAGCAATTCTACTTTCGGCCATGTGAAAGAATGTTTGAGCTTGCAATAATTCGATCCTGCGTTTCTGATATGTTCACTTTACTGTAAAATGGTCACTGCTTCGAGTTTTAAACTTTATGACGAAGTCATTTTATTTGAATGCGTAGCGGTGAAAAATATTATCGAGTGACGTTCAGACTTTTTTTTTTGCCGTACACAATTAAATGTGTAAAAATTATTATCATCGCCCAGAACTTCAGTCTCCACACAGCTGGTGTGCAGACACTGTGGTACAGATTTCTTTTTCGACTATGATGCCTAATGGCATAAACCCCATGGATGTAATTGTTAAGCTCTTCCGGAAAAAAAAATGCTGACTACCGTTTGCGAATAAATCACAGCTGGGTAGGAAATTCCAGTAAACTCCATACAATTATTCTTGGGCACCGGGGCAATAATGTCACCTCTCCAGACAGCTTTCCGCCGACATTCATAACGCTTGAAGATATGTGTCCAGTTAATATTAACAACATCCTGTTCACATTTTTTACCAGTGCAAAAAATATTACGTGCTACGTNCCCATGGATGTAATTGTTAAGCTCTTCCGGAAAAAAAAATGCTGACTACCGTTTGCGAATAAATCACAGCTGGGTAGGAAATTCCAGTAAACTTCATACAATTATTCTTGGGCACCGGGGCAATAATGTCACCTCTCCAGACAGCTTTCCGCCGACATTCATAACGCTTGAAGATATGTGTCCAGTTAATATTAACAACATCCTGTTCACATTTTTTACCAGTGCAAAAAATATTACGTGCTACTTGCTGCATGAGAAGATAAACTGTGTCATCATACTCAGGTACGTGTAGGCTTGATAAACAAACCTTTGAAGAGATGTAGTGCAACGGCACTGCACAGAAATGCGATTCGATGCATTCATTTTTCTGCAAGATCTCGAGGTGTCTACAGTGAATAAACATACTAAAATTGTAACCGTAGTGGTTAAAGATAAATTTCAACAGGCTTTGCCAAAGTGCAAGTGTAGTTCAAAGTGAATCTCAAAACACGTGTAGTGTGAAATACTTACAGGACAATGTAAGATATGCATGAGTCATGTGAAAATTAATCTTAGTAAACAAAGTGTTTTAATTAGGTGGAAGAGGTAGAAATCTTTTGCATTATGAAGTGCAATCTCATTTCATAACGTAATTATTGTAGATCGTCGTTCCCGATAACAGCTGTGACTGTGAACCTTTAAATTTATATACATTCGCTTTAAAAAAAATTAATGAAATATGTATAGGGAATTGTACAGAGGAGTGATGATATATTTTGGGAGGAATTTAATGTCGGGAATTTCTTACGTAATTTTTCTTGTCATAAAATCCGGGTGTACGCTAATGAATATTTATTTTCCTAAAATTGTATGCATTATATTTCCTTTATATTTCCAATTAAAGGAAACAATGGTCAGTCCAAATAATTCTGGTGTGTTACTATTTCAAAATGGTCAATTGTTCCCAGTTACTGGATAAATGAATTCCTTAATACATTGGCAAGAAAGATGCAGAATTTGAAACAAAATTGTAGTTTTTCCTTACTTTATTTCTACATTTTCGACACCGCGACAGCAAACCGACATGTTTGTTTTTATACTTACAAGCTAGGCGGAAAGGAGAGAAAGAAATGAATGCTTCGCAATCACGCATTCTCTTGATTGTGTATAAATACCGCAGGCAGAGAAAATAAAGTTTGCCATTCAGGTTCAAAATTAAAAGCTACCCCAATAATAATTATTCTAATGTTCATGGTGCAGTGCAACTTTGATGACAAGCTTTATTTCGTGTAAGATTAGGCTATATGCTCATATACTTACACAAAAATAAGAACCATACAAAGTCTAGACATTTTACAATGTACAACGATGTCATCCTGGAGCAATTACTTAATTTTTTATGTACAAGGGGAGAAAAGTGTGCATAAAAACAATCGAAATATTAGTATATGTTGGAAAGCAGATCAGAGTATATTTTGAAAACCGTTCATGGAATGATTCTCTCTTCAGTTTACCAAAACATTTCTTTCACGACGAGGAGTTTTAGTTGCCATGTTGGGAACACCTCTTACGATGTCCATTATGCATAGCATTTAACTTTTATAATTTATAACGATTACCTATTTTCCTATCAGTTCTGAAGATACATGCATGCAACTGTATGCGTTGCAGTTTCCCTTGAAGGAGCTGTCTGACAACAAGCTCACATACTCCTTCATTCGCGTAAACACCTGTACACAGAAGACTATGTGAAAAACGTATTGTTGCGACACTATGAGATGTTGTGGTTGTGGGTGTTATATATATATATATATATAGTGTGTGTGTCTATATATATATATATATANATATATATATATATATATATATATATATATATATATTGGCAGTGACTTTTGAGTCAGTATGCCTGTTTTCTCCTCACGAGGGGGAGTTGCTGACTCATTGTATCCAGCATGTTAATACAAGCTGGTATCCAGGGTCGTGTGTCGTAATGTAACAAATATCATTGCATGACCAAAGATAGTTTCATTCCAGAGTCTTGTAATGCCACCAAATCCAAATCCTACCTCCCGCATGTGGGTGCAAATACCCTGAAGAAATGGTACATGAGCCCAGCACTTCCAGTACACAAAATACGAATCAAAGTTTTAATACCGCTAGAAAATTAGGGAAGTATTGTGATACATTACTGAAACTTCAAACAGAAGATGTATCGTGTGTTAGATATAAAGTTTGCTACGAATTATAGTTTTACGAATTAAGCAATGATTTAAAAATGTATTAACCTGAATATGCAAAACTTCCATACAGATACAAACGAATTTCGATAAAATTTCTTATAAATAGAGAAATATGCAATAATTAGCAAAGTTGTGGAAGACTAAGAAAATAAATTTTGGGTCTGGCGTATAACGAGAAAAGGATGAATAATATAACCAAACCTCCTATAGTAGACAGAAGTATATCATCCCCTGTCCTTCAAAAAATAAAACACTCCCTGTCCATGGGCTGCGGAATCAGTGGGCAAGAGGGGTTAAATGACCCCATAATAGCCTGCTGAAAGGGTCAGTTTCTCAGAAATAATAAACCCACACTAAAATTACAACTTTTGTTGTTAAATTAATACTGTACGTTAAGACAAATGTTAGTATTATTTACTAATATTCTTCTTGTAGAATGGTGCAGTATTTATAGAATTTGTATGATCCGATATGTATTTNGTTAGTATTATTTACTAATATTCTTCTTGTAGAATGGTGCAGTATTTATAGAATTTGTATGATCCGATATGTATTAAAATTATATCAGTTATTACATTAAAATTAAAATAAAGTCTATGTGTATTGTCAGTTTTGAGTAAACCTTAATAAAATAGTCAGAATTTTTCTGTGGTATTGTAATACTTTATAGTGTNTGTGTATTGTCAGTTTTGAGTAAACCTTAATAAAATAGTCAGAATTTTTCTGTGGTATTGTAATACTTTATAGTGTAAATTTAAATATAAAATACTCTTTGTTTAGTCTTACTCCTTGACCCCCTAATGACGAACACCTTCGACTGCCCTTGTTCCTGTCTGTTTGAATAGTAGGTGGTCAAACGACGCCACCATATCAGATTTGATGCTGTTTTCTCCAGAAATTCTCCCAGTAGCGTTAACATCAAACGAAACGTTTCAGCTAATTTAAACGCGATCATTCTTATCCATTGATAAACGTGATATCCGCCCACGGTTTTAAAAATTTCGGTATGCTTATAACATTCCACACACAATTTTCTCAATGAACGTAGAGATAAGTTGACATCACTCGCTGGTATTTCAAAGATTTCGAATCTCAATTACTGATATAAGTATTAAGGGAACGTAATTTTAATATTTTATCTAAAGAAATCTTCAATAATTTGTTGTAATACAAAATCATTTAAATGTCGATTTTTAGGGCTCCATAGCTATCTTAATAGTAAATTTCACCTACAGCAATGAGTCATATCACAATTTTTCATAAGTAGTTACCTCAATGCGTTTTTACTCGAAGTTAAGTACATACAGATGCATACATACACATATATCGAAAACCAAGCATGCATGTAGCATGTATGTTGATTGTTGATTGCGTGTAAAAATCTATTGATTCAAACAAATGCCTACTGCACAAAGGCCAAAGTCATGCAACGCTTTTCTCATTTCCATGCAAGTCTGCGGGATTGTTCTCGTGTCGAAATATCAGTGTTGGAAAAGAGAAAGAAAATTCTCTTTTCTGGGCGAAGAAGAGCTCATTAAGTATTTTATATATTCTATGCTAAACGAAAAGGAAGAAAAATCAGGGATCTAACTTAGGTCATCGTTTATGTAGAAAATAAATTATTTTTTTTAGTCCTCTATAGTACACAATTGTGTACGTGAACTGTCAACGAGAAAATAATTAATTGTACAAAATTGTGCAACGCCTAAATATAACCACGATGCTCTAAATGTAAATAGGAATTTTTGTTTTTTTCGTTGGCGACCTTCTGTGTAGGACAAGCTCCATTTGAACGCACGCATAGAAACCACGAAGCTTATAAACATTTACCAGTTCCCTGGATCATTTATCTAAACCTGTAGAATAAACGAATTCACGGTTGTGTAATACGAACGACGAAACAAAAAAAAAAATAGACGAGCATGGCTACCGTCCGACTCCGGGATAAACAACGCAAGATAAATTTCTTCCGGGCGCTGAAAGAAGTGCGACATATATTATTCATGCGAAAGATCAGAGCGGCGTTAAAAAAACTCTGGGCATTGAAAATTTCATGAGGATAAATATTCAGCGAGGAACGTGCCGAGATCAGTGCGAGTGACGCACGCGCGCTCCCGAACATAAGTAGCGTCGCTGCAAGGTCCGGCCAGTGTTCTTCCGGCGAGGGCTGCGCGCACAGAGGCTGCCGGCGTCGCCGGGCCGTGCCGACGCCGGAGAAGGGGGCTCCCCCGTCTCCCTCCACCAAGCCAAGACGCACGTCATGCGGGCCTTCGAGAGGAGGTGCGACGCGATGCCTGCCCAGCACGCCCTCTCTCTGGTAACAATAGTCCATTCCCGGTCACTTCGCACGTTCCTCAAGCCCCTGCTCAAGTCGTTCTGCTTTCACGATATTCCTCTGCCTCGTGAAAATAAAGCTTAAGGCTCGGCTTCACCCCCTTCGCGGAAATTTCTTCGTTTTCACGTCATCACCTCGCATTCATCGTAATTACTGACAATGTGCGATTATAGAACAAATTTACATTTTACGAGTTATTTAATATTTTTGTACGTCATTTTAATTGTGTGTTATTTAATTGATTTCAAAATTCGAGAACATATTTATATTTTATAAATAAGTTCTTGCCTTTTTACAAGCAGGAAATAACTCACAGTGAAAATTAGACATAAACATATTAAACAACTAGTAAATTGAAATTTTTGTATAATCAAACATCTCCATAATACCTCTGAAACAGAAAATATGACACGGAAACGAAAAAATTTCTGCGATAGGGGTGAAGCTGAGACTTAACCGAGTCGGTAAAATTACACCAGACGGACACCGCAGGATACTGCGTGGAGCCCGAATTTTTTTATCCAGATGTGGACAAATTTGCTTTTCGGGATGCAAGTAACGGAAATCATGGTGTTATACAAGCATGAATTTAATTTCGAGTCTTCCATTAAACGATCGTGTGAGGAATTAGAGGTGCAAATGCCAGTCAAGCCGAGCCAAAAGTAAATACGACTTTGCACTAACATATGTAAGGTATTTTGTGGTGAACTGAGGTGTATAAATAACAGTTTATTCAGCTACTGACCTCTATTTTAAATAATCATTCAAGGAACACAAAACTGCGCTTATTATTATTATTATTATTATTTTTTTAGCAGTTTTATAGCTAGATCGGTTGGCTATATTGAGAAACGCGTGGGTAGGACTATTTTTAATGTTTGCTGAAAACTATGGCTAGTCTGAAGCAGGTTCATTCAGAACGTCTGGGGTGAACAATAGGGGTAGTTGTCACCTAACTCCATGCTAAGCATTAATTATCCTCGGCTCTGTAATAAAAATCTATAAATAGCTTTTTAGTTCAATAGCGCCGTGTAATGTTTATACGTGACATCAAATAAGGGAATATTAACAGGGCGAGGAGGCGGCCGCGGTGACATTAACTAAGTGTATTAAGAACAGTATGAGATGTAAGTGTCTGCTAAAATTAAAACAGATATTTCGAGGAATGTTTTACAGCATGCTCAAGATATGAATAAAATCTCACTAGTTTCGTTTCACTTATTCATATCAGAAAGTTACCCTGACTTTCAAAATGCCGCAATAATCAATAACATATGTGCATTATAGTAACTGAACACAGAATTTGCTGATATAAATCAAATCATCTTCTCCGTTAAAAGAAAGCAGTCAGTTCCGGGTTTATTTACATGGAATATTATAGAAAATACGATACGAATTATTGCAGAAGTGATCATTATAATTGGTACACGTAGTGCTACCCCCTCACTTTGAACATTTTGCTTGTTCACAGTATGGTTTTTTTTCTAAAACGGCTCTTATGTCCTTAAGATTTTTACTTTAACCTACATACAGCACATAGTATTCAAACTTAAAACTTACCATTTATTTTGATTCTAATGAGCAGTTTTTATTAATACGGTATGTGAAGGCAAATTTGTTAAAGTCGCTTGTAGAATTTTCAAAAATGTTCTGCTTTTAATACTAAATTAGCAAGAAGTCAATAAATATAGCGTTGTGAATGTGCACAAGAAATATTATTTTCTTGCAAATTTTTGTAAACCTTGGTTGATAGCGAATTTTATGATTGAAATACATTACCATGCGTGAGTTGTATCGGTGTAACACTCTCGGGTTATCGGTAATCAAGAAAACAGCTACTAAGTCAGAAACATTGTGGTTATTTCCCTGCGAGGTATGCAAGATACTTGTAGCCGTATTTTATTTAAATGAAGGCTCATGACTTTAATTATCGAAACTTTAAAGATTTGGTAACTCAGATCAAAAACACATTATTTCAGACTTCGTCTAAAGTAGTTTTTATTTTAATTACTCTGAAATAAACCGACTTTAAATGTTTTATTTCAAGGTCGTGTACCTCGTTTAGTAATCGCTGTAGGTAAGAAGCCGCGTTTCGGTTCCTACTTCATCATTCACAGGAAACTATTTCACAGCGTTTTTATCCGGAGTTTAGAATAATCCTGTATACCTGCGCAAGTAAGCAGACGAAACCATTCAGGTTAATTAGGATAAACAGCTTTAATGCTGACGTCACAGTATCAGGGGCACATCAAATAGTTTCTTTTTGAATTTTTAACAAAGCGACTTTTGTAGGTCAATGTTGATTATATATTGAGGACTGGAGGTCCAAAATCTACTATAAGGAGAGTGTAAACCTTTCTTTAATTGCGTTTTTGGACGGTTGTCACTGTCATGAAAAGCCTGCTAAATCGACGTTTTCAGATAAGCCCAGCAGGAGCTTATATAAGGCTAGAATTTAAACTATGATTTCAATATTTTGATGTGTGGTCATTACCTTTTTCTTCACAAAGAACGTTTTTTTCGTTTTTTATACAGAAAAATTTGATAAAATCTTCACTCAAAATGGCAAATTAAAAAAAAATTAATTTTCAGCTAAAATAAACTAACGTGATTGCTGAATTCATTTTTTAACTGCAATTTATTAAAGCCGAAACGTTATGCTGGTATGTTATTCGAGGTTAAGAGGCTCTTTACTTCTGAAAATACCTAAACTTACAGCTAAAAGCAGCTCATATTTCCGTTGCCCACCAGGAATTCAAACCCAAATATCCCGCCTGGAAAAAAAATATTATTTTAACATCTTCGATTAGAGAAGCCATCAACTACAAACATATTACAAACAGTGGCTTTGACGCTATGTAAGTATTAAAACCATATATTTAGTTTTGTACAAAATAAAATATTTCTAATAATTTTATCGGTTTTCGGGAATATTTGTTTAGTTGTCCTAAATTGTATGGCACGGCTTACGCCACAAATATCGATGCTTTGAAGAAAGACGAAATTATTTATGTTCGGTACTGTCAAGTTCTGTGAAATTCATATATTTGGTCAGAGATCGTTGACGTACTGCTTGCTCATGAAATGTATTTAGAACAAAGTTTCGCACCATGTTACGCTGTACCATTCCGTTAAGTCCCGCGTCGGATAGTGAACGAACATTTTTCACCAAGTAATAATACCGTAAATTTGTTTCCGTTTTGTTTATGCCACTGTTAACTTTTTCCTTTCAATTTGGTTAACAACTCATAATGTTTATAATTTTGTAGTGTCACACTTATTTTCTTTATGGACAGTTATGATCGTCACATACGCTTTAACAATTTTAAATATTACAAACTAGTTCAATTCTTGTAGGAAAGAAACTGTTAATACTTTTCGACAAGGTAATTATCATATAACTTTTTTTTTTCCTGTGTGAACATCTAAATTCTTTACAAAAGGCAGATTGTTCACCCCTTTAGCTTTGTTACATATAAAATATGGTACAGAACCAAAGAAATAAGTGTATTTCGTATTCTGACAGTCGGCCATTGACACACAGTGTCGAGAAGTAGCTCAGTTTAAATTGTGAGTAAGGCACTTTTTAGTGTGCATGGTTAGTCCCCTCCGTGAATTGAGTGGGAGGAGTGGTAATAAATTAACTACATAACTATATAAAAATAATTCCCATAAACTCGTGTGTTGTTTGGACGTACCTGTGCAATATGTTGGTTTCAGAATTCGTAACTGATATTTCCTTGCTATATCGCAATTCAATATCTTAAACTGGAAGCTACCTGCAAGAAACACTCGGTTACGTAACAACCAGCCACCCCCTGACGTCAGCTCAAGACAGGTCCAGGTGGCGTTATTGACGCAGGAAGAAATGTGGAGCAAGTTGTCAACAATTTGGTACATTTACCTTTTGCTCACTTCCTCTTTGCCGTCATAATTCACTCTTCCTTGGCCAAGCCTTGAACACAAAATAAAGTAATACAACATGTTAAAAATACTTCTGATAGACATTTTATGATTTATATTACTGGTATATTGTTTCCTATTGAAATGTGTGCCAGTGTTATTACTGAAGTTAACATAAAGTTTTAAATCCCGTCAAAAGCAAAACACCTTGTGTTTCATATGGTAGCAAGTCGGTTTTTGGTGTTCAAGAGGGTTAGAATGCCGGAGAAGTCATTGTTAACCAGTTTCTTGTTCGTGTTCTTCCTAAAACAGTGATTACAAATAAGTGCAAATTAACTACAACCAGACAAATTAATTACATAACTCGAATTGGAATATGTTCCAAAACGAAAAAAATATATGTAAAGATTTGATTCTAGCTATACCAAATGATAAAAACGTCATTAATTTGATTGAAATCTTCTCGATTATTATAAGGTAAATGGTCTGAATTCAAATTTAGCGAACAGGAAAGCCCTCTACTGGTCAAAAATAAATTAGTATTAGCCAAATCACTCAGCCAATTTACGTAACATCTTTGTTATTACAAAAATAATTTATGGGAGAATTTTGATTCTGCTTTCCTTTGACATAAGAATGGAGAATATCTGTTCACATATATGAAATGATGCAAAGTGTTTGCCAAGGTTTAGAAGCTAAAAGAAAAAAAAAACACAAAAAAATGTTTAATACAGATCTTAAGAAATAATGTACATTAAATATCATTCAAAAATATGTATAAGGCAAACAGGATTAATGATTTCGGAAATATCACAGAATCTACTTAATTTTCTAAGGTATCTTTATCATAGAGAAACATATGGTCTTTTCAGAAATGTATGTGTTGTTTACGCTCTACCGTGTTATCCTTGTGTACTGAATTCGGAAGAAGTTGGTTTAACTTCGGGTGGCAGGATCTCTCCAAATGCTTTTTAAAATTTCTTACAACGTCTGAGTGTGTATGAAACATTTGGTTAAAATGATTTACAGTTTCATACGAAGAATTTGGAAGCTCGACATTTGTAAAATATAAAAATGTATTTTTACAACCACCCCATTGCCTCTTGTGGATCACTGAACAAATTCAGTAGCAAAATTATGTGTATTAGTTATATTTTTTCTAAACTATAAAACAAAACAAAAATTTCTAAGTATTGAATGAATATTAAAAATGCAAGACAACCGGCTAAAATATAATTCTCTCGATATATGCGTCACTCTAAAAGTTTCTAATTAATCCACTAAGTGAATCTATACATATTGTTTAAGCTGTAATTTTTGAGGCAGCATTTCAAAAACAAGTGTTATGTCTTCTAAAATTGCCTACTAATGAATGCATTCTACATCGCCACTAATAAATAA
Source organism: Clitarchus hookeri (assembly GCA_002778355.1). Classification (NCBI taxonomy): domain Eukaryota; kingdom Metazoa; phylum Arthropoda; class Insecta; order Phasmatodea; family Phasmatidae; genus Clitarchus; species Clitarchus hookeri. Next base: position 47,871 of record NQII01000425.1, read on the forward strand.
AACTCAGAAGGATGCACATTCTTTTAAGATCGATTGTTGAAAAATGGATCATATTTTGATTAATTTTGTGCCATCTTAATGATCTGCTACTAAACCTTCTCTTGCATAAGCTTATCCATGCGTACAGTGATGGCGTTTAATTATATAATTCGTAAGCAGCAATGTTGTTACTAAGTGCATGACTTACTACATTTTTTTTCTTCAAAAATGAGATACCTTTATAGAAGCCTGCGTATCAAATTACGTGGAAACTGATTCCATAGCTTCTCAGATACAGCTCACAATTTTCCAATTTAAGTTAGTACTATTTTAATATAACGAATACATATTGTCATTTTACTAGAAACTTATGTTTTCAAATACTGCCAGGATATGTTTTTTGATTGTCTTTTACAATTTTTAGGCATATATATTTTGCTAACTATTTCTTTCATGGTTTTTTTTTNGATATGTTTTTTGATTGTCTTTTACAATTTTTAGGCATATATATTTTGCTAACTATTTCTTTCATGGTTTTTTTTTCTGAATTTGGTAGGTAAACCTTTCTGTTGAAAACTTTCTTCAGACATAATGTATAATATTTTATTTANTTTTTTTTTCTGAATTTGGTAGGTAAACCTTTCTGTTGAAAACTTTCTTCAGACATAATGTATAATATTTTATTTAATTATACAGGAACATTTCCCAAAATTGAGGAAAATATGTGCTTCTTTTTTCAGATGTGTCTTTTCAATTTTATAAATTTTAGGGGCTTGTGTTCCGAATCTGGTGAGACTTTTGTGGATACATCCTGTGATATTAAACATGACCTTGTTTTATTTTGTGGTTCTCGCTGCATCATAGCCGGTCCATCCAACTGTGGAAACACATGTGTGCTCCCCCAGAAGAGCATATGAAAGAACTATTAATATGCAATACTTATTTTTAAAACATTTAGTTTAGATAAAATCAACCATGTGGTCCCTCACGCATTACATATAAATCTAAATATCTATAAACCCACGGTTCTGAAAAAAAAATATTTTATATAAGTCACTAGAATATGATACATTCTTAGCGAACTTTCAAGGCATTATAAGTGTGCTTGCTTTATGTAATCAGGTGTAAAGTTTTGTAAATTATTATTGAAGAAAACTTATATACAGACTTACATATGCACACATGCAGAGAGGACGAAAATCACATAAGCCTCTTGCAAGGGTAAGGAGGCTAAAAAAACACACAACGTAAACTTAGTTAAGTGACACGAAACCTCACAACACTTGTAAGTATATTCTTTGCATAAGTATGTCTTCTTCCTCGTAGGGGCTGTGCCTTTTACATGAAAATACAGGCTGAATATAAAAGAATACCCCAACTTTGAAGGTCTATAATATCAAAACCAAATAACTTACAAACTTGGTTGGCCAATCAAATGAACCGTGGCACCGTGAAATTTGTTTAACATACATTCATTAATGTTCAATGTGACCACCATGAGCGGCCTGAACGACATCTACGCGATAATCAAATTCTTTCCGCGCTCTTGTCAGCATTTCTGGTGTTACGGTTTGGATGGCGTACATAACTCTCGGTTTGAGGTGGTGAGNTCTTTCCGCGCTCTTGTCAGCATTTCTGGTGTTACGGTTTGGATGGCGTACATAACTCTCGGTTTGAGGTGGTGAGAGTGAAGCGAGCTCGCATTTGACACGTCAATGTGAAGGGGGCGGTTCCTTTATGTGCCCAGAACGACGTAGACGATGCCTTCATGTCTAAGCTAGTTTTTAGCGATGAAGCGACGTTCCATACAAATGGTAAGGTGAATCGGCACAACGTGCGGTTATGGGGTCAGGAGCCTCCACATGAAATCACCGAACACGAGCGCGTTTCCTCCAAAGTGAACGTGTTNATGAAATCACCGAACACGAGCGCGTTTCCTCCAAAGTGAACGTGTTTTGCGCCGTATCCAAAGACACTATTTTCGGCCCTTTCTTTTTTCACGAGCCCACTGTTACTGGAATCCCTTATTTGGACATGCTTACAGAGTGGTTGTTTCCTCAGTTAGAAGAGGCGGTGGAAGACTTCATTTTCCAGCAGGATGGTGCGCCACCCCATTGGCACCTAGCTGTTCGCGGATACCTGAACGAGATGTTGTCGCAACGCTGGATTGGTCGAGGAGCAGCTGGTGACCAGACACTTCATCACTGGCCCCTAAGAAGCCCTAATCTTACCCCGTGCGATTTTTTTCATATAGGGGGTACATAAAGGATCAAGTGTTTCGTCCACTATTGCCGGCTAACATTGATCATCTCAAAACGAGAATTACGGACGCCATCCAAACCGTAACACCAGAAATGCTTACAAGAGTGCGGAACGAGTTTGATTATCGCGTAGATGTCGTTCGGGCCACTCGTGGTTGTCACATTGAACATTTATGTAGATATGGTAAACAAACTTCACAGTTCCATGGTTCATTTGATTGGCCAACCAAGTTGGTAAGTTATTTGGTTTTGATATTATAGAATTTCAAATTTTGGGGTATTCTTTTCTACTTATCATGTATACTCCATGCAATTTTCTCTACAACGTATGATATTACAGACCTACTAGTTGGTTTCGCAAAGTCTCTTTAATGGCCTGCACATAGAGTTACAAAGTGTGCCCTGAGAATTTTCCAATGATGTTGTCAATGTTGGTTTGTCTTGGTTGGGGCCAATCAGTGGCAATATACGTATACACATATCACTTTGTCATGTAGGCATTTTGTTAAAACAGTATCAATTGAGAAAATAATAATTTAAAGTAGATATTTTTCATTTGATTTAAAGTTATCCTCTTCGCATGTTTATTCAATTGCAAAGGGTTCAGGGCGAAGTTAATCCTTCACTCCTTATCAATTCTCACAATCACCTTCTTCGATGGCCTAGTTCCAAAGTCAGTTTAGTTATACCTACTTCAACAACTTTTTTGGAGATATATTTTGTTAGCAAGCACTGGACGAATACACTTACTCACTTCATAATTTTAAGTTTAATAAATTAACCTGCAGATAAAAAATTCTTCACACTTAGCTCATGGGTCTGTATTTGTCTCGAATCATCACCGAACGTTATTCGAGAATTTAAGCAAAAATTTAAGTGTATGTGTAATACTCTCTTCCAAAATGTTGCAAAGTGTATATTCTTTGAATTATGCGCTGTACTACGCACATTCTTTTGTTGTTATGTTATTGTCGTGATCACGATTATAAATAAGGAACATATGTGTTTCGTATAAGACCTTTTAAGATAAGTCTAAAAAAAAAAAGGGAATTAGCTTGAACATTACTCATTCGTCGGAAAATTTTAGGGGAGGAGTCATGTTATGGCATAACATGTGAACAGAACTTGATGAAACTTCAAGCATGCATATGAGTATTAATCATTGTATTCAAACGTGAATACGCTCAGTTTATTTTAGAGGCATGGAGGTTATTTGAATTATGCATTTATTGCTGGTGCATGCCAAAAATTTATATTTTCTTTAAACTGTAATTGGATTTTAGTTGAATTTTCTTGTAATTTCTTTTGCTTCTTTTTGAATATGTCTCAGGAAGCACCGGAAACATAGTTTTAAGTGCTAATTTAAATATAAGTGTTATAATTGTCCCTTATATTCATACCTGTACAGCTCCAGAACAGTTCAATATATATTGACGACGCAACAGCGGTTTCGGAAAGAAAGTAGATTTTTCATAATTCCCATAGGTTGGTGTAACTTTCTGTACCCCATATGTACATATAGTTTCCCGTTATAAGTGACTTGTTCAAAATAACTAACAGGCAAGCCGAAATATCATTATTATGATTATTATTACTGTCTGACATTTTCAGTCTTCTTGAACATAAATCAAAAGCACAAAACTTGTTATATGTACAGCAAAGAGAAAAGCGCCTCACAAGATTTCAAGTCTGCTTTCCTTGTAAATATGTGTACGTGGAATTTTGCAAGTATCTCTTTTTAGCAGCGTGCCACCTTGATAAAATTTTGAACTTCAAATTGATTTATACCACACTTTGCACTCAGTGTTTAGAGATGGGGAACTACATTTTTTTCAAATACATCTTAAGTGATTGATCAAAATTGTAGCCTTCCACGAGTTTCAAGGAGAAGCTACAACTGGGGTAGCTGAACGAAGTATTTGGGCAGTGCCTAAAACGGACAGCTTTCCATTCATTTCCGGCCACCGAGCAATTAGCAGGTTGTGATTTGTACGAACTATTGTCAGAAAGTCGCGTATTATGACACGTGACGTGTTCTACTTCCCTAAACTTTTATTTTAAAAATTGAGAAGTACAATGAAATGCATAATTGCGGGCATTTTCTCGAATTTGAGTGGGGAGTCCTTCACGCTGCTTTGAGGATCATTAGAAAATATCATGATAATAATATTATTTTTTAAATCTCGTGACGAGAAAATTCTGAATAAAAATGCTATTTTCATAAAACAAACTGATAACTACGTAGTAATCCGAAGAAAGGCTTTTGTAAGATTCCGTAATAATATCTGTACAACTGCAATAAGAGTTTTGGAAAAATTTATTTTACTCGAACTACTCTAATTTTTATAATAAATATTGGTTATACAATAAATTTATATGAGCGTAGTAATAAAAAGTAAAGATAATTTTGTAGGTTTCTTTAATACTTTGCTTACAAATTCACTTTTAAATAAGAAAAGGAAAAGGATTTAGTAGGACAATTTTGATACTTCTAATAAAATATCTACATAAAAATGTATTTTACGGACATATTAATAAAAATTGAAATATTTATATAGGGTTTCGCCATACTTTACATTACACATTAATTCCAGTGATATTGAATTTTTTAAATAAAACCTATCTATATAATATATTTAATAAGTATAGTTAACAAGAGCCCTAGACGCATTATTTTAACTTGCAAGTACACTGCTGAATGGAAAAATAATTTTTGAAATTGGGCAAAATTACAANCGCCACCCCATTGGCACCTAGCTGTTCGCGGATACCTGAACGAGATGTTGTCGCAACGCTGGATTGGTCGAGGAGTAGCTGGTGACCAGACACTTCATCACTGGCCCCTAAGAAGCCCTGATCTTACCCCGTGCGATTTTTTTCATATAGGGGGTACATAAAGGATCAAGTGTTTCGTCCACTATTGCCGGCTAACATTGATCATCTCAAAACGAGAATTACGGACGCCATCCAAACCGTAACACCAGAAATGCTTACAAGAGTGCGGAACGAGTTTGATTATCGCGTAGATGTCGTTCGGGCCACTCGTGGTTGTCACATTGAACATTTATGTAGATATGGTAAACAAACTTCACAGTTCCATGGTTCATTTGATTGGCCAACCAAGTTGGTAAGTTATTTGGTTTTGATATTATAGAACTTCAAATTTTGGGGTATTCTTTTCTACTTATCATGTATACTCCAGGCAATTTTCTCTACAACGTATGATATTACAGACCTACTAGTTGGTTTCGCAAAGTCTCTTTAATGGCCGGCACATAGAGTTACAAAGTGTGCCCTGAGAATTTTCCAATGATGTTGTCAATGTTGGTTTGTTTTGGTTGGGGCCAATCAGTGGCAATAAACGTATACACATATCACTTTGTCATGTAGGCGTTTTGTTAAAACAGTATCAATTGAGAAAATAATAATTTAAAGTAGATATTCTTCATTTGATTTAAAGTTATCCTCTTCGCGTGTTTATTCAATTGCAAAGGGTTCAGGGCGAAGTTAATCCTTCACTCTTTATCAATTCTCACAATCACCTTCTTCGATGGCCTAGTTCCAAAGTCAGTTTAGTTATACCTACTTAAACAACTTTTTTGGAGATATCTTTTGTTAGCAAGCACTGGACGAATACACTTACTCACTTCATACAGCTCCAGAACAGTTCAATATATATTGACGACGCAACAGCGGTTTCGGAAAGAAAGTAGATTTTTCATAATGCCCATAGGTTGGTGTAACTTTCTGTACCCCATATGTACATATAGTTTCCCGTTATAAGTGACTTGTTCAAAATAACTAACAGGCTAGCCGAAATATCATTATTATGATTATTGTTACTGCCTTAATATTTTCAGTATTCTTGAACATAAATCAAAAGCACAAAACTTGTTATATGTACAGCAAAGAGAAAAGCGCCTCACAAGATTTCAAGTCTGCTTTCCTTGTAAATATGTGTACGTGGAATTTTGCAAGTATCTCTTTTTGGCAGCGTGCCATCTTGATAAAATTTTGAACTTCAAATTGATTTATACCACACTTTGCACTCAGTGTTTAGAGATGGGGAACTACATTTTTTTCAAATACATCTTAAGTGATTTATCAAAATTGTAGCCTTCCACGAGTTTCAAGGAGAAGCTACAACTGGGGTAGCTGAACGAAGTATTTGGGCAGTGCCTAAAACGGACAGCTTTCCATTCATTTCCGGCCACCGAGCAATTAGCAGGTTGTGATTTGTACGAACTATTGTCAGAAAGTCGCGTATTATGACACGTGACGTGTTCTACTTCCCTAAACTTTTATTTTAAAAATTGAGAAGTACAATAAAATGCATAATTGCGGGCATTTTCTCGAATTTGAGTGGGGAGTCCTTCACGATGCTTTGAGGATCATTAGAAAATATCATGATAATAATATTTTTTTTTAAATCTCGTGACGAGAAAATTCTGAATAAAAATGCTATTTTCATAAAACAAACTGATAACTACGTAGTAATCCGAAGAAAGGATTTTGTAAGATTCCGTAATAATATCTGTACAACTGCAATAAGAGTTTTGGAAAAATTTATTTTACTCGAACTACTCTAATTTTTATAATAAATATTGGTTATACAATAAATTTATATGAGCGTAGTAATAAAAAGTAAAGATAATTTTGTAGGTTTCTTTAATACTTTGCTTACAAATTCACTTTTAAATAAGAAAAGGAAAAGGATTCAGTAGGACAATTTTGATACTTCTAATGAAATATCTACATAAAAATGTATTTTACGGACATATTAATAAAAATTGAAATATTTATATAGGGTTTCGCCATACTTTACATTACACATTAATTCCAGTGATATTGAATTTTTTAAATAATACCTATCTATATAATATATTTAATAAATATAGTTAACAAAACCCCTAGACGCATTATTTTAACTTGCAAGTACACTGCTGAATGGAAAAATAATTTTTGAAATTGGGCAAAATTACAAATTTTCCTGTGTCTGTGAAGCTAATATGGGCGCCGACTTACTGAGACCGTCTGTAAACCGCGGCCATGGTCACGAATATCCAGCGTGGGCTACTGTAATGACAGAACATGACTGTATGGCCTACTCAAGCCTCACATTTCTTCCGAGGATCCTGCTAGTTAGAATTGAAATAGCGCCCCGAGAAAATTATACTACTCTCCTACACCGGAGAACCACTTAAGTAGAACATAATGCAATAATAGAAATGGTCTTAAAAATGTGGTTTATGGACGGCGCATTAAATACATGTAGACGTCGAATGTAGAGGTTGGAGTGAGACCTGAGGACCGTAGTTAAAACACGGACGGGAATTTCAAAACCTATTCAACAATGTATGTACATGATTTTCTGACTTTGGCCTGCCCATACGTAAAAGTTTGAAGCAAACCTCAATTATATATGTATAGTGTAGGGATCTTAGTTCAATACTCGAGACCATAGAGATTAAATAATATCTCTCAAACATACACAAATCCCGGTAGATCCCCCGACTGATGGTAGAATATTTAGAAATATTCTTAAAAGTGGGCAAAATCAAACAAAAATAATGAAAATAAAATAAATAGTAAAATGGAAGCACTCGTTTGGTGTCTTAAGATAAACATATGGAGAGATACAATATTTAAACAATTTCAGCTCAACCTCTGCAATACTTTAGCACCACGCAAATGAAATAATTTTGGAAGTTAATTCTACTTCAATGAGTGGGTAGGACGTAAAGTTTCCTAATGGCCCATAAATAACTAGACCAAAATTAAGTTTAGACTGTCTCTGATGAAAATTCTTGAATTTCCTCTCGGAACATATGCAATCATCAATCTGCTGGATTGCCGAGGCTTGCCGAGCAGGCGAGGACCGATTAGCACCACCAAAGTACTAAAGTTTAGTTTTAATATAATAACTTTTGTTTCGCCGCTTTAACTACGCGTTTCTCTACATAGCCGAGCCATATTTTATAATATCGTCAATAGGTTTCATTTAGTGTGGTATGGCAGTTGGAAAATCTAAAAATGTGTTTTATTTTAAGCTATTTGTTTTACTATTGAACGTTATTTATTCATATTTTATGTCTCTGCAGCATTCATATTTATGAAGCGAGAAGCGTATATGGGGTTTAAAAATGTTTTTTTAAACACGTAAATTATTTAAAGCTGATAATCGAGAATCGCGAAGAGGCCTGGCCTGAAACTGTCGCGTACTGGTCTATGCAGACATGTCGCGAATATGTAAGGACTGCACTTCTTTCCATAATTGACGGCTGTCGACGGAAGGGAGTTAGTGGGTGTGATCAGTTCCACGCCCTTGCTATCTATATTTCAGGACGTGTAACTGGTTCTTACTGTAGGCAAGACTGAGCCTGCCTAGCAATTACATGGACAGAATAACCTTAGACTTCTGGACACTGCGCTGCCACCCCGACTAATCGCAAAAGAGTTTTGAGGAAGCAGAAATCACGCATTTGTATCAGACATGATTTCAGTGACATGAATGCTGAGAATCGATACAAAATCTGAAATATATTTCTGATTTATCACTGTAGTGCTGATATTGCTTATACGATTCTCCGCCTAATGAATATTATATAATATATTGCCACTGAAGCAGAAAACGTTTATTGGGCTGGGCTCTTTATTTCTTTCGTCACTATGCGCAATTTTTATTATATTACGCACGAGCGTTATAACACAAATGAATATTGTTTCGCGGCATGACCTATGTTTTCTCGTACAACATTTGTGATAAACTTCCGTGGAAATGGTTTTTAGTTTTTCGTATTTAGTTGGTCTTGTAGTAGGTTAACTCAGTGCAAAGTCTAGACGAAAAAATTAAGTAAAATGTTTTCTTCAATCTTTCTGATACGTTCGTCAAAAGATATCGAATCTCCGGAAATGACATAAAACGAGATATGATCAAAAGTTTACATACACAGTTCCTTTTCATCTCATGCCCCTAACTATTATGTCAGTCAAAATTCAAAACATTTTGAAAGTTCAGAATTAAAAGAATGCAGCAATAAAAAACAGAATATTTTTATCGTACGATTTGTTTATGAAGTTGATGAAATACTTGTATGACTGTTTGCATTATGTGTACAATTAATATATCATAGTTGCTAGATAGTAAATGTAATTTATCCTGGTAAGCTAATATATATCCTTGGATGGTTAAGCGAAGTATGTGACATGTGTAACAGATGTTCGCTTTCNTTTATCCTGGTAAGCTAATATATATCCTTGGATGGTTAAGCGAAGTATGTGACATGTGTAACAGATGTTCGCTTTCATCAGATTCATCGACTACAATGCCTGTTTTTCTCTCATAGTGACAGCATTATTGCATATTTGTAATAGGCTCTTTACATGCAAATAACAACGAGCGCTACCTCTAAATGTTGAGCGCAAATATATATTTCCTGGCAAGTAAAGCTGATTATCCCGCCACTGGGAGCTGTAATTTATAAATAATTCTAACCAAAACTATTAACTAAAAAANGCAAGTAAAGCTGATTATCCCGCCACTGGGAGCTGTAATTTATAAATAATTCTAACCAAAACTATTAACTAAAAAAGTTATATATTTCACCTTGTTTCGAGCATTTCGACTGCACTTGGATATGTAAGGATAATCTTGTGTGCACAGTGTCGACATATCGACTCGTAGCTCTTTTTTGTGCTAACCGTGTTCAAGGCAACTCATGTAAAACTTCTGAGAGCACGTATGTGACGAGGTGACAGTCAGAAAGCAGCTACGAGCCCCAGGCACCGGTGCCGCTACTAGTGGTTCGCCATTGCTTTCCGCAGTAAGTGAAGAAAGAGACTTGGTCGGCTCTAACATCGAGGTCTTGAGAGCCGATGAGGGTGAAGTGAGGTGAAAATGAAGCAGCGCCGGAATGAAAGGTTGGGGGAAACGGGAGATACCCGAGAAAACCCACCTACCAACGGAATCGTCTGGCACGATTCCCACTTGCGAAAATCCGGAGTGAACCTGCCGGGGATTGAAGTCGGTTCGCCATGGTAGGAGGCGAGCAGCCTAACCGCTCAGCCACCGTGGCCCCTTTACGCAGTAAGGGGTAAGTCAGAGCCGAAAACCACTTAAACTCCATGTTCCGCTACTGGGAGTCGAACCCAGATGCCTTGAGAGATAGACAACAACGCTACCCATTCCACTACACGCAGTGTGTAGGCTAATGAAATATTTCCTCTTTTGCAGTTCCAACTTTTTTATCTTTAAAATAAACTTACTTATTTGTTTTGTCAAAACTTCTGTGTCACTTATTTCAAAAGTGCGACTTGTGAAAAAAATGTTTACTTAATGTTATGCAATATGTTACATTGACGCAGGATATGTTCTTTGTTTCATGTGTTACTAATACACTGCAATTAACTGATAAGGTGTTTCATTTTAAGTAATTTCATTTGTAGATATCCTGGAAAGAGGTAAATCTACGGAGATTATAAAAGATGGACAAGGGGAAAACATGTACATGGATAACCTTCAGAGGTAAGGAGATATGTGAACTACTGTTTAAAAGAATAGTTTTTCTTTTCCGATGTTTTGAGACTGCAATAAAGTTTTTAGGTTCAAAATGTTTCATTTCTTTCCTCAGGTGTGGAGTGATATCACAGAGTGAAATGGCTTTGAGAAATGGGATGACAGGCTTGGACATTGATCGGACCAGATTACAGGTTTCATAAATGTGTTTCTTTTTATTTCCATGTTAACATCATGCAATTTAAATAAATAGAGACAGAAATTAACATTTTGAGATAACACCTCTATCGATAATTTTAGTTAATCTTAAGGGTGTACGCTTATTACAAATTATACACAAAGTTTTATGTTTGTCTGTTTATAGTTAACTAACAGTGTATAGAATATACGCAATTCAGGTTTTGCTTGTCTTTATAAATGCTGTTTAACTTTATATGTGCCTCAACTACAATACAATTTTGTCCAAAGAAAAACAAAGATGTGATTGCCGCTACTAAATATTTACTATCCGAAAATACAGACTACAAAATAAAACTCCCATGATTAAGAAAATATAAGCATATACGGTATATCGCAAAACTTAAACTCAAATTATTAATTTAAAAAAATCTTAAATAGTCTGCAGCAACTATAACATAATTTAATAAAATAATTGATGAGAAATGTTTACCTACTTTCCCTATAATGACCAATGTCTTGAAGAGAAAATAAAAATGNTTAATAAAATAATTGATGAGAAATGTTTACCTACTTTCCCTATAATGACCAATGTCTTGAAGAGAAAATAAAAATGAAAAAATGTAACTTGAATACAAGATGGCAGGGAAGATTAACTAAATACAAAAATAATACGCTCAACAGCTCCTCGTGGTGCCAAAATTTTTTTCCATTGTACAATTCTGACTAAAAGTTTAATTAACATGTTATATACCTAGACTAAGTATTATAACTGAATGCATTATGCAGGTTTACGACANTGACTAAAAGTTTAATTAACATGTTATATACCTAGACTAAGTATTATAACTGAATGCATTATGCAGGTTTACGACAAAGTTATAAACTCAGGGTCCTTTGCGTCAACAATTACGAATGCTTCGTAGTTTTTGTCACACCGTTTGGGAGATTAAAAAGTGGAAACCATGCCATACTCGTGCTTTTATTCTATTCAGGAGAGAATTCAAAGTGCGAGAATGGTAAGTAGCCTCGGTACGCCGAGTACTGCGTAAAAAAGCAATGTCGCAAACTTAGGGGTTGCGAAATTGGAAAAGATTCTTGGCGACACACACGTGCAAACACAGGCGTAAAGGGATGGAAGGTGTCAGGAAGAGACGAGAACGTCCTTGCAAGACATTTCACACACAACTCTCAGCGCAGTGCACACCGCAAGGGGAATCAAGTCATTACGGGCTGGGTTGGGGGGGAGGAGGCGACACAAACAACATGGCGTTTAGTATAGATTGAAATGCTCTCGAAAGAAAACGGGCGGAACGCCACACATAGCCCTACTTGGAAGTTTAATTAAGATTGCGAGTAGGAGAACAAATGCCACACCAGCACTCACAAGGCAAACAAATCCACAACAATTTAAAGCAACAAACAGTTAATGGCTGAAACATGGTAACCGATCAATAAGTACACCCAGTTCTGACGATGTTGTAGCACCATTCCACAAACTAACAAGTCGGGACTGCAACCGAATGACACAAACAGTGTTCTTGGAGAGNACGATGTTGTAGCACCATTCCACAAACTAACAAGTCGGGACTGCAACCGAATGACACAAACAGTGTTCTTGGAGAGATGACGCTGAAGGCGTTCAAGAGAATTAATTATTTCATATATTTTTACAATATGGCATTATTATTTGCTTTTATGTTATATAATAGTCTTGAAAAAATATGGCTGTTGAGGAAATTTAGATTTGAAAACTAATGAAACGAGTTATGTAATTCGTTAGTTTATATATATATATATATATTTATTTATTTATATATATATATTTAAATTCTCTAAATTAAGAATTTTAATACGTTAAGCTAGTGTTCCAAATAACTGTTTATGTTATTAGAATGCCATAAAAAACAATTATTGAAAATTTTAAATGTGGTTCGTTCGTATTTCAATTTTTCCTTCTCAGATAAAATTGAAGGTCAAAATCGATAGAAGATAATTTCTGATCTCAGTTGAACCAGGTGTCGGATACCAAATAAACTTCATCGTGCCTCACCCGTGACTTGAAGAACATTTTAACTGAAACGAAACATTTTGCTAAAAATAACTTTTTTGTAATTTGTATGAAACAAGGTTTTAAGTTAAACGTATCATATTTAAGCTAAAAAAAATTATGAACATGTTATTTGAAACGCTTTATTATATTTATAAAAATCGCCTCGACGTGATCTAAAGAAACTGTGAAATACGATCAAAACCTAGAAAANAACGCTTTATTATATTTATAAAAATCGCCTCGACGTGATCTAAAGAAACTGTGAAATACGATCAAAACCTAGAAAAAATAATTTGGCTCTCAGACAGTCCTGAAACGTCGAACTTCGAGTTAACACACCCAACTTTCAGGAATGGACGGTGACATGCACGTGGAGGGATGGGGTTTTGTCGAGTGTTGTGGGAGGTGGGAGGGGGGTGGCAATACAAAAGGGATTTGTGAGAAGTGGCCGTCACAGCGACGAGCACAAAGAGCGATGACGTAGANACGATGTTGTAGCACCATTCCACAAACTAACAAGTCGGGACTGCAACCGAATGACACAAACAGTGTTCTTGGAGACATGACGCTGAAGGCGTTCAAGAGAATAAATTATTTCATATATTTTTAGAATATGGCATTATTATTTGCTTTTATGTTATATAATAGTCTTGAAAAAATATGGCTGTTGAGGAAATTTAGATTTGAAAACTAATGAAACGAGTTATGTAATTCGTTAGTTTATATATATATATATAAATTCTCTAAATTAAGAATTTTAATACGTTAAGCTAGTGTTACAAATAACTGTTTATGTTATTAGAATGCCATAAAAAACATTAATTGAAAATTTTAAATGTGGTTCGTTCGTATTTCAATTTTTCCTTCTCAGATAAAATTGAAGGTCAAAATCGATAGAAGATAATTTCTGATCTCAGTTGAACCAGGTGTCGGATACCAAATAAACTTCATCGTGCCTCACCCGTGACTTGAAGAACATTTTAACTGAAACGAAACTTTTTGCTAAAAATAACTTTTTTGTAATTTGTATGAAACAAGGTTTTAAGTTAAACGTATCATATTTAAGCTAAAAAAAATTATGAACATGTTATTTGTAACGCTTTATTATATTTATAAAAATCGCCTCGACGTGATCTAAAGAAACTGTGAAATACGATCAAAACCTAGAAAAAATAATTTGGCTCTCAGACAGTCCTGAAACGTCGAACTTCGAGTTAACACACCCAACTTTCAGGAATGGACGGTGACATGCACGTGGAGGGATGGGGTTTTGTCGAGTGTTGTGGGAGGTGGGAGAGGGGTGGCAATACAAAAGGGATTTGTGAGAAGTGGCCGTCACAGCGACGAGCACAAAGAGCGATGACGTAGAAACCATGAGGCTCTCAGTGATAAATTGCGGGGATAGTGAAAAGGGTGAAAAAAATTATAGCAAGTATAATTCCGAAATCTTAGATCTCTAGTATTTTATAGTGAAGATAGGTATTTTCCCAGCTGTATTTCTTTAATATTTTGCCTAACTTAATATAGCTACTCTTCTGAAATCAGAGTTAGGAATCTCACCCATTAGTGGCTGATCATTTTACATTTGGCTAGTACGAGAGTATCGAATTAACAAGTCAATTTTATAGCGCAATGCTGCAATTATTTGTCCATATTTTTCGAACTCTATAAATAATGTTGCTTAAGGACTCTACAAGGCTACATATGAAATAACACGTTTTTTTTCCTTATAATTTTAAACTATGTGAGTTATGGGGCCATGGCTTATAAAATCTCATACTATAATATCATGTCAACATAAAACCCTAATATATTTTTAAGACAATTAGATAAGATTGTACCGGCAATTAATATTCGCGACTATTTCATGAAATTAATTTAAAATTAATAAAATTAAATGTACACAATGTAGGCATATATAAAGGTTGATCCTTAACTGCAGGTGAAATCGATGTGAGGTTATTCCTTATGCAAAGGAGATAGAACACTTTGAACGATTTATGTCCTACCGTAATTCGTAAAGGAGGTAAACGCCCTTGAAAGACGATATTTCAAATGGTTTTATTTCAAAATAATAAAACCTGCTTGAGATGAAAGAACAATTCCATAAAAATTTGTCTTGAATCGTGTTATGAAATCTGCGAACGGTTATTGGGTAAGGGGCACCATGTTATTATCCAACAAACGTGTGTACGAATTGGGTCTTTATTATCGCTTTTAAGGATTTCGTATAATCATGTGTACATTCATGTACAAAAACGATTCCTTGATGTAACACTCTCAGGCGAACGACTGTAGAGGAAACAAAGTTTGTAAGGATACCTGGCAGCCAACTTTTTAAACTCTATTCCCGATTATGAAACTAAACAAATCGATGAAAAAATCCGAGTTATCCATGCAAGGTATTGCTACCAGAACACATTTCTAAAACCAGTCTAGAAAATTTTGGTTTAATTCAAATTTAAATTGTGGTAAAAAGTAGGTTCTTGCTTTGCCTCTCTCTCTCTCTCTCTCTCTCTCTCTCTCTCTCTCTCTCTCTCTGTACGTTTTCCTGAATTCATTATTCACGGGAGAATATTTCGTACAAATACATGTGTGTCCACCTTACGTGATTTGGATTTAAAATTAAAATCCCTTAACTTGTAGTCCGTGACTTGTAAAATAGTTACTTTGTCATTGCGGGTACATATATTCATATATGATTGACCAAGAGCTAAGGGTTTGCCCCCTTCATCAATATTAGGTCCACACTTCCGAATTTGCACGAAGTATGCTTGGTTATTAAGACCATTAAACCGAATTTCTGTAACATTAAATAAGATGCAAATCGTACATTTATGGACGATGTCCAATTTAGTTTGTGTGGTCCACAGGGTACACGACCTTTTTTGGTTTTGAAAAGAAAAAGGGGAATAGTAAATCATTATCGGTATATATATTTCAGTGTATCGGTTTTGAGATATTTTCGGGCATAAACTTGTATGAAACAATAAATTACCAGGAACGACAGCCTTTTGTTGTAGACCAAGCTGTATTTTATAGTGGCAGTTCAATTTTGTAGAATTAGACAATAGAGTAAATTTTGCAAACTTCGAAGCTTAAAAGTGTGCTTAGAATTTGGTACTTTGAAATCACAAAAACCATAGTCGTCAAACATGTATTTATAAATGTTTACTTCATCGAGCTAAAATAATTCACGTGTAGCATCACACCGATTCTTATGTAGTGTTGTGTGTTCAAGAAATTCAACACACTTTGTCTAATTTACCTCATCAGTTTCAAGTAATAGCTTACAAATTGGTTCTATTTCAAAGCAAGAATTCAAGAAATTGAAATGAACACTCGCCCCCAATCCTTTCTAATAATCTATACGACTAGCAATTATTTTCCATTTTAAATTATTATAATAGGCTAATTGAAAATGTAAATTGTGGTTGTGTAAGCAGAAAATAATTTTGGCCTATGCCTACCAGTGTGCTTCTTAGTTCTACAGGCTAGCGACGACTCCTTTGGTTAATCACAGTTTTCATGTGTCTTGAATCGGAGATATTCAAACACATGTTGAAGAATTTTGAGTCTTCATACAAAAAGTTCCACTTAAAACGGAGCAACATTCACTCCATCGGCGCACGAGGCAAGTTCCACGCAAGTGGATCAATGTCCCCGCCAACTCCTTCGACTTGCCTCGGTCCCAGCAGAAAGAGGAAAGCCCTTAAAAATTGAGGGATAGGTTTCGTCGATCCACACGCACAAGATACCATTGGCATTCTCGCGTTCCGGTAGTATACAGCAGTTCCGCAATTATTCTTCGTCAAGTACAGTTAATATATTTTCGCGTACGTTTGAAGTAGTATTAAGAGTTACCATGAAAACCAAAGCCTGGCTGTGGTGGCTGAGCGGATAGATTGCTCGCCTCCCACCAAGGCGAACCGGGTTCAATACCCAGACGGGTCCCTCGCAATTTAACAGGAATAATTATTCGGGCAAACTTTTTCCCATACCAACAAATGTTCGGAATGTGTATGATGTCATGGCATTGCAACTAGAGGTGGTCTTCTGCAGATTTTGTGAAGCGTATATTAGGGTTGTGTTAATTAAGGACTTCAGGAATGGGCAAATACGCATATTTTTAAGTTAATTTAACGCATAGATATTATAAAAAAAAAGGCCACAATAAATTTACGTAAAAAAATCTTCTATTTTTTAATGCGAACTCCGCCGCGGTTTAACTGAAGTGCCAACTTAGATTTTCAAACTCTGGGTTCGAATCCTGTGTAAACTACGACTTCTACATCGTCAGATTATGTATAATATTTAAGCTGTTCCTTTATAGTCAATGGGCACTAAATCAGAGGCCTCAAAATGTAAAACCTACAAAAAGTGTATTATTATTGCATGGACAGCTACTCATGCCGTAGCTTATTCACAAAGCATTGCCGAGCTTTCATTTAGGAATAATAAAGACTAAAAATAGTTTCATTCTCGAACTGAAATTATGTTCGTTGTTAATATTAGTAAAAAAAATTAGGTATAAACATTTTTGCAGAATGCATGGTCAAAATATGAATCACTTAATTGAGTTTTAAACACCTTTACTTTTATATTTGTTATAAATAAAAATCCGTGACATTCGTAAAAAATGTAATAATATAAAGACTCAGTGCAATCGATTACAAATAATAAGTAATATATAATAGTAAAATGTAGCAAAAATATATTAAAATACATTTATTGACACGTAAAATTATAAAATATAAACTCTGTGGATACCATTATATGTTATGAAAAGGCAGTATCAATAGATAACAACGAATGTTCGCTTTTATAAGGCGAATATTTTTATGTTAACAATTATGTCATCAAAAAGGTTTGCTTTATTAGTTCTTAGAGAGAAGTGGAGGTGTATAAATTCACTGATAGTAAAATTGTCTTATTTTTTCAGTTAGTAGAATCAAGTACAGAACACGGTGGCTCACATTTTATACACAGCGAGCTGCAAGCACAACAACATAAGCATCAGCAGCAACAGCAACAACAGCAGCAACAGCGTGAACGAGAACAACTGAGTCAACAAAGTTTCCTAGAGAAACAGAAGTTGGAAAACGAGCATAAATCTCAACATCATATGTACCACGAATCGCTTTTACACGATAGTAAATTACAGATGCAGTCACACGATTTGCAAGATCAGAATTCTCAACAAATACTTTTACAACAACAGTTACAGCAACAGCAACTGCACCAACAAAAACTACACCTCCAAAAACTGATGCAGCAAAGTCAAGACAAAATACAGCAAATCCAATTGATGCCTCAACAGCAAAATAGTTTTCAGAGCCAGAAAACCAAACCAAAATTCTTTGACCTTCAGGTGAGTTGATGTGTCTTTCTTGTTCCATTGTTTAAGTGTGCTTTGTGGATGATTTATCTTTTGTTGCTTCGCTGTGTCCAGTCCATGCACGGCTTCATACCCGTGAACGAACCTCCGGGATATTTTCTACCTTCCTTATGTTGTTTTCTAATTACGACTCCTTTGCTGATCTTCTTGCAGTCCTCATTTATTTGCACTTGATTTTCGTATTTGCCAAGAATAGTGTTGAGATGGTCCAACTCTGAGGTTAACTGTAACAGTTTCGTAAGTGGAGTACCTTCCTAAACTGAGTAGTTGGGTGGCGTGAAGAACTTACTCTGGTCGTAGCCTATCCTTGGCTCCTAGCCAGTTGGTGGTCCTTTCTCCCACAGCAAACGACGATTAAGAAGCCTCGTGCCACTAGATCTGAGCCTGCTGATTGGTCGCCAGTGGCGGACCTCTCGCCCATTTTGGATGTCTCCCCCTCGCTTGAACGAGCTGAGCAGGAGCTGATGCAGCACTTCCAGGTAACTTGACATCTTCCCAACTCCTCGTAGCAGAATAGAGCTAATGTTTTGCCGTATCTCAGTTGCTACTCAGATATCTCGTATCTCAACATCAGTGTCATCTTAAGTGTCAACCAATATTTTTTCTCTTTTTGTATGTTTGTAAGTCTGGAAATGTCTGTAACACTTAATTTGTGAAGTGATAACAGTCGTGTAAATGCCATTTCATGTACTTGTATGGATGATGCAATTTTACATGCCATAGAATCAGAGTTGTTTAGAACTGCATAGTCGTTCTATTAGTAGGTCATTATCTCAAGCAACACACCTCACTTCGCTCAAATGCAGCATATGCACTAAATGTTCAGTCGCATGTGCAGGATATTATCTACAAAATACAGTGTTTTCAGCATGGGTAATCAGGATTCCAGGTAAGTAATTAAAATGAAGATTTCTTAGAAAATTTGCTTTAAACGATAAGTTTTACTTCGATTCTGATTTTACCATAAACGTGTTATGGCACAGCTATACATATGTAGAGCACCCATACACACGTAAAAAATAGAAAATGTTTGGTGAAAATGTGTCATTGCAGCATAAGTAAATAATTTCAACAAAAATTAATATTTCCATTTGGGCTTCGTTTGTATTTACAATACAGCATATATAACAATAACTTCTCTATAATATTGGTTCATAGTTGGCGCGAATATGTATGCCCATTCATAGACTTTATAACAAGATGTCTGTTTCCTCGTCTATTAATAAATTTTAATATAACTTCCAAGCGATTCCCTCTCCACTTTTCTCGCAGGTAAACTTAGTTCCGCGCCAAATGCACGAATAAGGTTATTTTAATTAAATCACTATTTTCAACATAGTTGGAGTTTTGCAAGTAGCCATGTAACTTTATAGTACTTTAAGATTATTGAATTCCCTTAGACATTGACTGGTTTATTCTGTATAACTTATAAATTATTTCCCATTTGATGACGACCCATATACTCACTTAAGGTCATAATTAGCAGCTAGAGTACTACTTGAATCACATAATGAATATTCTAATAAGTTCAGTATCAAACACATGAACACCATGTTTTTACAATTTGTTATAGCCACGGAATTTCCTCGAGAAAGTTACTAGGAACTCTTCTTAAATGGCAGTGACAGAATTATTTAAAAAATTACCTACACAACAATTTTACTATGAAACAAATTCTATCTTAGTTAATACATTTTTTTGTTGGTAAATTAATGTAATAAGTATCGATATGTGGCCCTTCCACCTTGAAATGATAATGATATCATTTTCTTTGATAATACAAGTTATTAGTAAGTCAGTGATATGTTTTTATCACCGCCTGGGGAGTCTTGATGCTGAACATTTCAATTAATTTTATAAAATTATGGATATATCTAATTAAGCTTTAAGTACCTTATTATTTATAACAAAATGGCTTTTCATCTTTATTGCAATGTTCAATATTTGAAGATTACTCATTGCTAGTGTACAGTACTCAAACCGACATTACGATACTTATTACATTAATTTACTACCAAAACATTTGTTTTCTAAGATAAAATTTGTTCCATAGTAAAGTTGTTGTGTAGGTAAATTTTTTTATAATTCCAACACTGCCATTTAAGGGGAGTTCCTACTAACTTTCTCTAGGCAATTCCGTGGCTATAACAAGTTGTAAAAACACGATGTTCATGTGTTTGTTACTCAACTTATTAGAATTAATATGTGAAAGACTGTGTTAAAATACGCCGGGTATAAATCGGCATATTACTTTTCGTTTACTTATTTTTATTCCTCTTTACCTTTCAGAACAGGAAAAACTTTAAAGTAGGGCTAAGAGGTTTATACATGTGTGTATGTTTTTAGTTATTTGGTTATGACATCATTTTGTAAGATATGATCTGTATTTGTAAATATATTATGGTATATTTCATTGTATAATTACTTGTATAAGATCAACACAAATTACGCTTTTGCAAATATTATGTTAATATAATTCCCTTTGAGCAAATTGTTGCTATTAATTAGAAAGTTGTATTATAAATATTAAGAATCGTGCTTTAAAATATATCATTTGCGATGCTTTTGATGATGAAATTTACTATGTTTACAAAAATTCATTTCATCACTGCTTGAATAATTTTGCTTCACAGTGACTTATTTCAGTTATTATTAATATTGATTTTTGACGTATAGTTGTGTTTACAGATGTAGCTTTCTTTCATTACAAAAATTAATTTCGCTAAATAAAAATGGAATTATTGAATCTTTCTTTTAACAAAAGGAGTTTTTTTGGTATAATATTTTGCAGTAAATTATTAAATGGTAAGCAAAAGTTCTGAAATATAATACTTCAGAATCCATGTCTACTAAATTAAGTCCTATTTTCAGATCAAAATTTGCTATGCGGTGCACGTAAAGAATAAGTTACCGGAAAACTGTCCATATGTAGGGCCTATGCGATTTTTTCCTCCTTTGATAAAAATATTTACTTGAGAATATATGCATACTCCATCCAGGGTGCTCATTATTCGTGTGATATGAATGTGCATTCTTTTGCAATCGCTATAGGTCAAAGGATATATGTAAATGGAAGTTGACAAGGTATTTAATTTATCTTCTGCCCCTTTCTAACAATTTTTAAATACACGTTTGCCATGTAATAAACATTATTCTGCTTATGGTTTTATAACTAAGTCATATAAAATGTGCGAAAGCGTGCAATATATAAAATATACGGCACTACTACACTTAGTCAATTTTAAATTCTAAAATATATTTATCATTAAGCCAACTGTGTTCTTTTCTCGGAGGTTCTGTGCGTACCTGGTTTATAAGCAAACAGCACTTCTTGCAGATGTCAGCGTCTAAGTTCTGGTCTTTAAAGGGACTTCGTTGGTCAGTCTTTTACATTTGACCAACAAGAGCACTTCGTTTAGGGAATGCCACCTTGCGGATCGTTGACTTTCTTTATCGCAACCCGAGCGCTGAGAGCCTTTAAATTAACAGTAGAGACATGGCGCGTTCAGTGTTGATATGTTGGGGATTTCACCACCCACTACACTTAGAGTTGTTGGGTGCCTATTCAGGAAATTTAGACCAGTTATCCCACCTTGAAGTCTACTGTTATTTTGTACAACAAACATTGTCGACCTACAAATTCTGCTCACTTCTTTACATCGCTGATGGAGATATGTTCCCGATCAGGTACATTTTTTACAAGCACATCTGCCCTATCCCAGTAAATTCCCATTATTTTGAAATGTCCGAACTGAATATTAAGCAAACAATTCGCTGGTAAACTCAAGACTCAAGAGAACCTTAAATTTCTTCTAACATACACGCCTCGTTGACCAAAATAAGAAAGTTATGAGCATATGTGTCTTGCAGCTTGCTGTTTCTTCTATTGAAACGTGGCATATCCACTGTCATGCAAACCAACACCGTATGTGTAAAGTCGTAGCAGATATAGTGGCCACTGTCTGAATTTTGGTTACCACCGTAAATGTTTAAAACCCTCTCTGCCATCGAAGTAATGACTAGAAGGTTCCGCAACAATAGAGTTTTTAAATAATCGAGTCTGGAGCAGATTTAAAATGTATCAGACCAATCTGTATGCCAATAATTTTTAACGTGTAACTGAGAGTGTTTATTAATTTCAATATACTGGTAGCAGGGTAAAGTCAGGATATTGTTAAATCAAATATTTAACATACATTGGTGGAAAATGTAAAATGAACACCTGGATGAAATGGCCCCACATTAATGAAGGTTTTTATTAAATAATTATACAGGTTGTACACTGTACATGATAATGGTCACAGGGTTGTATACCTACGGACATACGCTACAGAGTGTCTGGAACAACTATGTCAATATCTTGTTTAACCTCCTTTAGCGAAGATGAAATCCGGCAGTTGTGCATAGAGACGATCAAAAAATTTTGGATGTCATCTTGGGGAATAGTGTTCCATACTATTTCCGCCTGATGTTGCAATTGGTGGAGGTTTGTTGCCGGTATTGCAGATGCACCAAACGCCGTTCCATCATGTCCCACACATGTTCAATGGGTGACCGTGCTGGCCAGGGGAGTCGACGAACACCTTCAAGAGCTCGTTGGGTAACACGAGATGTGTGTGTACGAGCATTTTCCTGCTGGAAGAGGACATCTCCTTGGTACTGTAGGAATGGCAACAAAATGGGCTGGATGATGTTCTGGATGTATCGTTCACTGATCAGTGTTCAATCAACAAACATCAGAGGCATACGGTCATTGTAGGCTGTTGCTCCCCAGACCATGATGCCAGATGGTCCTGTATGTCGCTGCCGTAAACACTCTGGTTGTTGCCGCTCTCCTGGTCGATGCCACACTCGCAAACGACCATCACTGGTGCCAAGGCAGATTCTGCTCTCATGACTAAATACGGCCCCACGGCATTAATCCCTCCAGTTGCGTCGTTCGTGACACCATCCGAGGCGGGCTGCACTCTAATGAGGTGTGAGAGGAAGCCCGGCGAGCCGCACCCTTGATCGTAGCCTAGCATACAGCAAACGGTTGGTGATGGTCCCAGCAGACATCCTGTGTGCAACAATGACATTAATCTGTACGGCTGTCACCATGCGATCAGCAATGGCTGCTAGGTCTGATGCGGTGGTCCAGGCAGGCATATGTATGCCGCTGCCGTCCGAAACCAGGTTGACGAGCATGTGCACCAACTTTTGGACCACCGGTACCACCAATGATGAATAGCAGATACTTCAAATCCTATGCGTTGGGCAATTATTCGGAAGGAGCATCCAGCCTCCCTCAGGCCCACAATACGATCTCGTTCAAAGTCCGTTAATTGCACGTAGTGTGGTTGTCTATGCCGTCGTGGTATGTCTACAATGCGTACTACACACAGGCCGATTCTTGAAACAACAGACTTCTCTTTCACAGAATCAACTAGAGTTGTGTTGGGTTCAGCGGTGTTATGCCTAGTACACGGTTCCTACTCGGTCCACAGAACTGCACTGTTAATCATTGCATGCAATGCCCTCTATCAGTGCTCCATGCGCATATGGTGTTTCTATGTCACTGCTTTAGTGGTGTTTTATTTGTCCATTTTCACCAGTGTAATATAAGAATTCTTATACTGTATATGATTGTCAACAAAGAGTAGAGAAACTATCAGATCGGTTTTTCTCATATTATCATTTAGGTAATGCTGACTATAATGTGGTTTTTCAATGTTGGTATAGTTCGTAATTTTAAGAAACGAATTTAAGTCCATATCCCAGCATTTGGTTTTGCATCAAGCATGTTATGTAAATTTCTGGGACCTATAGCTAGGGAGAGATGTTAGGTAAGGAACATTTGCTTTTATTGCAGCTTGCCAGTATAAAATTCGGAATAAATTTTTACATATTTTCTGAAGTGTTCAAGTTTGAACTACCAACTGGATAACAACAGTATCTACGGGTACTGATTTTACTTAAGGTATTTACAAGTTATCGAAGCTCTCATTTGTTTTTGTTTTGATGGACGATGAAATCGACTTAACCGACTCAGATTCCATTGAAGTGCTGCTTGAAAGGTTTACACATTATGGTGCCTTGCGAGTCGCCGGAAGAAGCATCAGGTAAATTGGGTAAGTCCAAAACAATTTTGTAATTAAACAAATGGAAATATGACTTCAGAATTGCCGAAATAGAACAAAGTTAGTCATTAGAGTACCATAACCTGAGAAATCGATAAAATTTTAATCCTTTTAATAATTGGTTAAATAACAATTGTTAAACCCACTGGCACAGCGACAGTAATGTTTGATAACAGACAAACCAATCAGCAAAGCCAGTTTGAATTAAGCATGCACATAATTTTATTTGATGAGAATATGTTTCAGAGACTTTGAAAGAGCATAGCTAAGAATCAACTGAATTTTATGTTTATGATTTACTAGTTTTTGTGACTATATTTGAATTTCCTTGTAATAAATATTGCATCATATAATTAGCAATACTTAAAATATTGCAATTAATTTACATTCTACTCTCTCACAGACATTAAATCGGTAACTCATGTAAAACATTTTTACAAATATGTTCATAACCGAAAACAACCAATGGTAAAATTAGAAAATTTAATAAAGACCAATACGTAAACTTTGTTCTCGTTCTTTTACTAATACTTTTCATGTGTTATAAACTCTGTCATGTTAGAAAATGTTTGCCTATTTGCATGATAGCACTCAAATTAATTAAGTTATTTTAATTCAAAATGTTACAATATTTAAATTTCTCTCACACCAGTAGTTCACATACCAAAGCAAGTTGTGCATTGTGATAAAATAAATAAAAATGTATGTAGACGTGGTTTTTCAGCCACAAATAACAAAGATAGTTCGTGTGGCAACCGAAAGGATCACAAATTAGCGGTTGTGGGGAAAATCATAAAATTTATTAAAAATGCATAACTTGTCAGCAGAGCAAGATCGCAAGGGTCGAATGCTTGGTGAACAGATATGACACTCAAAAAATTATGAGTCTGAATAAAGGTAAGAAACCCTCGTGATTATACCTACTTTAGTACAAATACGAGGGGGGTGGAAAAATTAATTAGCAATTATTAATGTTATTATTTGGTTTCAAACATATTTTCCCAATATAACCAGGGCTGTTCCCGTATGTTATTCGTAATTTTACAGCTTGATATCTCGGGGAACTTTAATGCCACAGTGAATCCAAAGAAAGATAATCAACCTTTTGTATTGAAGGTTGATAACCTCACACAATTTGTAACATGAACTTTGGGGAAATCATTTTTAGTCTTAAGTACAGAGCAGCAATTGAAGAAAACTGAAGAATTAAGGGAGAGATTATCTTATAATGTTACATCTAAAGAGTGCCAGGAGTGCTCAAAATATTTACAAAATATAATATTATGGACAGGTACTGGTGAGTAAACCATCATTTAAACATATTCTCTTTATGAACACAAGTATTCTACCGCGACTATTCAGTTAGTACTAAATAATTTATTAGTCACATTCAGACATGCTCGATCTGTTAGCTTTCGTATTTCCATAGAGTCTTTTCGAGTGTAATTGTTTAAATTTCTTATGGGGTACTAAACCCGTATAGAAAGCTAGTATAATAAAAAAAGCACTGTAATTGATCACCTATGACTCAATATTTCATAAGTAGATGGCATATTCTTTGTATAATTAGCGCGTATTTGATAAGCTTATAAATTTTATTATCGCAGTTTTAAATGATTTGTGAAATTTCAATCAACAATAAACCTAAATGAAATTTATGGCGCTTATATAAATACCGAGGGATTAAAATTAATTTATCTAATTGAAAATTTCTCTCAATATATATTCATATCAGGATACTGTATTATACTGTTCTTAGGAGCAAGTTTATTTAGATATACATGTTTAATAAAAGTAACCAGGTTAAGGTATGGCCTCATTATAATAATCTCCACTAATTTTTTTACGTTTGTAGGGTGCTCTTAAAAATCTTTGAAACATGACATCATCGGTGTTGGGTGAAAATATTTTATAAATTTACGTATTTACAATTAGATGAGAGTTCGGTGACTGTTAATGATATGTTCTTTAACAAAAAATTAAAAATTAACATTATTTTGAAAATTAAGTTGATAAACACTACTATCACCATCAGAGTAGCCTCGCAGAATACTATAATTTAGATTTTAATTCGGCGCTACGATATTTTTCTAGTTGTACGAAAGAAGACTGAGATATAGAAATGTAAATTAACAAACGAAAGGCGCCAGGAATTATTTATCTCAGTTAAAATTGTGTGACAAATTCTATACGTAATTCCGCAAACCTACGAGAGTGGATCTCGTCTCCCCTCAATAAATAACATTTTTACCATGCACAGCAAAATGATAGCACATACTGCATTTTCTCTCCTTGCCATACTTGTGATACTACCGCCAACTCAAAAACAAACTTCATCATTTCACTCTACTTTAAGATACAGAAAAAATTTTAACTGTGTACATCTCTAATCGAAAATTTTCACGAGTGCAAATAAGTGCTTGAAATGAAATTTACTGTGAAATGAAGTTCATATGATCGTTTAAATGTTTCTTTACAATGTGCCGAAAATTGTAATTGTCATACAAAGTGTCCAGATGGGTAACAACAGGATTTATAACTGCAGCGGGGGGTCAACGACAAAGCTTAAAATAAGTATTTTAAAGCAGCANTATGATCGTTTAAATGTTTCTTTACAATGTGCCGAAAATTGTAATTGTCATACAAAGTGTTCAGATGGGTAACAACAGGATTTATAACTGCAGCGGGGGGTCAACGACAAAGCTTAAAATAAGTATTTTAAAGCAGCATGCAATAATACGCCATAAAATGGGGCGTCAAATGTACTATCATCATAAGTGTGGTTGAATTTCCCCCAGTCCCATGAATAAAATTTTCAAGAGTCGTTGTGTGTAGAAAAAAACACTGGGAGCTAATTACAAACAATAAGATCCCTGCAATAAGGTACTAATTTCGTTTGCGCTTATCATATAAAACATTGAGATAAATTAATGACAAAATTAAAGGGAATTAAATAAACAAATCGAGGTGTTCCGGCAAATCATTGCATATTTGGCTGGTGGGCGGTGCGCAGTGAGGAAGAACGACCTAAATCCCAGTCAAAACACTGATACTTCGTAAATGTATGTTTTTTTTCACAAAAGTTGACTTCCTATAAATATTAATGGGATGGATAACAATACTGTCATCAATATATCTCTGAAATTGCGGCGATGTTAAATTGTTTAACTTATTTTAACTTTTGAAATTAATATGTTTTTTTTTGCATCTCCATGTTCCTTAATTCTATTCATTTCTTAATTTCACCCTAAATTCGTTCTGGTTCACAATATTATGGGAATTTTATAGAATTTAATAATATAATTATAATTCTGGAATATCGAACAATATCGGATTTATGAATTAAAATATCATGAAAACGTATTACTATCTTGATTAATTAATCCGTTACAAGGCATATAACTTACATGTGTGGCAATAATTGTTTAATATTTTATACTGTACTGAAAAGAAGGAAAAAATATTATGCTATCACGATGTTATCGTTCATTTGACGAGCAACAAACTGATTACTAAATGCCAAAACTGTAACTAAACATTTAAATTTAAAATGTTAACCACACATTTAAGCTTTCATTTGAAGTGAAATTTGAACTTATTTATGAATTACAATAAAAGTATTAGATAATCGTATACTTTCACATTTAAAAATGGTAGTTATAATACAATAAAATATTTCATTAGTGAAATTAATTTATTGTTAGTGGCTATCTTCAATTTCTCTTCTCTTTGTATGTAAATGAGGAAGTGGTCTTTGGTTATAACAGATTAATGTCAGTAAGAAATTCATACGATCATATCAAAAAATATTGCAGCAAATCATCGTTTATAGTACGTCTACTCACCTTCCTGCATCTTCTCTCTATATATCATCGACCATCTTTGTTTCCGTGTTATTTGGCTTCCTCACTAAGCATTCCGATAGGTAGCAAAGCAGCCTGGATTACATTAGATCCATGGATCAAATCTTTATGCATTAATGACAGCATCGGGTACGATGCAAGAATTTAATCTTCTAAAAAATCGGAACATACATGTTCCACCAGTGGAAGAGACAACAGGATGAAGTACAAGTGAGGTATAGAAGGGCGATATCACGAGACTGCATGAGGAGGCCAGGTGAACAGCAAGAGTGCATGCGGACGTGCATGAGCCACAGACTAGACACTTCTCGCTTCTTTTTATCGCTTTTCTCTGGTAGCCGTACATAGCCGCACCTTATTCTCACATATTTCATTAATAACACTTCACGATGTATTTCCGTGCAAATTTAAATGAAGGACTCGTTAAACTTTTTTGTATGGCTAATTTTGGAGATAATATCGATTNATGTATTTCCGTGCAAATTTAAATGAAGGACTCGTTAAACTTTTTTGTATGGCTAATTTTGGAGATAATATCGATTAAATAAGTAGCTATAAGCTAGAGCCAAAATTTGATTAATATTTATATATATCATTTATTTACAGATTTTAGTGAATACAAATTATGAATTCTCATTATAACAATATTTTCGTAAATTATTTCCGTTTATACTGACATAAGCACCTTTTTTAGATAGCGATTATCTCCATCATGCAACGACTCATCTTTATTTACCTTCGAAGCTGCATTAGGCAAAGCAGNTTTTTTAGATAGCGATTATCTCCATCATGCAACGACTCATCTTTATTTACCTTCGAAGCTGCATTAGGCAAAGCAGCAAGTAGATGAATGATGTAAAGTAATAACATTTATATTGCTCCAGAAACTCTAGTTTCGGGGAACATGACTCTTCAATCCAAACTTCTACTTTCATTTTTGGAGGTATGAAAGCGTTTTAGGTGGTTCTGCCCCACGGTGCAGCGGTCGGATGATGTTCCGAGATGTTCCCGGACCACCAGTGTATCACAGTAAAATACACTAATTTGCAAAAAAATTATAATCCTGAAGGTTTCACTGAAGGGGCCCGTAAGTGGGTACAGACACAAGACATGGTAGTATGAATACAGAAAATATCAAAATATTGTACCACACCAAGCATGTATTCCAGGGGACCAACACTGCCACGATGCAATTAGTATGGTGTTGGACCACCCGTAGCACAGAGAGAGAGAGATAGAGGTGGCTATACAGTCGGAAATTGAGACATATAGACGTCAGATGTTCTTCTGAAGAAATTCCTGCCACAGCTGGCGCAACTAAACCTCCAAATCTGCTGTAGTTATCGCAGGCCGAAGTTGCTATCCAATATGGTACGAAAAATTATAGATGGTCGATAGGTCTGAGGACCTTGCTGGCCGAGGAAGCATCTTGACATCAGGAAGGCAAGCTAGAGATACCCGCGCTGGGTGAGGCCGTGCATTTTCCTGCTAGAAAATGGGGTTGTCAAGCTGCACTAGGAAGAGGAACGCAAATGGTCGCAGAATTTCCTGTATATTACGCAAGGTCATCAACGTTATCGGGAATAACAGGAAATGGCACCCCACAACATGATACCTCTCGTTTGGATGGTGCGCCGCTCTACAATGATGCGTGGGTGACGGTGCTGGCCACGGCGTCTTCAGACTCGAATTCTGTGGTTCTCTGTATACCAGAGAGAACCGCGACTTTTCGCTGAACACCACTCTCCACCAATCTGAAAACTGCCATGCTACCTGTTCCCAGCAGATGGTTACACATGCTTGGTGATGCTCAGGTCGTAATGGTAGACGTCGAAAGGGACGCCACATGGATATGGCACTGGTGGACACAAGCGTATCCCTAGCTACCGTGACATGTCCCTGGATGGTGCGCAGCGTGGCCTGTGTGGTGCTTCCCGCCTGTCGCACGATAAAACATTCCTCCGTGCTGGTGGTCCGCGCCGGGGTCGACCCGAGCCTTCTCGATGGGTGTATCCACCCTCCTGTTCCCACTGCGTCCAACACCGACTCACAGTTTAGGCAGAACGGTTCCGGAGATGCGTCGTTTTTCAAACTAGTCCAACAGGGCAAAGATTGGTCGAGTGCGCCATAGGGACATGCTGGATGTTTGTTGAACTTGGTTCTAGTGCTCACACTGCTACTAAGGCCTTGTTTGGTGTCTTGCAGCTATAATTTATGGAGATACATGTATGCTGGCGAGTGGCTCATCCGCACAAGCAAACGGAATTAAGCGCAAATGGGACGCATGACGGGCTGTGACGATACCGTGTGGCAGCCTTCGTTGAACTCGCACGATTCGTCCTTGGTGATCAATTGAGTGTATTTAAATTATATTATTCACTTGTTTTAAACCCTTGAATCAGTTAATAAATAATAAAAAAGTCTCCTTCCACTTACTTTCTTTATTCACTAAAAATGCTATTGCAGAATAATATATTTCTAAAACTTACAAGAAACAGCTCTTCCTTCGGCACTGAAACTTCCCGTGAAATTTTGCAAAATATCCGAGTTTCCCAAATAGAGTTACATTCCGAGAAACTTTTAGCAAGCGAAATTGACATTAAATTGGGGATAATAACCCAAATGGTAACACTAATTTTCGTCGCAGTAGCGGCACGAACTGGCAGGAAGGGCTCATTCATAACTTCATGAGAAAATTGCTTACAAATTAGTTGGAGCTGCGTGCATTTAAGAAACAACCACGGCCATATGTTTCAGGGGACTTAGTGCGACATGAACGCTTCTAACGTACCACGGTTCTGTATTACGTGGACTAATTAGTTTCTCGTTTGATACCCTTCAGTCTGGAAATTCATTTCGAGTAAAACTGAAACTTGCGTTTTTCTCTCTCGATCAATGGCTAAATAGGTGGTCAGCAGCATTAAATAAACACGTATTTTAAAAAAAGTATAAAAGTGGCCGAATTCTATAATATTTTCTTTCGACTGAAAAGAGAAAATTATAGCCTATAGGAAAGTAGTTTCAGCACCTCGATCTGTTGGCAGTTTTCAACTGCTTTAAAATGTCAGCTATAAATTACGTGATTCTTTAAAATAATCATAATTTTTTCCTGAATATGACGTAAACACCTACTTTACAAGTAATTTCTTTAATGGGATATTTTTGATTGTTGACGCATCACAAATGGAGTGGTGAAAGAAAAAAACTTGCACTTTTAGAATTTATTCACTCAATTTGCTGTTTCACGCAATGGGATTCATGTGTGAAATTCTCGCTGACTGTTTGTTGTAGGACTTCGGCACGATGAACCCGACGCACCCGAAAGTCTCCCACGCGCAGCAGCAGCAGTTGCTCCAAGCGCAGAACCAAATATCCCAGCACCAGCAGCAGCAACAGCAGCAACAACAGCAGCAACAGCAGCAGCAACAACAAGCAGCCGTGCCCACGTCCAAACAGAGCACGGGCACCATCAGCGGCATGCTGGCCGACTTCAGCAGGGCGCTCGGTGAGTCTGCCTTGTCAGCGCTGGTGAGTGGAAGCCACACCCAACTGCCACAGGCCTGACGACCTTGAAGCCGGCGGGCCAGGCGTGCGCAGAACGAGTGCGCATGACCGCTTCCTCAACCTGCCGCCGTATTCCCAGTGGCAGCAAGCACTGGCTCCTCTTCCTCTTCAGTTCCTCGACTGTGAAAATTCCATTAGATAAGAGCATGTGTTTCACACATAAACTGGCTCTCCAGGAAATAAGCATTTAAACATTACTTCCAAAAGTTAACAGAAAATTAACTTTTGCTCGTTCCGCAAAATAACTGTAACACACAACTCAATCAGCTTTAAGGAAGTTTAACACCGAATGATACATGTATCGTGTCGCTGGCCAACGTTCTATGTAGTTAACCTTAAAATTTCAGAGCGAATGAAATATCCTATAAAATAAACAGGCACCGTTATATGCGAAATGAGAAAATACAGTTAATTGAAGTTTGAGAACATTACCTTGATCGTCTTTTATGACGATATGACAATAAAAATAAACAGAGGTACAACATTTTTACATTTGATCACAGTTAAGTCCAACATTTTAAATAAATCTAAATTAAAATTTTACTGTACAACAGTAAAAATATAAGATAAGATTGTCGTTGAATATTTAACAATACGAAAATTAGACTGTTTTCTACAGTAAACAGTAAATTGTTGGAAACTCTAAATTATAGTATTTAATGTAGACTATTTTTAAATCATTACCTTTGGTTTTTCTAGACAATGAACATAACCATCTATTCAAACATTTCACAGCCATTAATATTGAGCTCCATTTCTGTATTGCCATTTATAATAAAATAAAATATAAATAGGTTTTATGCAGTATATTCGTTGGAAGTAAATGTATTCTATCTTCCAAAACAAAGTTTTTAATATAGTGTAATATTTTCACAGCTAAACATAGCATATTAAATAAGGTTTAAAATATACAACGCGAGTATAAAAGAATACCCCAAATTTGAACGTCTATAATATCAAAACCAAACAACCTACAACATTGATTGATCAATCAAATGAACCGTGGAACTGTGAAGTCTGTTTACCATGCATTCATAAATGTTCAATGTGACCACCATGATCAAACTCGTTCAACGCACTTGTCAGCCCGTCCGGTGTTACGGTTTGGGTGGCGCTCGTAACTCCCGGTTTGAGGTGGTGAGGGGGTAGCGAGCTCGCATTCGACACGCCAGTGTGAGGGGGAATGTCTGATGTTTCCTTGCCCTGAACGAGGTAGACGATACCTTCATGTCTGNATTCGACACGCCAGTGTGAGGGGGAATGTCTGATGTTTCCTTGCCCTGAACGAGGTAGACGATACCTTCATGTCTAAGCTGGTTTTTAGCGAAGAAGCCACGTTCCATACAAATTGTAAGGTGAACCGGCACAACGTGCGGATATGGGGTCAGGAGCATCTATATGAGACCACCAAACACGAGCGCACTTCCCCCCAAGTGAACGTGTTTTGCGCTGTATCCAAAGACACTGTTTTTGGCCCTTTCTTTTCTCACGAGCCCACTGTTACTGGAATCCCTTANGAGCTGGTTTTTAGCGAAGAAGCCACGTTCCATACAAATTGTAAGGTGAACCGGCACAACGTGCGGATATGGGGTCAGGAGCATCTATATGAGACCACCAAACACGAGCGCACTTCCCCCAAAGTGAACGTGTCTTGCGCTGTATCTAAAGACACTGTTTTCGGCCCTTTCTTTTCTCACGAGCCCACTGTTACTGGAATTCCTTATTTGGACATGCTTACAGAGTGGTTGTTTCCTCAGTTAGAAGAGGCGGCGGGGGACTTCATTTTCCAGCAGGATGGTGCGCCACCTTATTGGCACCTAGCTGTTCGCGGATACCTGAACGATACGTTGTCGCAACGCTGGATTGATCGAGGAGCAGCTGGTGACCAGACACTTCATCACTGGCCCCCAAGAATCCGGGATCTTACTACGTGCGATTTGTTTATATAGGGGTGCATAAAGGATGAAGTGTTTCGTTCACCATTGCCGGCTAACATTGTCGACCACAAAACGAGAATTACGGACGCCATTCAAGCCGTAACACAGGACATGCTGACAAGAGTGCGGAATGAGTTTGATTTTCGCGTAGATGTCGATCGGGTCGCTCACGGTGGCCACATTGAACATTTATGAATGTATTGTAAACAAACGTCATGGTTCCACGATTCATTTGATTGGTCAATCAAGGTTGTAGGTTGTTTGGTTTTAATATTCTAGACCTTCAAAGTTGGGGTATTCTTTTATACTCAGCCTAAATATTAGAGTGTTGAATGTGTATAATTGATAAAACAAATAAAACCTCAGGAACTGCAGGCAAACTGTACAAGGTGGACAAAATGTTTGTTTACACAGGATTTCATAAAATAATATTAGGTTTACGAAGTGGCCAAGAGCCAAGTCATCAACCTTTACCAATTTCTAACTAAGTTTCTTCACCACAATCTCTACTCTACAATGCAATTTCGCATGTAATTAGTAAAAACCTTTTTTTGACAACTGAATTTTTATAATTGTTACTTTAATGTGAACAGTTACCGGTACATACTGTTTCTCGACGTTTAAAATATTCACAAAAAAAATTCAGGGCTTAAAATTAATTATATTTGTGCAAATAAATTGATACAGTGTCTTTCATTTCCCGTTATCTCTCAAACACGAACCGTTTAAAATTAATGTGATGTAAATTTAAGTCGAAAACACCAACTAAATGACGACGATGTCATAGATTTGGAACCACATACTTCACATATTAATGAATTCTAGACATGTTGCAGATGAAAATCTGGAGAACGTCTGGGTTTCTATTAATTTCCCTAAATCCCGGGCGTTAGTTGAGTTTGTTTTATCCGTCCGCAAGAAGCTTACTACTGAACTCAGATGCTAGTGCTTGCAACTAGATGCGGTACTCTAAAAAAACTGACCTAACAGCAATGTTCAGTGGGATGCTGCAGTTTGTCATAGCACGCACACTGAACGTACATAGAAAGCAGCAAATAATTAAGTTTACCGGACATCAGTTTTCCACGCAAATGAAGTCATATTTTATCTTCTTAAGTTTCACCTAAAAGTTCTACTATTGTCTCAAAATTGTAATGATATTAATATTAGTTTACAATTCTTATATAAAATAAATTGAATAAATTCTGGATTTTATAATTAATTTAATACACAGTAAGAAATATCTTTATTATTGTTTGATTACAAACTCATTTTTATTTTACGCGAGCCACACTAATACATTTCATTTGTATTTTGTTAATTACGTTTCACTAAATGCAATAAAAACTTAAATATAGTGAGCATTGCAATTATCAGCAGATCTCCAACTGTTTATATTGTTAACTAAGCATTTTTTAAAATCAGTGTTTTATTTCATTATTCAAGATATTGAAACTTTTATCTCCGTATGCGCACTTTATATACTAATTAATTAAGGATGTATTTTATTCTTTCACTGTATACATTTTAAGAATTGATTATGAACTTAAAAAATTTAAATGGTTTGTTGTTTCCTTACGGTAAGCGATCACAGTAGCTGATTGGCGGTGTTGTGTGGGGAAATTATATCGACTCTTACTTTTTTCCAAGGAGCTGATTGGCAAGGAGTCTTTCTCCATGTTGATGTTTTTGGCTATGTCGCTAGTGCATCCTCGTGTTACGTAATATTAATGTCTCGATTATTCTGCACTTTAGAAGTTATTTGTGTAACAAAAGCCAAATACAAGTGCACTGGGAGAATCATGGTTATTTTCCTGGATGTTGATAGATGCTTAGAAAAGCATGGCTTACTCGCTGTGTTCACATACTAAGCTTTGGAAGGATAGAATCGGTTTAATGATAAATCAAACAGTTTTTATCCATAATCACTGTCACCACCTGCCTAGTCGAGTCTGGATCTTGCCTGAAGGCGGGCAAAAACGTTTATGTTTATATTTATACTGGCGTCAGCAACTGTCACGATAAGTCAGTTAAGTTCAAATGACTCCGGTGGATAGTGGAAGAACGAAAGTAATTTACGATACATAAAATATACCTTTTGGACACATCTCCCGATTTGCAAGGATACATACTGTCAGATTTAAATTACATGATTAGAAACAATTTGTTGTTGTTTCCGCAAATTATGGTATATTTCTTCTCATTCGAAGATAAACTTGTCTGTTGAAACATAACATTAAAATTTACATCCACACCACCGTTTGAATGCAACATTTTGACACTACTGCATACAATTTGCGGGCTATTTTTGGGGATATGGGTAGAAAACGAAAACCAGTTTACCTAAACTTTACTCCACGCCCACTGACAGCGCAGTTGTGACTACAGTGAGTGAACACCGCCAGTTCCACCACGATGATTTCTGCTGGCTAACAGTGAATTCAGCTTGTCCTGGCCACTGAACCCGTCTACTCCGCTCCGATTCTCCGCTTTTCGTCATGAAGCCTATTCCCTTTAAACATCCTGTTCGTAAAACATA
The DNA here is from genome assembly GCA_002778355.1 of Clitarchus hookeri. Taxonomy (NCBI): domain Eukaryota; kingdom Metazoa; phylum Arthropoda; class Insecta; order Phasmatodea; family Phasmatidae; genus Clitarchus; species Clitarchus hookeri. The sequence continues at coordinate 84,276 of NQII01000425.1, forward strand.
TGATGCACAACAGACTCAAATACGAATGATGCACTAATAAAGAATAATTCCTTCCCGAGATAGCATACGGTTTGCCGGCTGTGGTGCCATCCAATGTTCCTATAATTTGTGTACATATAAAAGATATATGTAAATAAATATTCATGGGATTATATTATACTGGGATCAGGGAAATATATGCCTAACCTGAAAGCATTTAATATTAGTTATAGCGTCCTTTCCACCTATTCACCATATGTAGATAACCTAAGAAATTACGTTCCATTGTGTAAATTCTATTTGTATAAATGTGTGTGTATATTAGTGTCCGAGCATTATTGAGTCCCTTTCTAATAACTAGCCGGATAAATATTTACAAAATCAATAGTAAAATCTTAAGCAATGTTTGAAAAGTAAAATATAATTTCATTTAAAACAGTGATATCATACACTTTTGAAGAACTGTACATCACATAATTTAGTGTAAGTACCCATACAAGCACTATTTTGAAATTGTATTATGTAGAAAATGACTGGTCATAATGTGTGAGATATTTCGCTGTGTTTACTCTTTTCACATTTAAAAAAAGTGTTAAAATTTTCTATACGAGTCATTTAAGTGCAGGATAATATAATTTATTTTTTTAACTTTTGTAACTAAGTCACCTGGTATGGAGATTAAAAAAAGGAAATAAAGTTTCTACCTTATTTTTTGAACATCCTGTTCGAAGAAAAGCAGGCTGCATGGAGGTTTATAGAGCTAAGTGTGCGGGTTTACTGTTAGCTACGAGAGCAATACTTAGTAAAGGAATTTCCCGCAGCGAGAGCATGCCAGGACCAACGACTCTATCCGTGACTGAGTTTCGTAGAACGATCCCACTGCCAAAAAACTGGCAGTTTTCGGGACCGATATTTTGATAGGGGTTGTGAAGGGTACAACTGGAACCTGGCACTCTCTCCCTGATGTTCGATGCCCATATGATTTCAACCGACTGGCGCACGGGTGAGTCCTGCTGTCAGACGTCGTGATCTCTGGCGCCAGCTACTCTCACATCGTTCACCCCAGCACTCTCTCAGAAGGTACTATGGTAAGAAAAACATGGGGGACATCTGGCACTCCATTCGCGTATCACCACATATATAACACTTCATCCAGCTGGCCTGGAGACACATGTGAGACCCGCTGGCGGGTGTCGTGATCTCTGGCGTCATCTGCTCTCTCATCGTCCACCCCAGCCCTACCTCATGTGGTANGGTGGTACATTGGTAAGGGAAACATGGGGGATATCTGACACTCCCTCCCCACTTCTTCGCACATATCACATTTCATCCAGCTGGCCTGGAGACACATGTGAGACCCGCTGGCGGGTGTCGTGATCTCTGGCGTCATCTGCTCTCTCATCGTCCACCCCAGCCCTACCTCATGTGGTACTCTGGTAAGGGAAACACTGGGAACATCTGGCTCTCCCTTTCCACTTCACCACACATATCACACTACACCCAGCTGGCCTTGAGTCGTGGGCGAGTCCCGCTGGTGGGAGTCGTGATCTCAGTCGCCAGCTGCTCTCACGTCGTTCTTCCCAGCCCTGCCTCAGGCGGTAATCTAGTTTGGACGCCATGGGTGGCATCTGATACACCTCCAGAGATACGGGCGCGTCCCGCTGGCGGGCATCGTGGTATCTGGCGTCAGCTGCTCTCACATTATCCATTCCAGCCCTGCTTCAGGTGGTACTCTGACGATGGCAACATTGGGAGTATTTGTCACTCCCTCCCCGCTTCTCCACACTGATTACGCTTCACACAACTGGCCTGGAGACATGGGAGAGACTCGGTAGCGGGCGTCGTGATTTCTGGCACTAGCTGCTGTCACATCATTTACCCCAGCCCTGCCTCAGGCGATACTCTGATAGGGGCAACATGGAGGACCTCTGTCACTCCCTTACCACTTAACCACACATATCACACTTCACCTATATGGCCAGGAGACACAGGCGAGACCCGATGGCAGGCGTCTTGATCTCTGGCATCTGCTTTCACCTCTTCGAACCCAGCCCTGCCTCAGATGGTATTCGAGTGCGTGCAGCATGGTGGACATCTGACACTCTATTCTCTATGCTCCGTGCCCACCACTCCTCACCAGGCTGGCCTGGAAAAATATGCGAGACATTCAGTTAGGCTTCCTGATCGTTGGTATCATCTGCTCCCTCCTTATCTACCCCAGTCCTGCTTTAGGTGGGACTCTGGCGTGGGTGGCATGAGGGAACATCTGTCAGTCCCTCCCCGCTGCTCCGCAGCCTACTCACTAAACTAGGCTGCCCCGGAGACGTAGGCGAGACGACATCGGCGTGACGTGCTGGCGGGCGTCCTTATCTCTGGCGCCTGCTGCTCTCACCTGGTCCATCACATCCCTGCCTTTGTTGGGAAGAGCATCCTGACTTTGTTATAGTCCATGCATGCGCTTTTCAGTGCGTCAGTTATACTGGCGCTCGCACATCGCTATTTATGATCACCTCAATTTCTTTCGAGTGTGATTGCTTATGAACTTGCACTTCCTTGTGTACTACTTTGTTCCTCGACGAAAGGATCTCTAGTCAATGGTACAGACTCCTCATTTGAACTGTTCAGATTTCTCACACATTAGATCAACGCCCTTATTAACATGGATACGCCAAGGTAATTAAACTTATTATAGTATAATTATATTGGCTGAAATCAATGTTCCAGATTGTGCAGTGCACAAAAATGTGATAATTCTTCATATCAAAATCTATAACTACTAGTGTTGGACTTCCATTAAATTCGGTTCACTAACTAACACATTTACCAGACTTGTGTCCTTGTTTTCTAAGCTAGATTCTTCCTCAGTGAGCAAAAGCTCCGGATATTATAAAATAACTTTAGTATTATGGCCTCTGCCTGTGTACACTACGTGCATACTAAATTACTGGACAATGGTTTGAACTGTTTAATCATTTAATTTATTTCGATTATTAATGCTGTTGGTTAAAACCAGTAAANTTACTGGACAATGGTTTGAACTGTTTAATCATTTAATTTATTTCGATTATTAATGCTGTTGGTTAAAACCAGTAAAGCTACCATGGGAGTAGTTTACATGTCAACATGTAACAACTGCCATCTACAAACGATGCGTCAGTGCCTAAGGCGGGAATGAAACTCCCGGCCAGTACTGATTTCCAGATCCATCCATTGATTCACTCTGCATTTTTGTTACTAATTCGGTGCTTAAGCTTTTCGNTTACTGGACAATGGTTTGAACTGTTTAATCATTTAATTTATTTCGATTATTAATGCTGTTGGTTAAAACCAGTAAGGCTACCATGGGAGTAGTTTACATGTCAACATGTAACAACTGCCATCTACAAACGATGCGTCAGTGCCTAAGGCGGGAATGAAACTCCGGNGTAGTTTACATGTCAACATGTAACAACTGCCATCTACAAACGATGCGTCAGTGCCTAAGGCGGGAATGAAACTCCGGGCCAGTACTGATTTCCAGATCCATCCATTGATTCACTCTGCATTTTTGTTACTAATTCGGTGCTTAAGCTTTTCGTCAGGCAGTCTGCTGCCTCTAAACTTCCTGTTTTTAAACGTGTGATTCTAAACAGACCAAAATACCAATAATGCACTAATAAAGAATGATTTATTCCCGAGATAACAGAAGCTTTGCCGGCTTTTGACCCGTCTAATGTTCCTTTAATTTGTACATATCTTATATAAATATTAACTACATATATAAACGGGATTTTATCATACTGGGTTTAGGGAAATACACGCTTAACCTGAAAGTATTTAATATTAGTTTATAGCGTCCTTTTCACCTATTTACCATATATATATATATAGGCCTAAGAAATGACATTCCAATGTATAAAATTTAGTTGCATAATGTGTGTATATGTGCGTGCGTGCAATCTTGACTCCCTTCCTAATNGGAAATACACGCTTAACCTGAAAGTATTTAATATTAGTTTATAGCGTCCTTTTCACCTATTTACCATATATATATAGGCCTAAGAAATGACATTCCAATGTATAAAATTTAGTTGCATAATGTGTGTATATGTGCGTGCGTGCAATCTTGACTCCCTTCCTAATACCTCGTCGAATATATATTTACAAAAATTATATTAAAACCTTATGCGATATGTGATCAGTAACATAAAATTTTGTTAAAAATACACCATGAGATAAAATAATTTTTGAAGAATTATAAATCACCTAAATCACTGCAAGTAGCAAGATAAACGCTGGTTTGAAAATGTATTTTGATGAAAATTGCTGGTCATGTTCTGTAAGTTTTTTCGCTGCATATACTCTTTTCGTGTAAAGGTAAAGTGTGAGAATTTTGTATACAAATCATTTAAGTCCAGATATATAAATATTTTTTTTTAAGTTTTGTAACTTTTGTAAATATCCTACTGTAGAGTTTATATAACGAAAATTAATTTTCGGCCTTAGTTATGGACGAGCCTGTTTGAAAAGCATGCTGTGTTGAAGATTTTAGAGCTTGGTTTGCGGGTTTACCGTAAACGATAAAAGCCACATGCGGTGAAGCAATTTACCGCAGCGACAGCATGACAGGACCAGCGGCTTCATCCGTGGCTGAGGTACGTGGTTCGATATCTGGAACTCCTTCCAGGAGACATCATAATAAAAACGAAGAAAAATATGTTAGTGACCTAAATTATCAATTCAATATTAAGCCATTAACTTATACCGGAAATATGGTGACATTTACTATATATATAATCACACACACGAAAACCTGAAACGGCAGTCAGTGCGCATACATAATAGCTTTAATTTCCAAGTTATTTCGCGCTTACTGAACCAAATAAAATCACGTAGCTCTTTTAGTAAATATAGTATTTTACAACAATGCGGATGTATAAACCAGATATAAGTTTGCCTAATTGGAGTTTCCTAACATATAGGTATTTTGGATAAAGGGTTTTATCACAAAAATAAATTTTTTCTAAGTTACAATACAACTATTTAGTTATCGAGAACTAAAGTAAACATTTTGATCAGAAATTACGTGCTTTAAATGAAGACTAGCATAAAACAAAAAACTGTGAAACTCACTAGGCGATTTGGCAATAATATATTAACTTAGAAAATGAGTGTACTGGACTTCACGAAATACACGTTCACCGGACGTAGGCGAGAAAACAGGAAGCGGTAATGGAGGCAATCATGTAATTAAACAGTATGTTAGTTTGTAGTATTGTGTTATTTCAATTTCGTGCCACGGTATTAAAGTTCCTATACATATTGCGCTCTCTTCTCTTTCGTCCTTTGTTTGAACACACGGAGATGATTAACTAGAAAATTATATTATCTTTTCCGTCCCTGATAGTTAAATTGTATTTTTAATTACTTGATGTATATATTATAACATTCCAACAAGTAAGTGGGAGCTGAATTCCTATTATCTATTAGCCTACATATTAACGTTTATTATTTATTTGATTAAGAACTAACACATATATAATATTTTTAGTGTTTCGTGTAATATATATACACATATATGTGTAGTGATATATTATACTTAATGCTCTAATTTTCTTGTATTTAAGCAAAAAAAAATAATATATATATATATGTATATATACACCTCTTAGTGTTTGGTATTAAGCCAACGTTTACATTTGTAATAGTGTAACCGCAAATTAAGAAAATCTGAGACAACTTTTATTAGACGGAACATTGGAATTTTATAGTAATAAGTTAATAAATAAACGCGAAAACAAGTGTCACATTATATAATATGTGTAGCACTAAAATAAACGTTAAGAAATATTTTCTTATATTTTCTGCAATGCTGAGAAATAAAAATGTATTAAGAAATGGCAATGTTATGAGTCGAGAACGGCGGGGGAAGAGAGGAATGCTTGATTATCATTTCGGCTCCAAGAAAATCGCAATTTATTTCAAATTTAAATCAACAAAATCTTAGCTCGTTTTGGCCAGATATACGTTTTCCTATAATAATTATAATCATGTTTTAATAATATACATATTATTAGCTGTGTTAAAATTAATATTCCTTTTGTATCAGATGGAAAAGTAGCTGTTATTTTCATTACGGAAGTGTGTTCCAGTAAAAATATTTTACTTTAACTAGCAACTAAGCTTGTATTTAATGCATTTTGTTTTTGGACTTTATCTGCTTGTTGAATACATAGATGTTTCCGCAGACATAGCAGCCGTCATCTTCAGGGAAGCTAATACCAAATATCGGGCTTGTAGTGACTTTTCTTTTAATATTGATGTATTCATGATGTAGTATTCTTCTTATTAGTATTATTACTTATAAGTAAACAAATAATATCAATATATTTTATTCGCTTAAAATATTTTATGGAAGGTAATTTTTTTTCTGTATTTATTCTTATTGCTTGTTCCATTAATTAGCAAAAACTAATTTAAAATATTGACATTTCCTTACAAAATGTTTACATTAAATTAATTTGAAATGTAGCTTATTTGCCATTAATATGAGTGTGGTTTTTATATTTAACGTATTCAAATTATATAATAAATGTAAAAAAATAATTTTGGGATATAATATTTCTATATCCAGATAATACAAAATTAAATTAATGGGACCAAATATTACAGTTTGGTAATACACTAATTAGGGTAGACCAAGGTGATGGTGTAAACTATGTTTAAAATCGATCATTTTAAACACCAAATAGTTTTCTTACATTATAAAAATTTAAATTAGTCTTAATAATTACACTAACTTGAAACTGTGTAATAATAGTTTTTTAGTATAGGCTACATAAACTTTTTTATAATATCAGTGTTATTTTTAAATTGCACTGAAACATTTGGCTGCATTAATTAAAGTGTTTCCGAGTTTATGGAGACTTTTGCTGAATTAATAGATAACGTCACTCTTAAAAAGTTAAAATATCAGTTATTTCAAGTGCAACATTTACAGAAGTGCATATAAATCACTAACGAAGCAATACATAAAACATATTATCCATGATATTCTTTAGTATAAAATATAAAATAAAACACAATTTCCCATTATCGTAACAAATATCATAGGAAGAAAATGCAGAAATTATTCATACTGACATTAAGCATACAGTACCAAAATGAAAAATAAAAGCCCTTAAGTAAGCCCAAGAAATTAAGTCTGAATAAATTTTCTACGAAAAATGTTTTTTTTTAATTCAATTACAGTATACTTATTTTTAAATTTAATCAGAGTTTGGTTGGCAATTTTTATTTGTAATAAAATAAAATAAATTCGATATGGTAGTTAAAATGTAGCATCACGTGTGTTTTGTAATTATGTTATGCTTAACGAGTAATAATAATACACGTCAATTTATCATCAATTTTTAGATTTTAGCTGTAATAATACTTTTTTTTTTTATTTGTACATTATGAAAAATAGCAGAACGTGGTTTTATGTAATTGAAATTATAACAATGTTCACAAATTTTACCTTAAATATGTACAAAACTAAAAAGGAAAACATATAATATANGCTTAACGAGTAATAATAATACACGTCAATTTATCATCAATTTTTAGATTTTAGCTGTAATAATACTTTTTTTTTTAATTTGTACATTATGAAAAATAGCAGAACGTGGTTTTATGTAATTGAAATTATAACAATGTTCACAAATGTTACCTTAAATATGTACAAAACTAAAAAGGAAAACATATACATAATAAAAAAAAAAATTATATTATAATAAATAGGAAATTTCGATTCAGATATTGTAACTAATATTTATAAAATCACACTTAGTNAAAAAAAATTATATTATAATAAATAGGAAATTTCGATTCAGATATTGTAACTAATATTTATAAAATCACACTTAGTCATTTTGAGGTTTTTAAATACCGTAAATGCATATTATTTTCTTCTTTATGAAAGAAGTTAGCAGGACTAGGAGCCAAGAAAAATTAATAATAAATAACCTTACCAAGGTTTAATATATTTAAATTCATATAATCCAAACTGTGTGTTCTTTAAGTGGACTGCTTATTCCTTAAACTAATTATATCACTAAATATAACATATTTAAAAAGAAAGTAAACACCACAAAATATTCTGTAAACATTTTTTTGAAGCTAAATATATGTTAAAGTTGCAATTCAAACGCATATTTAGTTAAACCCGTAATATTGAAGGTTGATTACAAATTTACTTTAAAGAACTGGTTTTATTGTACATAAATTTAATGTCCAGAATAAGTTGAAATATATATCTTCAATTTATCGCCCTTTAAAACTATGTAAATTCTTAAAAAAAATTTATTTTTTAATTGAACACGTACATGTAATTAAACATATGTTTTTTATCGTCTAATGAATGTTTTAAGTGAAAGTGAAAAAAATAAATTTTTGTTGCACTAATTGAAAATAAGAATAGAAATTAAATAGTTACAGGCAGAGAAAACAATATTTTTTTCAACGAACATCAACTTTATACTGTAGACAGTGCACTATTTGGATGAACGAAATTGTTTAATTACTTGTGGCTTATTTGAATGAAATAGAAAAAAAAATGTAATCAATGATACCATGATAACACTAAAATAATTCAAGGAGAAAAAACTATTATTTAAACGAATAGCAAGTTCACACAGACGAAAGTGCATAGTTTGGATGAAGAAAATATTTTTTCCTGTTTTTGGTGGTAAACTGGAAGACTGTATTTAGTGTTAAGTGTACCCCTGGATTGTAGAAAAACTTCGTCGCTTCTTTTAATTGTTAAGTTATTTAGTTAAGTGTATTGTTATAAGAAATACAGCTTACATACTGCCATTATTGTTGCAAAGTGAATTGTAGAATATGTAAACTAATGAATTATATGTACAGTTTTCAATATTTTATATATAGTTATATTTGTATTGGGCCGGTAAAAAGTTTTAACGTCATTATTATGTAGGCAGTATGAATGGATAAACAAAAGAACTGATTTACTTAATAATAATTAGATTGCTTTTAGTGATAAAATATGTAAATGTAATTACAAAGAAATATTTTGTTTATCTCTGGGAAGGAATTGTTTGGGAAAAAAGATCCGAACTAACTTTTTTATATATATTTGTATATGTTCACACATATAAATGACATTTATATGTTTACNGGAAAAAAGATCCGAACTAACTTTTTTATATATATTTGTATATGTTCACACATATAAATGACATTTATATGTTTAAAGTGAAAGAACTGAAATCATTAAATATATTTTCATAAGAATTAGTTATCACTAAGTAATATGCATGGAATTTACTATTTTCTGGAGGCCTACGTAGATATTGGTAATAAATGTAACAGACACATTGGAAATAAGAAAGATGAAATTCATTTATATTACAATTGGTATCATGGCTTTAAATAAAGTTATAATAAACAAAAGCAATTTCTTTATTTTCTATATACAAATGCAATACTCTAAAGTTTTTGTTTAGTAANTAAAGTTATAATAAACAAAAGCAATTTCTTTATTTTCTATATACAAATGCAATACTCTAAAGTTTTTGTTTAGTAATCTTAATTGAATATTTATCAATATAACTTTTAAAAACAAAATTTTAAATTTAGATTTTGGTGAAGAGACTTAGTAGTTTATACTATTTGCATTTAAATGAAAACTTCCAATAAAATACTCTGTTAAAGACATTACTAATAAAATATATAAAATAGGGTGATTTATTGATATGCTTATTGTTACTTTATAATGTATGTTTTACAGGGTAAGGTTTTCTGCTTTATAAATGTGAGTGTTATTTTGCCTAAGCGTAGAATTAGAGAAATTTTAAAGAATTTTTTGAAGCAATGAAATGTGGTATTTACGAACAGATTCGTTTCCGCTGACGTAGAATTACGAAAAATATTCAAAGAAAAAATCATATTATTGCGTATCATAAATAATTGGGATAATTTTTTTCTTTCAAAATTTTAATAGCGAAAATATTGAAACATAGATAGAGCATAAATTTTACTGAACGTGTTTACAGAAAATACGATCGCCTCTTTTATAATGTGTTTAGCACGTAAATTATATCAAGTGTTGAGTTGCTTCATTCAGACATAGATGATTTCAATTAGTTGTTACTAATAAAGTTATATAGATGGTGTCTCCTTGGAATATCTTTGTACACTAAAGTGTGTAATGAAATGTAATGAAAAAGAGATAATTAAAAATATCTTTACGTACAAATTTAGTTCCTATTTGTGTGGTTTACGTAAGAGCAATTATAAAACCCGATGGTATGGAGAATACTGATAGTTTGCCAAGAACACTGTGACTCTACTATCTTGTACTGAAACTTTTACCGTTTATAGTTGAGTTTGAGTGAGAATAAAAATATTAAAAAACAACTTTATTGTAAACAAGTCCCTATCGGAACATTTGATTTTTAAATTGGACTATGGACTAATATAATTTATTTTCTTTCATTTTGGTATTCGCGACTTTGATAGTATACATAATATAAAATATAGCCTTGCATAAAGTACACGAGAGATTTTTTGTGATTGGAATATTCAGAAATATCCGTTTTAAATGAGGGCTAATTTTAACAATATATAATTTACGAAATAAATTATAACTTTTATTATAATAATGACGGTTGTTTTGAATGTAATAACTTTATTTCCAAAACAAACTCTAAAATATTACCGTTTTCTCTTATAATTACGTGGTTTTTAAATATATAACAAAAATATTATATTTTCAGAATTTAAAAATACAGAGAATCTTTAAATCGTAAGTTCTTACGTAACACGTACTCTAAAAATTTACTATAAAGTTATAAAAAGAAAAACTATATTAAACACACTAAACAGGCAATGGATAAGGCCTGTACTTCTTAAGATTATTTGAAAACTATAATTCTTCAAAATTTTTAACATCTTGGGAAATTATTTTAATATTTCAAAAACAACATTTCAACGAAAATAAGAGAGGGTTGAAAGTATTTAGAAACGTATACGTGAAATAAGGTAATTGTGTACAACATGTATTCGAATTGATAGTGATCAAACGAAAAAAAAATTGGACTGTCAAATTTCTGTCCAAACATTTATTCTTGAACATAAAAATTTTTAACGAAAAAATTATGTTGGTTTTGATATTTTGGCACGGTATTTTAGAATAGTTCAAATATTCATAAATATTACGATATTTTTTTCTAAATCATAACGAATTTGAAAACAGGTCTTATAAAACTCATTTTAAATTTAATATTTCAAATAATATTGATATCAATANAATCATAACGAATTTGAAAACAGGTCTTATAAAACTCATTTTAAATTTAATATTTCAAATAATATTGATATCAATCAAAACAAATATAGAACTGCTAGAAAACATGTTATAAGCAATTGTTGTAAACTCTCAGAAAAGTTAAAAAAAAAATAAACTCAAAATAGTTTTTATTTTAATTTTTTTTATCTATTTACGATGTATAAATTATGGTAAATTATATACTACTCAATTTTGCATTACATAGTTGAATATAAACATTTCAGGTATAATATTTAATGGTTTTGTGTTAACNAATCATAACGAATTTGAAAACAGGTCTTATAAAACTCATTTTAAATTTAATATTTCAAATAATATTGATATCAATAAAAACAAATATAGAACTGCTAGAAAACATGTTATAAGCAATTGTTGTAAACTCTCAGAAAAGTTAAAAAAAAATAAATTCAAAATAGTTTTTATTTTAATTTTTTTTATCTATTTACGATGTATAAATTATGGTAAAAGTATATACTACTCAATTTTGCATTACATAGTTGAATATAAACATTTCAGGTATAATATTTAATGGTTTTGTGTTAACNTATATACTACTCAATTTTGCATTACATAGTTGAATATAAACATTTCAGGTATAATATTTAATGGTTTTGTGTTAACAGAAAGTAATAAATACCCACTTAAAAATATAATTGTTGAACTTTAATAGCGGAACACTTGTATAAACTACAGTATCAACAGATTCAAAACAGTACAGATAAAGACTACACGTTTTTCTTTGCCCAAAGAGAACTAACTCAAATAGATGACAGTAAAATGCGACTCAAAAATTTATTCACATAGATTAATATTACAAGATATGTGTTCTAATAAAAAAAATTGGTGTCGTAGAATATAAGAACTGTAATATGTGTTATGAAACTGTATTCAAGTATATTAAAGATGATACGTAAATTACCATTCTAAAAAAATGTTTAATTAAAATAATTGCACAAAAGTAGGTATATAAACAAATACAAATAAATTTAAGGGTTTTAGTCACATACTTCATGTATGCACAAGTTCTCATTGTAATGATAAAGGATTGAGACAGCGATTTGTGTTGTCGCAGCTCATTCTCTGTCATTCCGATCTGACACTTCTAAATATATACTACAGTACTATTGCACCGTCATTTGAACTAAATAGCTGCCTTTTGAATTTTTGACTACATAGACCAATCTGTATCTTCACATGACACATTCATGCTGTTGGTCTTTGGCAATAAACTGTGATGCCTTAAAGCTGAAATTTAGGTGAACTAATAAATTATATTTCCATGGGCTGGACGACGAAAACACAAAGAAACACAGTAACTTGACAATATATTATCATATCAATTTTAAATAACTTTACAGTATGTGAATATAGTCGAATCGCCATCATACTTCACTTTGTTATTGGAAAACAACAAAAGAAACAAAAAGTAAATTTAAAGAAAAGCTAGGAAATAAATCAGTTTTAGAGTGTTTTGAATACGAATGCCAGTATGTAGTAGATCCATTTGAGTGAATTTACTGTTTCCTTCAAACTCAAACGCTGACATAATAATTTTTTTAAATTGGTTTTCCAACCTTATCTCATATATCGTAGCTTATGCTACTGGTCTGCAATAGAGACGTCTGACAAACTTAATTTTGAAAAAACCAAAAAATTCGAGAAATAATTGTTAAGCAACGAAAAGTGTTGTGTATTTGATGGTCAGTGTGTAATAAAGTACTTGTGCTGTGTCATTCTGTATGCAGAGTCGCAATACTCAATTTCGTTAATGTTAGTGTTCTGGAGGTCTAGGATATAGGTTTGAGGTCTAGGATATATATAGGTTTAGGATATATATAGGTTTGATATACTACTCTTGACCATGACCACTAGATGACAATTACATCATCTACATGCTAAAAAATGGAAAAATTGCAGAACCCTTTAGAAAATATCAAACATAGGTCAGCATGTCGTAAAGTGCACGTACTTATTCATTACTCTTGGATTTGGTCGCCATATTGAATTTTATTAATACTAGTTCTTGATTCGATACTTATGAATTTTACTTTAATAATGTTTTGCTATTATTCGACCTTGACCCGCTATGAGCTCTATCATGACTTTGAAAACATAAACATAAAAAAAAAAACTGCCAACATTTATTGCTGTGCTTATACTCCATCGTTCCAGTCGGACGTACACAATGTTCAATTTCGTTGAATTCACCATTGGAAATGCTTTTCAAAACATCCCATAGGAATACACACATCTGGCCCCAGGTTAGTACACAAGAAGTAGGAGATGTATGTAGGACTGATCAAAAATTCGAGTCCGTGTGGCACATAGAACATTAAACGTAACGCATACTGCAGACACCTTAATAAGGAGTGTAACCACCCCGAACGGCCACACATGCNGTGTGGCACATAGAACATTAAACGCCACGCATACTGCAGACACCTTAATAAGGAGTGTAACCACCCCGAACGGCCACACATGCAGCAATTGTGGCACATTACACGTCGTACAAATGCTGAACGTCTCTCTGGGATACAGTAGATGTCTAACGCTCGCTGTACTTCATACCTTAGCTGGATGATGGCCGTTGTCATGGCTGGGATGGATGTCAAGCACCGTCTTATCGTTTTCCTCACATGCGTGATGGGGCTGAGGTCTGGGTACCTAGTGGGCCAGNTACTTTAATAATGTTTTGCTATTATTCGACCTTGACCCGCTATGAGCTCTATCATGACTTTGAAAACATAAACATTAAAAAAAAAACTGCCAACATTTATTGCTGTGCTTATACTCCATCGTTCCAGTCGGACGTACACAATGTTTAATTTCGTTGAATTCACTATTGGAAATGCTTTTCAAAACATCCCATAGGAATACACACATCTGGCCCCAAGTTAGTACACAAGAAGTAGGAGATATATGTAGGACTGATCAAAAATTCAAGTCCGTGTGACACGTAGAACATTAAACGCCACGCATACTGCAGGCACCTTAATAAGGAGTGTAACCACCCCGAACGGCCACAAATGCAGCAATTGTGGCACATTACAAGTCGTACAAATGCTGAACGTCTCTCTGGGATACAGTAGATGTCTAACGCTCGCTGTACTTCATAACTTAGCTGGATGATGGCCGTTGTCATTGCTGGGCTGGATGTCAAGCACCGTCTTATCGTTTTCCTCACATGCGCGATGGGGCTGAGGTCTGGGTACCTAGTGGGCCAGAGTAGCATGTGTACACAGTGTAGAGCTAAGTGTTTTTTCCCCCAGTGACATGGTGACGCGCGTTATCGTGCTGGAACATTGGTTCCTACAGTGTATCAAAACATGGTCGGATGACAGGATTGACAACGTCACGGATGTATGATGTACTCGTAATGTTCCCTTGAATGCATACCAGAGGCGATCTGGATGTTGTTGCTATTGGCCTCCAAACCATCATCCCATACGTGGGTCCGGTACGGTGAGTGCGAATGTACGATGTTTTGTTCCGTACACCCACATGTCTACAAACGAGAACACGGTCATCACTTTGTCTAAGTCAGAAACGACTCTCATTACAGTACGCCACTGCTCTCCATACGCTTCTCCAAGACACTCTCTATAGACACCACCGGATACATTCAGGACGATGAATTTGTGNGCCACTGCTCTCCATACGCTTCTCCAAGACACTCTCTATAGACACCACCGGATACATTCAGGACGATGAATTTGTGTCAGGGGTAAATATGCCACAGAAACTCGAGAAAGAAAACCTACCTCCTACAATATATTGTTTATTGTTCGTGTAGACACGTGAGGTGAGGGGAAGCGCGACAGTGACTTTGATTGCACATGCGGTTGCTTTTCTGTCAGCCAGGGTGGGCCGAACGATCCTTCGGTCCAGGCTCTCTCTCATCAGGGCAGCTAAGTGGCACTGGTGGGGCTAGGCGGCTGTGGGTACCCTCTGCCAGCCATATTTTCTNTCTCTCTCATCAGGGCAGCTAAGTGGCACTGGTGGGGCTAGGCGGCTGTGGGTACCCTCTGCCAGCCATATTTTCTGCCACCGATGATCCACAGACGCGTTACGCCCCAAGTCAGTGGCATTTCTATGGAGCGTCCAGTCACCCTCTCGGAATCCTACTGTATAGATNATATTTTCTGCCACCGATGATCCACAGACGCGTTACGCCCCAAGTCAGTGGCATTTCTATGGAGCGTCCAGTCACCCTCTCGGAATCCTACTGTATAGATGTGCTCTAAGTCACTTATCTGTTCAATTGGTACTCGCCGTCGTCTTCCAGGCATTGCAGACCCACACTGTGATACACACGAAATGGAATCGCACAGCCACTTGCATTTGTCATGTTGTTTGATGAACTGTGATAAGACATTTTATCTTATTGCTACAGACCAGTGCAGGCCAGTGGGACCCTTCCACTAAAGCTCAGTGTGCCCTCTACACACGAGCAGTTTTTATTGTAAGTTTTGGTGGATTGACCGATGTTTACTAGGTGGTCTTTTATGCATTTCCGCAAGTGTACGTTATTTCGGCAATAATTATGGGGTCAGTCAATTGTAAGTGTTATTGACTGAGATCATGAACCTGTCCCTTATAGTTACCTTAACTTCGGTAATCCTTCATTTTTTTTTGCAAAAATTAGAAAAATCTGCGAACTGAATAAGAAAAGTGGGTTCAAACATATATTTATGGATACTTAATGATGGCCCTGGTCCTATATTTGACGAGATAATATCATTACGGCTTTAAACTTTCACAAACGATTGCTATGCGAGACCTCACCCTCACATTCTCTTTGCCTGCTACATACAGAAAATAAACCGAGAGGACGAAAACAATCACTCTAGCTAGATTAATATTCTTTCTGCAGTTTTCGAAACTTCGTTCGAAAACTTTATTCATTGCGCAACCACTCTCTTAAATCAGTCCGGAGACTTTGGAGCAGATCCCCTTTCCCCCATTCTTTCATTCCGGCAATGCTCCATACTCACCTCACCGGCTCTCAAGAACTCGATGTTAAGAGCCGTTTTAATCTCTTCACTCACTGACTCACTCACTCACACGCAGAATTCGTGCAATCCAGGTCTTCGGGCACTAAACAGTCTCGAAGCATACCACACTCAGCAGGCATACAACAATCACCGAGTTTATACCACTAATTAAATATTCCATATTCGTAATGCATATGGCAAACATAGCAAAACCACGCCGCTCGTAATGGAAATAAACTGCAATTAAGTAAACATTCCGTTCATATACCTCTTGTTATGTAAANCACCTCACCGGCTCTCAAGAACTCGATGTTAAGAGCCGTTTTAATCTCTTCACTCACTGACTCACTCACTCACACAGAGAATTCGTGCAATCCAGGTCTTCGGGCACTAAACAGTCTCGAAGCATACCACACTCAGCAGGCATACAACAATCACCTAGTTTAAACCACTAATTAAATATTCCATATTCTTAATGCATATGGCAAACATACCAAAACCACGCCGCTCGTAATGGAAATAAACTGCAATTAAGTAAACATTCCGTTCATATACCTCTTGTTATGTAAANCAAAACCACGCCGCTCGTAATGGAAATAAACTGCAATTAAGTAAACATTCCGTTCATATACCTCTTGTTATGTAAACGTACGAAACCTACGTATTCATACTATAAATAATCGCACTTGTTGTAAATATAGCAGACATTTTCCGCACTTACTGTAGGCATGCCTCATACACACCACGAACATTCTACTGAAAAAGCAGATAACCATTAAATCCAGAAATTACTGCTCACATCAAAATACACCACTCATACTGCGAACATTACAGTCGTACTTCGAACAAGCCTGCACTCACTTTACGAACATACTACCCACACCATGAGCATATCACTCATAACATGAACTCATACTGCAATCATAGCATCCAAATCACAAATATACTCTCCATACCAAACACATACACTGCACTTATCGTAAAAATCCCGTATACATTCCAATGCATACCAGGCATACAATAAACCCGACATAGTCTTCTAAACACATGTACTTACACACAGACAGCTCACATGCAATATTTGTATTAATAAAATGATGCTATTTTTACCTCACCGCGAGCAGTAGCACCAGCAAAACTGTGGAGAGTGGTTGTTTATAAAACATATTTGGTAGGCCTAAACAGCAGAGGGACTACTACGCAAAAACAATAATGAGTGAGTCTGCTAAGCACCGAAGAATAAGTGGCCTCTCTGAAACGGTATGACAGCGCCAAACTTGAAACATAACGCGGCCGTAAAACTGCGCAAGACCCGACTGGGAACCAACAGGAAGACAGGACGACAGGCTGAAGAGGCGGCGATGAGAAGCGTAATGAGTGCTCGAGACGAAGAAACACGGGAGAGACGGCGCCGGGTATCGAATAGAGGCAGCAATGTTATCCGGCGATCTGGCAGTAAGTGTCCACGCGATAAGACGCGTGAGCAAAGCCAGCGTCCTTCTCCTGTACATCCCTTCCGATTCCTTCTCTGGAAGTGGGAAGCAAAAACGATTGCAATCCATTCCTTAACTCATCACATTANAGTGGGAAGCAAAAACGATTGCAATCCATTCCTTAACTCATCACATTATAACTATCCTTTGTAGTTAGGTTTTTCCAAGTAAAGGGCTTATTGCAATCATACTTGTCGTTGTACAGGTCAGTCGATCTCCTTTAACACTATTTGGTTACACTTATTACCTACATTTATGTATAACAACATTAATTAATAATCTTTGTAGCCAGGAGCCAACTACATAGAATTTAGGGTTATTAGATAAGTGTAAAATTTCAAGCCAACACAAAAAAATTCTAATTTAACATAAAACAGTCAGATACTATTCATACATTATGGCGTGGTGTTCGTTTCCCATTCACTTCCGTCTGCATGACGCTAAGAGTAAGGATGTAGGTTCCTGCTCTTGTGAGAACATATGGCAGACAGATAATGATGTCGTGTCCCAGCCACCATGGTGTGAAGAACACAGTAGATATATAGCATCAGCCGTTACTTGCCAAAAATTTGCGGTAGTGTGATAACACTGACAGAGACACAGTAGATACGGCTGCTTATCTGCATACCATACACAACCCACAAAACTGAATGTTGAATGCGTTTGACAACGAAATTACCAAATAAGTGTACTTGTATCATTGTTTCGCTCCAAAACAAATCCGGATTTTTATCAGTCAGCAATCATTGTAATNACCAAATAAGTGTACTTGTATCATTGTTTCGCTCCAAAACAAATCCGGATTTTTATCAGTCAGCAATCATTGTAATGGTTGTTATGTACATCTGATTTGTTTCGAGTACTTTTATTGTCAGTTGTTCTGTGTGAAGATTGACTTAAATGACTATGAAGAAACTGTGAAAAGGGGGAAATGTGGTANTTTTATTGTCAGTTGTTCTGTGTGAAGATTGACTTAAATGACTATGAAGAAACTGTGAAAAGGGGGAAATGTGGTAATGTACATTTTGAAAATATGATTAAAAATATGCATCAGATGTAGATGATAGCAAATGTGCCGATAAATAAGATGATTATGACATAGATGCCAACAAAGAAGGTGACTATGAAATACGTGGTAATGAATAAGACTGTGATGGTTTTAATTATTCTAAATATATGTAAACGTTGAAAGTATAAAGTAAGGGAATCGAATTGACTGCTTTGGTTTGGCAGAAACTCTTATATAACATGATTCAGAATAAAAACAAGGCATTCGTTGTGTATAAATGGGACATATTGAAAATGTGTACTAGTGTACAGAAGTGAGAAGGCAATGAGAAGAGCGCCTGTGTTCACTTATATGCAAAAATATTGATCACTCTTAAGGTATTATCGCAGCAGCATGTATGTGGGTACAGGCAGAGTACACGGTAGTATGTATACAGAGAACATAAAAATATTGTACCACACCAAGCATGTATTGGAGGGGACCGAAAATTGCACAATGCTNGTATGTATACAGAGAACATAAAAATATTGTACCACACCAAGCATGTATTGGAGGGGACCGAAAATTGCACAATGCTCTTAGTGTGGATTTGGACAAGTAGCAAGGAGACAGGAGGAGATACAGTTAGGTATGGNAAAAATATTGTACCACACCAAGCATGTATTGGAGGGGACCGAAAATTGCACAATGCACTTAGTGTGGATTTGGACAAGTAGCAAGGAGACAGGAGGAGATACAGTTAGGTATTGAGGGACACTAATGTTGGATGTTTTCCTGAGGAAGATCCTGCCACAACTGGCCAACTGACCCCCTAAATCCGCCGTAGTTGCCACTGACCGAAGTACCATCCAATTTGGTCCCAAACGTTCTCGATGGGTAAGAGGTCTGGGGACCCTACTGACCAAGTGAGCATGTTTATATCACTAAAAGAGGCAATAANACTGACCGAAGTACCATCCAATTTGGTCCCAAACGTTCTCGATGGGTAAGAGGTCTGGGGACCCTACTGACCAAGTAAGCATGTTGATATAACTAAAAGAGGCAATAAATACCAGTGGTGGGTGATACCGGGTATTATTCTGCTGGAAAATAAGGTTGTCAAAATGTACCAAGAAGGGGGAGCGCACATGGCCGCGTTGTCACGAACCCTTCAATCAGCACTAGTGGGGTTCGGGAGTCTTAGGAAATGACACCCCACACCATGACACCTCTTGTAAGAGTGATGTGCAGCTTTAAAGTGAAGCGTGTATTACAACTCTGGCCAGGACGTCTCCAGGCTCGAATTCGGCTTTCGTCTGTATCCAGACACGACCATGATTCGTCACTGAACACCACTCGTTACCAATCCGCAAGCTGCTATGCTGCCCATTCAGATGGTCACTCGTGCTCAAGCACGAGTGACCTTCTGCCGGGATTATTGCTTACTACGGCCTTATTTTTACTGCCGAGAATATAAAACAATTGGTTGTCGCTTTAAAAGCATTAACGTATGACGTATTTATTTTGTAATCTTANTAAAGTGAAGCGTGTATTACAACTCTGGCCAGGACGTCTCCAGGCTCGAATTCGGCTTTCGTCTGTATCCAGACAGGACCATGATTCGTCACTGAACACCACTCGTTACCAATCCGCAAGCTGCTATGCTGCCCATTCCCGGCAGATGGTCACTCGTGCTCAAGCACGAGTGACCTTCTGCCGGGATTATTGCTTACTACGGCCTTATTATTACTGCCGAGAATATAAAACAATTGGTTGTCGCTTTAAAAGCATTAACGTATGACGTATTTATTTTGTAATATTANTTACTGCCGAGAATATAAAACAATTGGTTGTCGCTTTAAAAGCATTAACGTATGACGTATTTATTTTGTAATATTATGATTATTGTGCACTCTTCGTGTTTTAAAGTCAAGATCAAATATTAAACAATCACTTTACATATACTCAGGTCACAATGGTAGTCGTCGTAAGGGATACCACGACGACAGATCCCTCTCTGCTAGTTGCCTGGATATAGTAATGGTGGACATAGGTGTACCCCCAACTGCCATGAAATGTCCATTAATGGTGCGCAACGACGACCGTGGAGTGCTTAGAGTAGGTCGCATGACGATATAATCCTCCCAGCTTGTGGTCAGCATGTGTCGACTAGAGCCTCTTCGGTGGGTCCAACACTGCGACCAACACTGACTCACAGTGTAGGCAGAAGGGTTTAGGCGGCGAGCAACGCGCCTAAAGTCCAACCTGCCTCTCGGAGGCCGACGATGCGACCTATCTCAAACTCATCCCGCTGGGCAAAGGCTTGTCGAATGCGCCGTCAGGACAAGTTGCTTCTTCACTTAAATTGTCTCTGTATCTCACACTGCTACTAAGGACTTATTCGGTGTCTTGCAGCTATGAATGATGGTAGGAAATGTATGACACCTTGTGGCACATCCGCCCAAACAAACTGCATTAAACGCAAATGGGACACATCTCCGGCTGAGATGAAACTGTGTGGTAACCTTCATTGTTTTCGGGCAATTCGTTTGTGGTGTTAAATTTGTTTGCTAGTAAGTTTATATTCGGACGACCCAAACGAAGTGATAATCAGGTTAAGCATTTTGGTAACTTTGTGAGCTGGAAATGTTTTCTTACCGACGAGTGAGTGAAGATATTTTGGCGGCTTTTAACATCGAGGTCTTTAGAGCCAATGAGGGTGAAGTGAGGTGATTATGGAGCAACGCCGGAATGCAAGGACGGGGGAAACTGGAAATACCCGAGAAAACTCGCCTACCAGCAGCATCGTCCGGCACGATTCCCACATGCTAAAATCAGGGATTGACCCCGCCGGGAATCGAACCAGGTTCACCTAGGTGGAGTAATCTAATCACTACACCACCGCGACCCCGCTTACCGACGATATATTTTTAATCATCGAAGTAATTAATGAAAACAAAATGAGCCATATGTATGTGGAATAACTGAAATAAATATTTATCATCTGAATATACAGTATTTAATCATTCTGAATTCTTATACTGACCCAACATCCCTTAACATAGTGCTGCATTCACTTGGCTACGAAGCTTGTTTGTTAACTTTTTGTATTTATGAGAGTTATGCCAGTTCTATTTGCAAAGCTGTTGTTTGTATTTAAGTACGTTTTTGTGTGAGGTATGCTTCGAGAAGGCTTATTATCTGAAGACGCAAGACCCCACGAATACTGCAGTGTGTCACTAAGTCTTTTGACTAATTGAAAATCATGTATTAATAACTAATTACGATTTTTAACGAAAAGATTCGAAGGCTACAAGCCGAGTAGAAACGTTGAGTAAGAGACTGGAGTCTTACTGGGTGTTTTTTCTGTATGAAGCCAGGGTTTAACGTATGAGGGATATATATGGCATCACATTATTCTGTGAATGGTAAGTATAGTAGGTTAAATGTATTCTCATTGGAAATCAAACCAGAGCCTTTTTATATAACACCCACACATAAATGATGACTGCTGATATTTAAATTGGCTTTTTTAATTGCTTTTCTATTCTTTTTCAAACTTTTAAGATTTTTGAGTTCTATAATACTGTACAGGTCAGATTTATGAACTCGGTTATCTACGTACATTTACAATAAGATCCACATGCCTATAATTAAAAAAAAACAATATAATCAACAAAATACAGCATGGCAGGTGTCTGACTGGAACGATAATGCACCGTTATATCTTGGTTGTCGCTTTAAAAGCATTAACGTATATCGTATTTATTTTGTAATCTTATGATTATTGTACACTCTTCGTGTTTTAAAGCCAAGGTCATAAAAGGTAAAGGTCAAATGCCTAAATAGTAATAAGTATATTGACAAATATGAGATACCGAGCGAACGGTAGCAACATTAAAAAAAATTACATGGCAACCAATTAGGTAGAACAATATAATATGATCACTTTACAGCATGCTATTGTCCATGTAAACAATACATTAAAACGGAATTTTTTAGAAATTGTATGACATCTTAACGTTTTTGTGTTTTCAAGATTACCCAATAGTGAGAATATAAAACTATAAAACTGTGTAACTGTCCTACTATGAGATGTTAGAGCACTAATGCTGGAAGTTAGGTAGGATTACGGTACCTTGGAAAGGGAGCTGAGAGCCAAAATTGGCGTCATATGCCTTCATTCTCTGTCGTTTTTTATTGTAATATATATTGAGTGTGGCATCACGGTGAACATATTGGATTTCTATCTAAAATCACAGAAGTTTCCCAAATTTACATCTATTCTTTCGCTATTACACCCTTGTATCCACCGTGTTGGCATTACCTGGAAATAAATACGTAATTATTATTTCTTAAATTCATTTTGACCCGATAAATACTTCAACCTCAGTGTGGCTGTATAACCATGAAAAATCGAGATAAGTGAGAGCAACATATGTTTGTAAATAAAAGTCACATGTTAAATTGTATTACTTTTGTTCTAAAAACTTGGACATAAGTACAAACACCACGTGACATAGTACTCGAACGCATGTTATTAAGAATTATTTGAATACGATGCCAGAACCATTAATTATTCATTCTTTCTCGTGCACTCAACTCGCATGATGCTGTATATGATTTTCAAGGCACGAAAATACTAATAAGTTTTTCCACTAATTAAGGCAAGCATATACGATCAAATCAAAACTAATTAAGGGTAGTGCTCGCCTTGCCTCAAGTCATGTTGTTAAGTACAGTGTGGCCCACAACACTTACCAACTTACATACAGAGTTGTCCATTATTTAGCGATTACTGGAGTTAGGCGCTTGGAATTTGGAATGCATCATGTATAGTAAAACCAAATATACCATTATGATATGCGAGTTTTAAGCACTCTTATAAGCACAGTCGTCAGGCATTTTCGAACCATTGGAGACAGAGCCACCAAATTCAGTTTNGGAATTTTTTAGAAATTGTATGACATCTTAACGTTTTTGTGTTTTCAAGATTACCCAATAGTGAGAATATAAAACAATTGCTGATGTATCATATTTTCAGTGTAACTGTCCTACTAGGAGATGTTAGAGCACTAATGCTGGAAGTTAGGTAGGATTACGGTACCTTGGAAAGGGAGCTGAGAGCCAAAATTGGCGTCATATGCCTTCATTCTCTGTCGTTGTTTATTGTAATATATATTGAGTGTGGCATCACGGTGAACATATTGGATTTCTATCTAAAATCACAGAAGTTTCCCAAATTTACATCTATTCTTTCGCTATTACACCCTTGTATCCACCGTGTTGGCATTACCTGGAAATAAATACGTAATTATTATTTCTTAAATTCATTTTGACCCGATAAATACTTCAACCTCAGTGTGGCTGTATAACCATGAAAAATCGAGATAAGTGAGAGCAACATATGTTTGTAAATAAAAGTCACATGTTAAATTGTATTACTTTTGTTCTAAAAACTTGGACATAAGTACAAACACCACGTGACATAGTACTCGAACGCATGTTATTAAGAATTATTTGAATACGATGCCAGAACCATTAATTATTCATTCTTTCTCGTGCACTCAACTCGCATGATGCTGTATATGATTTTCAAGGCACGAAAATACTAATAAGTTTTTCCACTAATTAAGGCAAGCATATACGATCAAATCAAAACTAATTAAGGGTAGTGCTCGCCTTGCCTCAAATCATGTTGTTAAGCACAGTGTGGCCCACAACACTTACCAACTTACATACAGAGTTGTCCATTATTTAG
This sequence comes from Clitarchus hookeri, assembly GCA_002778355.1. NCBI lineage: Eukaryota > Metazoa > Arthropoda > Insecta > Phasmatodea > Phasmatidae > Clitarchus > Clitarchus hookeri. Next base: position 108,823 of record NQII01000425.1, read on the forward strand.
CGATTACTGGAGTTAGGCGCTTGGAATTTGGAATGCATCATGTATAGTTAAACCAAATATACCATTATGATATGAGAGTTTTAAGCACTCTTATAAGCACAGTCGTCAGGCATTTTCGAACCATTGGAGACAGAGCCACCAAATTCAGTTTNGAGTTTTAAGCACTCTTATAAGCACAGTCGTCAGGCATTTTCGAACCATTGGAGACAGAGCCACCAAATTCAGTTTATTGGCTAGGTAATTCTCACAATCCCTACCAAGTTGATATGGTGTGATTAGTCTTAATTATTTTATAAATACATTTTACAGTCACTTTCGTATTGTTGTAGATAGACACATCAAGTTCAGATCTCGGGCTGTACTCCCGACACCAAATAAGCCAATATGTTCCGTTAAGCCATAAGCCCGTTTATAATTACATCGGCTGCCATTGGCAAACTGTTGAAAATAATTCCACCTAATTCAATTCATTGGCAACCATTCCTGTTCCGAACAAAAGAATAAGTTGTGTTAGCCCTAGGCTGTTTTATAACCACATTGACCATAATTTTCGTAAAACTAGATAGTTACCAAATTTAGACCATAGTTACTTCTACAAACCCTAATTAAGACTATGTATTTTGTTATACCGCAATTCATCCTATAGACATATTTTTTGTCATTTCATAACCCTGCGACCTCTGTTAATCAAAATTTGTATAAATATACTTGTCCAAAACAAGGATACAGTGATAATGACCACTTTACCCCAACTAGTTTTACAAATATGTTGTGCTTCCTACCAGGTTAAAGGTTTATTCTCTTTTCCTACTGTACACATATAAAGTGTACTAATACCGTCTTACATATAAATAATCAAAAGAAAATTGCAATATATGCATTATATATAATAAAATATGGCTGAAAGAAAAAGGTAACTAGGGCCTCAAAAGTGCTCACTTTACCGTGATCAGTATATATATACATACACACAGGCACATAGACACTTGCATATATGTATCTATAATTTTTTATAGAAATAAATGTTAAACATTAGTCCTAGCGATTAGGAAACTATAACATGGTCCACTGTTAATCTTGTTGCAACTAATGAGGAATTCATAATACGTAGAATAAATATATTTACCTCACAATTTAGTTGCAGCATTGAAATACACACGACGTACTGCGGACATATGTCTAGCACAGCAGTTTTGCCCACAGCATGCATGCAAAACCAATTCCCGTATACAATAATTTTTTCTTAGGTACCATAGCGTACACAACATAATAAGACAGGCAAAANATGCAAAACCAATTCCCGTATACAATAATTTTTTCTTAGGTACCATAGCGTACACAACATAATAAGACAGGCAAACAAAATATGCTTTATCGATTAATTATATTAATTGTTCCATATTCAGGCATTTAATTTCGTTTAGTAAACACATTATTTCACTTTTTGTAGTAGTAAAGTTCCCTTCTGAAATTATCTTATTTTATTTCCAATTTTGTTTTAGTTTAAATGACGAGAGCAGCCCAAACCCGCACCAGTACCTTACAACATATATTTCCTAATAGCCACCAGTGGAAAAAATTATTTCTTTAGTTTTATCCTTTTTTTAAACAAAAGTATCAAACCGCATATTTATTTACGTAGGCCATNGGAAAAAATTATTTCTTTAGTTTTATCCTTTTTTTAAACAAAAGTATCAAACCGCATATTTATTTACGTAGGCCATTTGGCACGCAACTGATGATTTTCATGATAAGATAACAGAAAAATTATTGTTATATAGTTATACTAAAGACATAAAAATAAATTAAAACTTTTTACTTATTACATGGCTGCCTGGTTCCATATTGTTAATCTAACGAAGCTTGAACCCTTAATACTACAGTGCTGCTAACATGACTTCCCATCACTACACGATGCGTACTTTATGAGAGTAACTTATACGTGCTTAAAAATAAAATATATGCATAAAACAATAAATCAAAATATACCGATATATTTACGTGACGAAAATGTTCTTGATATTCGTACTGTTTGTTTTAAAACCCAATTGGTCCGCCATATATGCTATACATGAACATAAGTATCAAGTATTCACTGGTGCTTTAAAATAACAACACACACATGCACTTCCTTCTTGCCATCGCTTGACTTCAGTCGATGTTGACCGTAGATCAGATCACATCGATGGAATAAGTTCGCGGAATGGATACACGAGAGTCAGCAGACCGGTAACTAGCAGGAATAAGGTGGATAAAGAAGGAAAGCTCGAGAGCATGATATGCTATGTCCATATGCTGAAATATGCAGAGAGCGGATGGATCTAGAGCCAGGAGTGTTGGGGGAGGAACTGAATTCGAATTTTGATACGATCTCCATTGCCTACAATGGCTACGAAAAAAACNATGCAAAACCAATTCCCGTATACAATAATTTTTTCTTAGGTACCATAGCGTACACAACATAATAAGACAGGCAAAAAAAATATGCTTTATCGATTAATTATATTAATTGTTCCATATTCAGGCATTTAATTTCGTTTAGTAAACACATTATTTCACTTTTTGTAGTAGTAAAGTTCCCTTCTGAAGTTATCTTATTTTATTTCCAATTTTGTTTTAGTTTAAATGACGAGAGCAGCCCAAACCCGCACCAGTATCTTACAACATATATTTCCTAATAGCCATCAGCGGAAAAAATTATTTCTTTAGTTTTATCCTTTTTTTAAACAAAAGTATCAAACCGCATATTTATTTACGTAGGCCATTTGGCACGCAACTGATGATTTTCATGATAAGATAACAGAAAAATTATTGTTATATAGTTATACTAAAGACATAAAAATAAATTAAAACTTTTTACTTATTACATGGCTGCCTGGTTCCATATTGTTAATCTAACGAAGCTTGAACCCTTAATACTACAGTGCTGCTAACATGACTTCCCATCACTACACGATGCGTACTTTATGAGAGTAACTTATACGTGCTTAAAAATAAAATATATGCATAAAACAATAAATCAAAATATACCGATATATTTACGTGACGAAAATGTTCTTGATATTCGTACTGTTTGTTTTAAAACCCAATTGGTCCGCCATATATGCTATACATGAACATAAGTATCAAGTATTCACTGGTGCTTTAAAATAACAACACACACATGCACTTCCTTCTTGCCATCGCTTGACTTCAGTCGATGTTGACCGTAGATCAGATCACATCGATGGAATAAGTTCGCGGAATGGATACACGAGAGTCAGCAGACCGGTAACTAGCAGGAATAAGGTGGATAAAGAAGGAAAGCTCGAGAGCATGATATGCTATGTCCATATGCTGAAATATGCAGAGAGCGGATGGATCTAGAGCCAGGAGTGTTGGGGGAGGAACTGAATTCGAATTTTGATACGATCTCCATTGCCTACAATGGCTACGAAAAAAACAAACAAAGAATGCAATATATGGATGAGAAACACAAATGCAATAAAATGTGTTAAATCAAATAGGTACATTATATGTAACCAGAGACAACTGTCCAGTTAGACAACGAGTGACACANAATAAAATGTGTTAAATCAAATAGGTACATTATATGTAACCAGAGACAACTGTCCAGTTAGACAACGAGTGACACAGATACAACGAGGTCACAGGTCAACACAACTATGATAATACGAAAACAGCAAAACAAGTGAAACACACACTGTAGTAGGGCCTAAGTAAAATTATTTTATATAGAAATGAATCAAAAAATTATAATAATCCAGTCTGACAATGAACGAAAAAAAAAAACNAAGTAAAATTATTTTATATAGAAATGAATCAAAAAATTATAATAATCCAGTCTGACAATGAACGAAAAAAAAAAAAAACAAAGATACCATAAATGTGACTAGAAAACATCAACAGAATTTACACACAAAAAACAAAAAAGCAANAAAAAAAAAAACAAAGATACCATAAATGTGACTAGAAAACATCAACAGAATTTACACACAAAAAACAAAAAAGCAAGATAATAACCAGATATATAAAACGATAAAAAAATATAATGATTCATTCAGACAACCAACAGCACAAAACACAAAGACTAGCGCGAGTTTAAAAAATGCAGACAGCGAAATATACAGTAACAAGATGAAAATAGAAAAAATTCACGACGTTTCGAAAGCTGCGATGTGCTCCTGTCCTCAGGTGAGGAGTGATGGAGGCCACCTAATAGCCAGTTAAATACCTTGGTTGGGGGAGGGGGTCAAACTATAGTGAGTAAATGCAGCTGGCTGAATTGATTGGAGTGAGTATGGGGAGAATTTTGTGGCATTGTGTGTAGTGGGGGAGACGAAAATTAGCGAGTAATCATTCCACATATGGTAATGGATTTGTGTGGTTGGAGGGGAACCGATTTATCAGTCTAACTATAGTGAATAAATGGAGTAGTGGAAAATAGCTGGATTGAAGTTAAGGTGATGGGTGTCAGTGGTGAGAGGATAGTGGTTGAGTTCAGGGTAGTTGGGTGTTATGTGGTGAGGGGAGTCGAGCTATGACGAGTCAGGGGGTGCAGAGTTGGGTGGTGTGATGGCATTGAGGTGGAGGGTATGTGCTTTACGAAAATCCAATTATTTGCTTTGTTGAGGAGGGAGAGGAGTCAGCAAACTGATCTAATATATTGTTAATGATTAATTGGCAAAGGTATAGAATGAAGAGGGGAACAAATAAATTGGTTGTTTTTTGATCGCCGTACCATGGAGAGGCTGTACACTGCCATTTTTACGAGAATCGAACACTTAAGGTCACTCACATCCAACATGGCTGTTGGAATCAGTAATATAATTTTCCATTCGATTTTTACGATTTTGTCTTGATTATTCTAATTTAAGTTTCTTGGGATCACTTATAAACAAAATGGCAGTCGGGGTGAATAATGTAATTTTTCCTCGATATTTGCATTTTTTTCTCGTTCTTTCGAGTTTATTGTCACTGTAGTCATGGTCACCCCTGTCAAACTGGGCGTTCGGAGTCAGTTATGTAAATAAACATGACCGTAGACCCACATGATCTGCTGGGTCTGGCTCAGAGTCTTAGTCTGCTTTGTCGCTTCGAGGACTACATGGTTCTTACATCGAGAAGCCTAGAATCCGCTTTGCTGCATTGAGTACTTTTTGGTTGTCGTGTTAAGGAGCCTCGTATTCGCTTTGCTCATTTTAGGACTTAAGTAAATCGTTTTTCATTTTTTTCTTCAAACTAATTTTTGGGGAAAGGCGATTTTGGTATATAGTTACCCATTACTGAAGTAATTTTTGAGGTAAACCAAGACATTTTTTCGGTCACATGACCACCCCAGGCCATCGAGCGTAACCACCGGCTGTGACAGACACCAAGATGGCGGATGGCTCGTGGCTCCGATATGGGATGCCTGCGCCCACTCCCTCATTCTCTATCCACCATCAAGTAGACGTATTTTTCACTTAAGTTCGACCTTTTAATAGCATATATCCATCTACCATCTCGACAATGTTTCTTGCATAATTGTTTAACCTTTTCCTTTATATTTGTAAGACCGGTAGAAATTTACCAAAATTTCATGCAAGTATCAATTATGATTTTGATCGTTTAATTTTCGCCACTATTACAATGTTCTTTTTTTTTAACTTCTGCATTATGTAGATGTTTTCGTCATTAACTCAGATATATATGGTGCCTTGTTTTATACATCAGTAGAATGAATACAGTCTGTATTGACATATGTGGTTCCAGNGATGAATACAGTCTGTATTGACATATGTGGTTCCAGACACACAGCATACACAAGAAGATTAATTTAGCGAAGTCGGGCACAACGTATTTTAAATGGCGAAAAATCGGCACGCTGCAACGGTGACCTTGACCTTTGATCTTGACCCCAGTGACTTTGAATGACTTTGAACACAAAAATCCCAAACATTTCCCAAAAATTCCAACAAATTCCCNTTTAACTTCTGCATTATGTAGATGTTTTCGTCATTAACTCAGATATATATGGTGCCTTGTTTTATACATCAGTAGAATGAATACAGTCTGTATTGACATATGTGGTTCCAGACACACAGCATACACAAGAAGATTAATTTAGCGAAGTCGGGCACAACGTATTTTAAATGGCGAAAAATCGGCACACTGCAACGGTGACCTTGACCTTTTANTCGGCACACTGCAACGGTGACCTTGACCTTTTATCTTGACCCCAGTGACTTTGAATGACTTTGAACACAAAAATCCCAAACATTTCCCAAAAATTCCAACAAATTCCCTAAATTCTCTTGACACTTGACTTAGGAATCAGACCCAAGACCCAAGACTCAAGACTCAACACCCTAGACCCATGACTAAAAACTCAAGACTCAAGGACACAAGACCCTTGAAACAAGACCCTTAACTCAAGACCCTTGATTCAAAATCCTTGACACAAGACCCTTGACCCAAGACTCATGACCCTTGAACCAAGATTCATGACAAGACCCTTGTTCCAAGATCCATGACTGAAAACCCTTGCCTCATAACTCAAAACCCTTGACTCAAGACTCAAGACCCTTGACCCAAGACTCAAGACTCAACACCCCAGACCCAGTACTAAAGACTCAATACTCAAGGACACAAGACCCTTGACACAAGACCCTTGACCCAAGACTCAAGACCCTTAACTAAAGACCCAAGAAACAAGACTGAAGAATCAAGAACCAAGAGTCAACACTCAAGACCATTGACCCATAACTTAAGACCTTTGAGCCAAGACTCAAGACTCTTGACACAAGACCCTTGACCATTAACCTTTTAAAACCAAAAAAGTAAAAATTTCGTAAAATTTCTAAAAAAATTTCTAAAATCTCTAAAATATATTTTAAAAACCCCAAAAAATTTAAAATATCAAAAGCAAAAATTAAAAAAATTAAAAAAACATAATTTCTCATGTTTAGATATAACGGGACCCAGAGGCGAAACTGACATAATTCTATATCATTCCCGTCTTTCGGCTGCTATGTGATGACATCACCCAACCACCATATTGAATCAAAGAGACCTTGAACTTAACCTACACCCCATGACCTTGTAATTCCAAAAATAATTTTTTTTAAATTAATAAAAATTAACAAAAATAATTATTAAAAAATGTATTAATTAACTCTTTCCAGTAGTTTCCTCGGCACCACGTCCAGCAGACAACTGGCCCCTCAAATCAGTCACATTGCATTTACANCACCATATTGAATCAAAGAGACCTTGAACTTAACCTACACCCCATGACCTTGTAATTCCAAAAATAATTTTTTTTTAAATTAATAAAAATTAACAAAAATAATTATTAAAAAATGTATTAATAAACTCTTTCCAGTAGTTTCCTCGGCACCACGTCCAGCAGACAACTGGCCCCTCAAATCAGTCACATTGCATTTACANAACTCTTTCCAGTAGTTTCCTCGGCACCACGTCCAGCAGACAACTGGCCCCTCAAATCAGTCACATTGCATTTACATTACCCTCCTCTACCAATGTTTCTCATTGTTTAATTTGTGGGCAGGCCTCTAACCCCTCACCTTTGCTCATCCTGACGAATGCACTCTACCCACCGTGNCTCATTGTTTAATTTGTGGGCAGGCCTCTAACCCCTCACCTTTGCTCATCCTGACGAATGCACTCTACCCACCGTGTTCGTTTTTTTTTGTTTCACATTTGTTTGCTCTTACATCACCTAGGTAATGCTAGTGTATTAATCATCGATTTCGCTGCCAGAGAAGCTGTCGATTTTGCCACCATGGTGGTTGTTGTTTACCTTAACCTTACCCCAATGACATTAAATTCGAAAAAGCTTCGCAAAACATTTCTACCAGAGCTGACCATACACAAAGTGTCATACTAACTTGCCAAGCCAACTTACCAGATCANCTTCGCAAAACATTTCTACCAGAGCTGACCATACACAAAGTGTCATACTAACTTGCCAAGCCAACTTACCAGATCAACTGACCAGGCCAACCAACTATTTGCGAAACATTCCTGAAAAATGTTTTCCTCATTTCGTTTGTTTGCCGTATAGAACTCAGTTGATTTTAAAGGACCCCAGTAAAGAAATATCCTTCAAATCGAACTATAGCCCTCCCACTGCATGCATTACATAAGTTTGATCTAAAACATACTCTCAATTGATTGTTTACACTACTGAACTGAAAAGTCTTTCAGAGAAGCAGATGATACTGTATAAGAAATTTAACACACATTACTATATACATACATTTTATTTATTTACTTACTATATACATTCTATCGTTCTAATTATTTGAACACTCCATCTTTACATTTCTCAGATGTTTGTAGATCTAGGACAGTAGCCAATTTTCTCATCTGACATAACCCTTATTTTTTAGTTCATCGATGATTGAAGATATCTCAACAATGTGTGAGAAATTCCAGCGTTTTTGCAGGTCAATAAAATATCAACAAGTTCTTTCTGGTCTTCAGAAAACAGGTAACGATCATTATTAACGCATTCTGCCTTCTTCACACCACTTTTCGAAGGTAACTCGTTTGTGAAATGTGTGGGAACATCGGAAGTATTATCATCCTTATCATGAGATGTTTCATCAACACTGTCTTCATAGTCATTATCGTCAATGCTATTTTCATTGTCGTCTTCACCTCCTGTTTCATCCTCAGTATCAAGTATACTTTTCTTTTTAGGGGTTGCACAGTAATCATCAGTATTAAGAGCAGACAAATGTTTATTCTGAAGTTCGTCGATTTCATGCGAACGTCTAGCAAGTGTACATTCCACACATACTGTCTCTACCAAACATCGTAGGTCTCTCATTCTGTCATAATCATTAACTGCCCTGTCATTATCGTGTGTGGAATTAGTATCCATCGACGCAGCAGGAGGTATTGACGACATCACTTGCTGGCTCTCTAAATACGAATCCTTGCAGTTATTGATGCGGTTTTCCAATATATCACCTTGCACAAACTGCATGTGCCCATTGTCGTAATGCTTCATTGCGCGAAAAGGACTCTTTGTATAAGCGGTTCCCTCATGTCTCCAAGCATGAAGTTATTTCCACAGTATCAACACTTTTTTACATGCAATAGTCCAGCAGTGGGAGAAGGTACATCCATAGAGTTAAGCTCTACAGAAGACTTCGTAAAATCATTGACTTTTATCATCTTCGTTACAAAAAAAACCGAAGTCCTTACCACAGTGTCAACATGTGTATCTACTTGACCAAGCATTTGGTTTATGTATGTATATATATATGTATATACTATTAACACATTTCATTAGCGAGATTGAAGCATATGTATGCCTCAATTTAACCAGACATATTATGTAGTTATGTGAGTGCATGCAGTAGGAGGGCTGTAGTTCAATTTGAAGTATTATGCCTTACTTGGGTAGTTAAAAATCTATTGAGTCCTATATGGCGAACGAATGAAATGAGGGGATCATTTTTGAGAAATGTTTTGCAGCTAGTGGGTTGGCCTGTCAATTTGGTCTGGTAAGTTGGCTTGGAAAGTTAGTATGACTTTTAGTATGGTCAGCTCGGGTAGAAATGTTTTGCGAAGTTTCAGCGAAGATTTTCTGCGAAGAGGTGAGTAACGAGACTCTTATTAGGAAACTTTTTTTTTTAGATTTTCCATCATTGTTTATTGTATAGGTGGGTGGTAAGGCAGGTTGGTCTTGTCGGTTGGTCTAGCCAGTTCTGCGGGAACTGTTATCGTCAATAGTGAATCTTGGGTTAAGTCTGTCTCGTAAGGAACCAGTCTTGGGTGGAGTTAGTATTGGTGGAGTAAGTTTTGGTGGAGTTAGTATTGGTGGAGTTAGTCTTTGGTGGAGTTAGTCTTAGGTGGAGTCATTCTTGGGTGGATTTAGTCTTAGATACAGTCGTTCTTGGGTGGAGTTAGTCTTGCGCGGAGTTAGTCTTGGGTGGAGTTATTCTTGGGTGGAGTTGGTCTTGGGTGGAATAGGTCTTTGGTGGAGTCGGTCTTGCATGTAGTCAGTCGTTAATTATTATTGTTAGTCGGTATGGTCCCTTGTTGTGACATGCCATTTTATATCATCTACCACAGTACTACTTGTTTGCCAAATTTGGTGAGAAACTGTCAATTGTTCCCCGAGATATGACATTAAAACATTAGTTATTCATGTAGTGCTATATTTAGAAATGGCATAAAAAGATGCTCCATGTAGACACAGTTGATAGTTGTAATTTGGTCGAAATTAATTAAATTGTATAGTAGACATGTCAAATAAACCAAAAAATTATATGGTCGCAATTTTGAAAAGAAATACCTAATAAAGTTCAATCGCTTAATTTTACCTGACCTGTCATAGTATTACTTACATGCCAATATGGGAGAGAATTGCGTTGATAGTATTCGAGATGTAATGTAAATTATTTGATTTTTTTCATTTGGTGCTACCTTCCAAAATAGCTGATTAACAATAATATTAATTTCAAAATTTAATGCTTACATGATGCTCTGCAAGTATACAAAATTTGGTTTAAATTGTTTGAAAGGTTCTAGAGATATCACATATCATCCTAAATATTCAAATGACCGCCATTTTGAAAGTAAGTGCATATAATGGTTCAAAACCGTAAACGTCGGGTGTCCTTACTAAGTTCCATATGTACCGAGATTGGTGAAATTAGGTACACTTGTTAAAAAATTTAAATGGGGTACTCACACATCTCGGGACACACTTACACACACATATACACATATTCACACACAATAAACACAAACAGGAAAGTGACCTCACATCCTTTCTTTCCTTTGGAAAGTAGGCTAACAATAATAATATGTTTAATTTTTGTTCGTTTGTTGGAAATATTCCTAAATAACTTATACACTATTAAAATAATTATTTTAATTATAAGGATGACAAAATAAAAAAATTTTATTCTGCTATCTGTGTCCATTTTTGTTTAAGAGAACCAGGTTTATTTTTAATAGAATATAAGTTCTCTTATATACAGTATTTGCAGCACCCAGACAGAATGGCACGCACGAATTCTATATGTGAAAATGAGTAGAACAGTGTAACAGCATTAAGTGTTAACTATTGCAGAGAGAGGGCGTACACGTAGGCCCAGCAGCGCCCTACGCTAAGCTCTGTCAGTGAGGAGCCGTCAAACGAAGTGAAAGAAAATGCTAGTATGCCTCGTCTACTTAAAAGGGCGTCGTATCAGCATGTGATCGATTTCGAACGAGGCACAATTATCGGCCTCCGGGAAACAGGTTTGTCATACCGTCACATTTCGGCTCGTACAGGATATGCTGCTACGACAGTGATACGTGTGTGGAACCAGTGGATAGAAGAGGGTCGTACGCAGCGACGAGCGGGTACTAGACCACGCAATGTGACCACATCACTGTGGACAAAGCTGTACGGTCCATTACGGCCATGCTGACAAGATAGCGGTCATCCCGTGCTGTGGTCACATTGCGTGGTCTAGTACCCGCTCGTCGCTGCGTACGACCCTCTTCTATCCACTGGTTCCACACACGTATCACTGTCGTAGCAGCATATCCTGTACGAGCCGAAATGTGACGGTATGACAAACCTGTTTCCCGGAGGCCGATAATTGTGCCTCGTTCGAAATCGATCACATGCTGATACGACGCCCTTTTAAGTAGACGAGGCATACTAGCATTTTCTTTCACTTCGTTTGACGGCTCCTCACTGACAGAGCTTAGCGTAGGGCGCTGCTGGGCCTACGTGTACGCTCTCTCTCTGCAATAGTTATCACTTATTGCTGTTACACTGTTCTACTCATCTTCACATATAAAATTCATGCGTGCCATTCTATCTGAGTGTTGCAAATAGTGTATATTAGAAAACTTATATCCTTTTAAAAATAAACCTGGTTTTCTTAAACAAAAAATGGCCACAGATAGCAGAATTAAAATTTTGAATTTTGTCACCCTTATAATTAAAATTATTATTTAAATAGTGTATCAGTTATTTAAGAATATGTCCAACAAACAAATAAAATTATACGTATTATTATTGTCAGCCATAGGCACGTGAACGTCGTCGCGGGCGTGTTGAGTGGCAACATGTAGTGTTTTCGGAGGAGTCCTGCTTCAACCTGTCCTACAATGATGGCCGCATACATGTTAGACGATACTGTGGTGACCACAATCTGGCAGACTGCATTGTGGGGCGGCATAGCAGACAAACGCCAAGTGTGATGGTGTGGGGCGCCATTGGATATAGCATGCGATTCTACGTATTATGGGCAATCTGAACAGCAACCACTACATCAGAGGGGTTTTATAGTCCGAGGTACTGCCCCTCCTCCAGGCAACTCCACATGCCATATTTCAGCAGGGTAATTGCCCCGCCACACAAGGCGAGAAATGTACAAGCCTTCTTCAATGAACGACAAGTACCATTGCTTCCCTAACCTGCACGTTCGTGTGACATGTCGACCATCGAACATGTCTGGGATATGGTTAGTCGGCAACTTATTCGTCACGGTCCTCCAGCAACAACTGTTGCTGCTTTGTGGACTCGCATAGAAACCGCTTGGAAGGAGATTCCCTAGGAACATATCCAGGTCCTCTTTGATTCCATACCACGACATTTAGGGACAGAGATCATGTACAGTTCTGTAATCCTAATCAATTGTGTATTGTCATAAACCTAATATGTGGTTTAAAGTTCATTTCAATCACATATATCCTTCTTAGTGTTGCAATTTTCACAAATGTTAGAAATTTATTTGTAATGAAAAAATATATTTTATTGAGAAGCTCTGCTGGGATCAATACTTTAAAACTCACAATGTTTAAAAAAACTGTTAAAAAATTAATATACATATTTTTTTAAATAAATTATTTAATTCCTTTGAAGAACTAGGTAACATTTGTCACAAAAATCAGATTTAAGAATTAAATAAAAAATGTAGAGTATTAAAAATATTTTAAACACCAATACAATAAATTATTTATTAAAACAGTTTTATATAAGAATTATAGATATTTCTACTCACAAATTTATTTCAACTAAATATGTTAAAAATGAAATATTTGATAAATTTAAAATTCATGTTCTTGAAAATCTGAATTAAATCTTGTTAAGAGAATGTCTAGTGATAAAATAATCGAACTCATAATTTTGATGGTTATTCTAAGGTATTGGATTGCACTGTTTTATATTAAGTAAAAATAATATTATTGGATATAATTATTAATAGAAGTCCAATCCCATGCCCTTATAATAAAAAGTTATTTATTAAAAATTGCTTTCAAAGATTATTGTTATGAGTCAAACTTATACACTTATATCATTTAGTAAACTTGAAATAATTCTTAGAACATGTTTTATTAGAAACTTCCCAGCATTTATTACAAAATATGAATCATATTGCTAATCCAGTTAATTCAAAAATGCTACGACTTTACATTATTTTTAATCTAATGGAATACAACAAACAATACATTTAACTGGATAATTAACACAAGGAAAACCTAATCTATATTTTAAATTACATACTGGGTTAAGTTATTATTATTTTAATATATTGTGCTGTTTTTAGAATGAATACAGATATATGATATCACTGTTTTAAGAATAGCAAGAAGAGGAAATTACATTGATTTTACAAAACCATTCGTTATAAAAAATAGTGTTGAAATAACTTTTGAAATTGTTGATCGTATAGAAATCTCCCCACAGTTATTAAATAATTTTTGTAGGTTTACAATTTTAAAGTGATATAAAATGATAAGAAACAAATATAAATAATAATTGTGAAAATATAGAAATGTCCCTTAAAGTACTATAAATGGTTCAATAAATAAATAATACTTTGTGTTTAAATATTTAAAAAGGCAAATAAAATAGTAACATAAATTTTTAACCAAGTTTTTCAAAAAATAATTTGTTCTTTATGTAAATCTAAAATACAAGATATTTAATAACTGAAAAATGTCAATTTGCGAAGGTATAGTTAATGAATTTTATAAACCAGTTCAAAAATATTTGATGGACAAAAATTTTTTATGTGGAATTGATTATTTTTGGCAAGCTTATTTTATTTAAATGGTTTCAGGCAATTTGAAAGGTATTTAAGAAAATTAGTGAATTATATATATAAATAAAAATTAGAATTTTTTTAAATATAGTTTATCTATACCAGTAAAAGATAAAATAGCAAAAGATATAATAAATTATCTTTAAAATATAATGATAAGTAGAAAACCAAAATTCATACAAATAAATAATTGTAAAGCATTTAAAAACAAAAATTTTCATGTATTAATGACAAATTTTTAATTGATTTTTAATCATCATACTCAAAGCTTAAAGCTTGTGTTAAATTATATTAATATAATGTATGGAAAAATGCTTGAAATAGAAATTGTAAGTATATTAATGTTTTTAATGTTTTTTATAAAAAATGTAATATCATAAATATAGCACTTTTAGTTTAAAATGCATAGAAGATAATAAAGCTACAAACATTATTAATAAATCAAGAGAATAATGTTTATCCACTGGACCCAAACATTAAAATTTATGAAACAGATACAACAAGAAAAATTATGTATTTATTTATTTGAAAAAGTTATATAGCTGTTTGGTTAAAATAATTATTTATAATTGATGAATTTTTAAAATATGATGTGTCAGCTTACATTTTAAATAATACAGATGGAGCAGAAATAAAAAAAAAATTTTACGAATTTGAAATTATCATAACAAATTATGATGATGTATATATAATTGATGAAGTTTTAGTAGCAAAAGGTGATAGAATTTCTGTCACTTGGCTTGGAGTTGATAATTCTCATAATTCGTGGTTTTGGTTATAAAATGCCATTTTTGAAAATAAACAATTTATAGTTTTAAAAATCTTCTCATTTCCACTTTTCCATTATTAATTTTTATATGCTTATATAAAAAATAATACCATAATCTTGATCCCAACTTTTAGAACAAATTTCTTTCAATTTATTATAATCCATATCTCCACCAACAAAAACATTATAAATGATATACATCTTTATCTTTTCTAAATATATGTACAAATGTATATTATCTCTTACTAATTGTTAAGCAACTTCAAAATTGAGCTAAAGTATATATATACAGAATGTTTGCATAAAAGTGTGCAATATTGTGGGAAGAGGTAGTTCACATCACCACTTGTAACAGATATCTAATACAATTGTGTCTTAAAATGTATCCTTTAGGAATTAGGTACACTTTTTAAAAATTACTACAGGAGTTGGCAATGGCGTTTACACATAATAAAAGTTTGCAATATTGTTTGAAAATGTAGTACACATCAAAACAAGAAACAAATGTCTAATAAACTTGGGTTCTACAATGCACCCCGTAGGAGATAGGTACACTTTTTCAAAATTAGTACAGGGGAACGAAATGGCGTTTCACATAATTAACATTGTGCTATATTGTGGAAAGATATATATGAGTATAGATCTAGTAAAATATACTATATTATATCTTAATTATATAAAATGACATCAAATATAACAAGATAAATATTTTACATTAACCCTCTAAAACTGATTCAATTAAAAATGTACCAGCAAATATAATTGCAATGATATTTGGTCTTATATTTTTAACTTTTAAATACATAAATTGATATTTTTATTTTGGTTCATTTATAACTTTTAATGAACGATTATAATTTTTCTAATACATATTTTTTAAGTCAGGCATTTATATTTTTACACCTTCATTTTTTTAACAACATTCGTCACTTGAAATTTTTTTTTTTCAGTATAATATATTCCTAAACATAAATCATAAGGAAAAATTGTACTTTTATCATTATTATACTGTGATGAAATTCGTTTTGATAAAATTTTAATCCATCAACAATGATAGTGTTTTTTTATTTGTAAAATGTAATATTTTTTAATGTATATATTATGCTTTGTTATTTTTAATAAATATATTTCAAGATGTTCATTAAAGGAATTAACATTTATAAAAATATTACAATTATTTTCAAACTTATGTGCAATTTTCGTTGGCATTTAAAATTTTTCTTTAATTTTATGTCTCACTAAGCCTTATTTTTACATTTAGAAATCCAATGAAAATTTTCTGTTAAAAATTATTTTTTTTTTTCCAATTTCATTCAATATGTTATTTAAGACTTCATCTTAATTAGGTGATTCTTACATTATGAAATTTAAAGTTCTATATTATATTTATGTTCTTAATGAAGTCATTGATTATAGATTTTTTATATGCTTATTAAATATTTAAAAAAATTTTTATCATATATTTCTAGTTAATTCTATACATTTATCAGGCCTTATTTGATTTTAAAATGTTAATTTTTACAGCTTTATATTAGTTGATTTTAAAAATTCATAAAAATTACATAATTTTCTGGATTATGGATTAATAATACATGTATTTTTTAAATTTAAGAACTGTATTTTTCTTCTGATTTTCTTCTTATTATGGATAGTTTTTATAACTCTTCAATATTTTGCTTTATTTAATGTGACTATCTAAGTGTGTTTAGTTTATATTTTTTTTGCTAAAGATCTCAATTCGTGAAATTAATAAATATAAATTATAAATATTATTTAATCTTTTGAAAAATGTATTATTTTTATTATAGCATTTAAAATAGAAATCAATTATATGTGTTATAATTTTATAATTCTAATATCTAAAAAATTATATATTATCTACAAAAAATTTTGATTGCTAATAATGTGTACTCCTTTTTATAGTTCAGTATTTCATGTTTTACATATATACGTTCGCCATTTTAAATTTGTTTCCCATTTAGTAAAAATTAATTGCATATATTTAAAAAATACATTTTACCTCTAATGAATATATTTTTTTTCTTATTCAAGTATTTTAATATTTCATTATTTAATTTTATTATTTCATATAAATGAAGATATTTATCTCTTGTGTTAGATTTAGAGGAAAATTTTTTTATTTTGGTACATAATGTTAACATTTTTTAGTTTAATTATCTATGAAAATTTTATATTGATGTTTTAATTTTATGAATTTCTAAATATTAAAAACTAATTTTTACTCCTATAAATTACTTTTTATTTTATTATAACATTACTTCTATAAATATTTTATAGTTTTATCCATATTCATAATAACATGTTTTACATTTATAAATATGTAGGTGATTTGTATCTGAATTAAAGTTATTATTCATGACAGTTTCTACATTCCTTGGTTAGGTTTTCTTTTCCTTAAGTAAAAATTTTTTTTTGTAATAAATAGATTTAATGCTAAACAAATTAAATAACTGAAACGAGTTGATAAAACTATGTGAGTTAAAATTTGAAAAATAATAAATTAAACACTTATGTTTCTAACTATTTATGAAATTTGTGAATAAAGCATGCATGTGTTGTTGGTGATTGTTTAAAAATAATGTGCTTGTCAGATATTCAAATCTTATTGAAAATAAATATTTAAAAATAATGAATAAACATATTAAAATCTTAATTATGAAGGAGTAATAAAAATAAAAAGTATCGATCAGTGAAATATATTAATTTCAATTAAAATTACTTTTTTTTTTGTTTTCTTAAGATTTAGTACAGTTCATTTTTTTAGATATTTTCTTTAGAATTTAGTAATTTTATAAATTATTTGTATAATTAGATTTTATAATTGGATAACTTAATATTTAATATATATTCGATTTTTTAAATTTCATTATTATTATTTTCTTGAAATTTTGGCTAAAGTTTTATGGAATTTAAAATCATCTAGTTACATTTTTTCAATTTTTTAGAATTATCATTTTCGATATTATTAAGATTGTTATTAAAATATTTTAATGTTTTGTTTTAAATATTTAGTCTTTGGTTAAGGAACTGTCATTAACAATAAATTATGACAAATGAAAATCTTGGTTAATGTTGATTTGAAAATGTTTGCAAAACGAGACAAGATATGATTTATGTTAAAGGATACAGTAACTTACACATAATTATGTAAATAAAATCAAAGCACTGTTATAAAAAAATTTTAAAATATTCTTCTGCATTAAATTCTTAAGTGCATTTTAATATTTAAACTAAAATTGTTTAACTTTGTAGAAAATAATTTTCTCTTTATAACAGTTATTGATACCGAAACTTTTTTTTATGCCACATTACGAATTTATTGAATTTTCATCATGAGGATATCGAAAAATGTCTCCAGTTTTCGGATATAATTTTTATCGACACATCTATATGATATGTAAGAAATTTTCTTTGAGCTGATTTCATAATAATAAAATATCTCAATTTTACCAAAAAAATTTTTACAAGCATCTAATCCGTGAAGCTAATTTTGAATCCGGATTTTGGAGACTTTCTTTATTTCAATTTTTCTTCTGTTAGAGCGACAGCATAAATTTAATAAAGTATCGGAAAAATAAAACTTGAATTGTTTTTATCACGAATTGTGTAATAATAAATAATATAATGACTAAGGATACTGAAATTACAATTATTTTCACATAGTTTTAAAGATCTAAATGTACAATCACAAACTAGAAAAAGGCCTAATATAACGAATTTATATTCAAAACACTAAAAGCCCCCTATTTTTCACACATTTCTTTGTGGGCGGTAAATACTCTTTCCTTACTTCTATTAATAAGTCACCGTTAATAACACAACTTATGCAAAAAAATTTAATTTACATATATTAAAATAAAATTTAGTTAACCGGAGACATCACCTGTGATGAACTAAATTTACCTTAATTTAGTTAGCAAGTTGTAGATTCTGTATTAATTAATGAACCCTGTTAACTCTTTAACATATGTTAATTTAAAGTAAATTAACAGGAATTTCTTTGCAGTTCTCAAAGTTAACAATACATTCAATACTTAGAATTCAAGTTATAGTAAACTTTTTGAAGATGTTAACAAATAGAAAATCAATTTTGTCTTGGCAGAGAACACACCATACTCGTCAAATTTATGTTCATCCGTCCAAAGTGAAATTCTGCAACGTCACTATTTAAAGTTAATATGTTTGTGAGATATATCCTAGTACGTTATCTTATGTCTCGTCGTGCAATCAGGATGACCAGAAACAGAGAGATACGCAAATAATTCACTTATTTCTTCCCTAATTCTCTGATTATTTTTATATAAAACATTACAAGCAACAATTGGGACCAAAGCATTTACTAGAGCCAATATTTCGAAATAATTAATCTTACGGCAAAATACTAACTTCCTCATATTGTATGGTATATTTTCAGATACACCCAATTAAACCTAGATCCAATCCAAAAAATATGCGAATTCCTGTAATACAAAAACACAACAAATCATAAAACATTTGTATTTATTATTCACAACTACAATAAATTCATTACTATAACAAATTTATTACATTAGGTAACATATACAGACCATAAAAATATACAGTAATTTGACATGCGGAATGTTTAATTAACATGAGTATGTTTACTCATAAACAGATATTACTTTTAGATTTAAAAACTAAACAATGCCAAAAATTAAACAGATACTATAGCAACTTTTTTTACCATAAACAATGCTTGAAATAAGAAATCCTTTGACAATTAAAACATTTTTTAATTGATGATAGAAAAGTAATCGTCTTTTGGAAGTAAATATTCAATATTTAATTAATTCCTTTTGATGGTGCTGATATCGAAATATTTAAAGAAGCTAGAGATGTAGACATGTTCAATTTATTTTACTATTTGTAGCCTACTTTCGCTTTGGAAAGCTAAGCTGATGAAGTCGTCCAATGGTCTGTCTCTATGTATGTTCCCCCTTATAACATTTTAATCCCTGAACTGATGGCAAGATAGAGCCACATGAAAAATGTTGTATAATACTGTATCCCGGAAAACAATAAACCGGGATCTACCAAATTCGGCAAACTAGCAACACTACGGTAGTCCATGTAAATTGATGTCTTAAGTAGGTCAGACACTGATTATCAAAATGGTGACCAAATAAACATTTTTGATCAAGTTGCACTATGGGAGGCCATGTAAATTATAATGGTTCAGATACTCATTTTCAAAATTGTGGCCATATAAACATTTTAGCTTAGTATACGATACCTACGAATCTATATACCATAATTTAACCTAATTTTGTATGCCGGCAATATATATTACAACTAACAAATGTGTCTGAACAGAACCTATTTTGCCCGCCATTTCCTGAGATCACACCGTATTAATAACACATTTTTAATATCATATCATTAGTAATAATAAACCTATTTTCACCAGTTTTTTCACACTAGTAGTGCTAGAGTAGGACTTATTTTGAAACTAGTGCTTACACAAATAATTATTATTAATATCACACTTATTAAACAATTTTACCAGTTGCAACCAAATATTTTTGCTGATAACATTTGTTATACGCATGATACGTGCGTACACCGATCGTTTTTTTAAGCCATTTTGAATGCCAGCACCACATGAGAAAATAGAGTTTTTATGCCATATCTTGGACACAAATAAACCTCTTAGCCCAGATCATGCACACGAGTAGATCTATGATTGGTAATGTAAACTTACAGGATTAAGATGGCTCCGGCACTATTTTTAAAAAATGACAAACATTTATATATTTTAAGTCGCTATACCCAGTCTACCAAAACGTCAGAACTATTACAACTGAAGTTGATGCTTCAATACCTCTTTCTATAGTGTAGTTGGTTGTACGCACGCTTACGGTACGAGTACCTCTTATTTCGAGTCTTATGTAAGGCTCGTGTATATTTGTACCTGACTCACTACTGTTATATCACGTATGTTTCTGGTACCAATCACATTTACATTGTTGCCAACGAGTTTTTAAGTTCTTCCTTGTCATCTAAGACTTTATGAAAAATATGTCAAATTTACTTGCGTCAATAAAGAGGAAAGTAGGATCTTTAGATATATTTTTAACTTCTTGTTTAATGTATAGATTCATTAACAACACCAAGTTAAAACATTGTTTAAAAAAGTGATGCAATTGCAAGAACACCATTGTTGTCTATAGCAAAACATTAAAAATACTGTAATCGAAATATTTGTAAAAGCTTTTTAAAAAAAACATTAAAATTATCAGAGAATAATAGTAGAAAGTGGTTAAAATATTAATATATATTATACTGAAAACATAAATGTACCTATAATTTTATTCTAAATAGCTGATTCTTAACATAAATTATACGCATTGAAATACAGAAATTTAAAAATTTTGGGATCTTCATTATAAACTTTAATAAACCAAATCCTTTATTGTTATTTAATTATATATCTTAAGATTTAAAGTTACTTTAAAATCGACAAAACTCATTCACATTCCAACACTATTTCTGATTTTTAAGGATATTTACGTGTTAGAATATTGTAATCGATGAGTTTGTGAATTAACTGAGTAAAGTGTCTGGTCTTTATTTTTAATTAAAAAAACATTTAACGCAATTTACTTTTAATTATCCTATATATATCTCAAAACATAATTATTACTTTAAAAGTCATAACAAAAATTGTGTTTTATTTAATAAATAATAACTTTTTTGCTAATTAAATCTGAAAATCTTTTTCTATTTGTTAGAGTTGAATGAATATATTTACGCTTATGTAACTTAATTTTTATGTTAAGTTGTAAAAAAAGTAATGCCTATTCAGCAAAGAGTAATCAGTAACTTCAAAACCTACTATTTTATCATTTCCTCTTGATGCAATTGTTAATGTTGCTTCATTGTGTTTATATGATCTTATAATCTATGTCAACTTATAACTGTGATTTTATGATACAATATCGAAAACCACCCAACGTAATTAAATTTTTTGCATGTTTTCAATTTATGTCTTCCATTAATTTCGTTAATATATATTCTTCGCTTTAATCTTGCATATTCTTCCTTAGTTTTCCATTATTTACCTTTTCATTCATTTAATCATTATTTTCAATATTATTTCATTTCAACCACATTGTTTATTTTAGTTAGAATACAAACATTATCTTTAGGATAATAACTTCTATCACATTCATTAGTCGTAGCTTTGATAGCTTCCTAAATACCTTTGTTGTAAATACGTATCTGTGCATCTGTATTCATGTAGTAAATAACAATGATTACATTTTAGCTAAAATTGCACATTTATACGTAAGAAATTTCAAGATTTTAAATTCTTTAAATATGTTTATTGAATATTTTTTTTTAATTTGTTGGTAGGTACTACTGCAAAATTTTCTGAAACTCTGTATTACGATTACAATTTTGTTGTGAGATTAACTGAATGTAGGGAAAATGCGTTGTGCTTCTGATATACACATTAATTATATATATATATATATATATATATATATATATATAATATA